>JAQIUQ010002403.1:0-122500 GCA_030378365.1 Hybognathus amarus | reverse complement strand
AACAGTGCCGTCCACACCTAACAACTGCAATATCACAAATACACACACAACCACAGTCAAAAACAGCCCCCTTACATGGAATTTCACTGAAAGAAAAAAAATTGCTATAGGTTTAGCACAAACAAATGGTCATGCACATGTGGTCATAGCGCAGTGATATAAATAAACTGTCCTATTACCCTGGCTAAGTATTTAATCTGTGTTTCTGTAGTGATATAGGCACTACCACTGTCCTCTCTCTCTGTACTGGACATTCCCCAAGTGTAGAACACTGGCAATAATGTTCAGAAGCTCCTGTGGGAAAAGAGACGGGGTGAATGAGATAAAGAGGAAGAACTTTCGGTTTCTAAGAGAAGAACATTGACTTATAGTTCATAGTGTCTGTGTGTTGTGATTGGTCGGTCATACCTCCACTTCATCATCAGTGAAGCCAATGACGCTGAGGGCTTTCCTCACCATCTTCCAGTCATTGCGGTCATTTATGGAGCTCACTTTGGGACAGTTGCCCTGAAAACACACACACTCACTCAGCACAACAGAGGAAACCAAGGGAGGAGGGGCTCCTCTTGACTTCCTCTATTAAACATCAGGGGAGCGAGAGGAAGGGACATTCCTGCATACTTGTGGGAAAATTTATGATGCCATTTATGATGAATACTCGTACACAGGTCCAACATAAATATATGTGGTAAACTGAGCTGGAAATTTTTGGCGGGCTTTATTGACAATTTTATTGATAATGAAAGCCTGTTTCCACCTAAGAGTAAAAAAAGTAATTCTGAGATAATGTTTGAAATACGACAAAGTCACAATGTGAAATATGGATCATATTTTTTTAAATAGTCGCAATTGTGGAAAATAAAGTAGTGAAAGCAAGAAATACTTTCAACTGTGATAGTGGCAATAATGACAAATAAAATAATATCCTCCCCGTTCACGTTCGCTGTTGTGTTGATACAAGGGATGTGACTGTGAGGATTTTTCCCCACTGGTTAATCGACATATGACAACACCAGTAATACCGGTGACTGAAGGAAAACAACAGTCCCATGAAGTATTGTAAACCGCATTATCAAATATAAAGAAAAGGGATGCAGTGATATGAAATTTTGGCTGATACCGATAACCGATAATTCTTTATATTTGAAAGCTCGATAACCGATATATCGGCCGTATAAATTTAAATCCAAATTTTATCTTATTTTGAGAGCCTGATTACAAAAACAAAAGTCTCACAACTAAATCAATGTCCCAGCGCACGATTATAATGATGTTCTCATTATAGTGTTGTATAACCGATATGACAGATTTTGCGCTGCACATGTTGTAAAGAGATTTCAATAATATTTCAAGAAAATCATAAACAGTGCTCAACAAGTGTCTCAGCTGAAGGTAATAATACATTATTTAACGGCTTTAATATATCGGCCACATTTTCTTACCAGGCCGAGAACGATAACATTAAAATGGATATATATCGGCCGATACCGATATGCTGACCGATATATATCATGCATCCCTAACAGAGAAGAAATATAAAACTTTTTTTAATGTTAATTTATTAAAAACACTATATTTAAGGTTATTTCAAAATATGCATATATATTAAAATATTTAAGTATTTTGACCAACTCGATTAGGTAATTTGCGTCATTGTGTAATAATGAGATCCTTTGGCATGTTTTTCTTGTACCAACTCATGGGTGATGTAGTTTTTCACTATGAATTCTGCTGTTAAACACAATTAATTTAAATTTTTTAATGTTATTTCTTAGAATAATGCAGGTTAACAGCTTCAACAGAAGCAAATACTATCAATGAAAAACCTGAAGTAAGGTTTTCACTCACAGTAAGGCTCTCTTTATGTTGTCGCTAAAAATCTTCTCTTTTTTAACTCTGACGTGGAAACAAACTTTCATAATTAATAGAGGGACGACACACAGAGACATAGACATGGAAGCAAGACACAACATCAGATTTTAACCAGCATCTTTACTTGACCAGCATGACCCAATGTGTCTGAAGCATGTGTGCTAACTACTAAGCCACAGCTTTTTCTTAAATGTACAGCTGTCTTTCCATCAGACTTGGTCATCTGCTGTAACCATAACAAGTGTGTGAGGTCTGTCTCTCACCTTCACCAGATACTGGTACTGTTGGGCGTTCTTCTCCAGACCCAGCCTCCTCAGGAGATCATCCTCTCCTCCTTCAATGAGCTGATAGAAGATGTGGAAGTTTCTCTCGCCATGGCTCTGGTGTACGACGCGTGATTTCTCCAGCAGGTAATTGAGGATGTGACCCCCTACTGGAGCACCCTGCCAACGGGGACACCCAAAGGGAGAAGCAGAGGGGATAATACCGGGTTTCTGACACGCATGCAAGCACGTATAATTTCACACAAACACAAGCACGTAAACACGCAAATGGATGCAGCCAAATCCCCAACCCAAGAAGAGAATTGTAGGGGTAAAGGTGTATCGACAGAAGGTGGATCATAGCAATTGAGATGTGAGCTTTGCTTGATGATCATGTAAAAACATTAATATTGTTTAACAAATGATCAAACTCACCTTGAAGTCAAACTGAATGTCCATGTATTTCCCAAACCGACTGGAATTGTCATTTTGTAAAGTTTTTGCATTTCCAAAAGCCTGAGAAAAGAGATATTTAAAGGAAAACAAAGAATGTGTGAAGGGAAAATTATGAATATAACAATTCATAACAGCATATCTACAGAAAAACAATCTTTATAAATCTACACAAATACGCTTACACACACAACTAGATCCACACACACTGCTATTTTACAGGGAAGCACCACATCTGTGAAACATCTGGCAGAACGGCAGTCTGCGCTGCTTCCGTTGGCCTTTACATTTTTAGACGTCCTTCATGTATGCCCCAGTCTTATCACACAGATAATAACAGTGGCGTATAATTACTAGAGAGATTTATACTGAAACCAGGAAAACAAACTGCTCAGAATAAACTCTGCTCTTTTCCTTGGCATCACTGAGAGTCATTCAGTGCATTTTCCGCTATGACAGCAGTCCAGGGCTACAATTACAGCACGTACTGATCTCACCACTATACGCTGGCATTTGGAGATTAGTAAAATTGTATGTCATAATGAAACATGTTAGTTTAGATGTGCTGTGTACATGTTTACCTCCAGCACAGGGTTGGATTGTAGCAGGCGATCTTTGACGGTCTGCACGTGCTCACTGGCAGGGCAGGTAAAGGCGTAGTACTGCAGAACTTTCTTGGAGGCTTCTGTCTTTCCAGCACCACTCTCACCTGAGATGAGGATGCACTGGTCCCGTCTCTCAGTCCGCATGGAGCGGTACGCATTATCACCCACGGCATAACTGTGTAGGGAAAATGTCAAGATCATAAATGCTAGTTACAGTATGCAGATTTCATTAAGTTTTTTTTTTTTTTAAATGTAACAAAATAAGATTACAATAATAATAATAATAATAATAAATAAAAATGATAATTAATAATATATATAAAAAATAAGTACTTCAGTTGCTGAAGTAGATAAATACAAATTTAATATTTATATAGATTAAAATGTGCATATTTGAAATTAAGAATTTATTTTTCAAATTTTTATTTTTTTGCATTTTAATTTCATTAATTTGCTTGAATTCACATTTATTATAAGCAAAAATTAAAGTACAATAACTAAATAATAATGTCAAATTCTTTATTAATGTATTTTATTTTTTAAATTTTTTTAAATTTCTCACGCAACCAACCAAAAAAATAATACAACCAACAAAAACAACAATAAAAATAATAAATAATAATAATAATACTAAACATTAAATTTACGTTACTGTAAAGTACGTTAACCTTTACAGATTAAAAACTGCAAATTAACTAAGCAAACATTTAATTAACACAGGCAAGCTCCCACAAACGCAAAAACCAAACAGAAAAGAGTCTATAGTGCTTTACACACTTTGCTTGTCCCTGCGGTTATTGTCGTTCGAAACACAGTTTTAACCATAGGTACAGGATGATTTCACACTTAATATTAAGAAGCAGGGTTATCACTTTCGCAGTGCCAAACTTGTACAGTTTGAAATGATGCGGTGTTACTGTTACAGCTAGAAGTTCACCAACAGACAACCAATCGTTTACTCATAGAAACACAGCACATTTGATATAAACAGTAAATTCAGCATTTGAGAAAAATGGAAAATTTCCAAACCATTGAGAAAACACTGCAAAAATGTCAAATGCTGACAAAAAAACGAAACAATTTGCGTGAAGAAGAGACCGTTTATAGTCCAAAATATCCATTCAGTATAAACTCAATAGAACAGTCGGCAATAAAAGGATGTGCAATGCTAGAGCTTCTATGAGAACAGTTTGAGTGCTGCGTTCATCCAAACAAATGACACTGACACCGCAAATATGCAAATAAGAACATTAACCCAGGGTCAAGGAATGTACAGTGTGAAACATCACCTTATGAATACCCAGGATTAGTTGTTCACCCTGGGTAATTTATGAGCAGCGTGAAACATGAAGCAAGATAACCCTGGTTTAGAATGACCCAGGGTTAACTTAACTATTTTAAGTGTGAAAAGCCCATACGTTACGAATGTATGAGATTGTATGAGAACTTTAGTTTATAGTCCACAATATTCCTTACAGATATTCCAAGGGAATTACTTCACTTACAGAAGGCAACAAGAAAGATTAACAAGACTCACCAAGTCCATAAACATATTTAATTAGCATTTTCAAGCTATTGGTTCCCTCTGGAATTTTTTTTAATTATTATTAAATAACATTAATATTCACATTTGGTTCTACAATATAAATTATACATAGTCGCACATCAAATGTTAATTTGAAGCTTTTTAAAACAGATTCCTAAATAAGGACAACTACCACAAGGATGTGAGTTTACATGGTTGATGAATTGGACAACTGTTGTAGTCCTTATTTAGCAAATAAAAACCAATAAAACCATTAGCCTTCCCATTGGCCTACTCTACACAAAAGAAGAGAGCAGAACAGTGGGTAATAATGTCTTCTTTCTGATGCCTTACATGTGAGGTGAGACTTCATAGAAATTGACGCCCCTGTATCGTTCCATATGCTGTTTAGTGTAAATCTCCAGCTCTTTGTAGGGGTTCACCGACACCAGCACTGAGCCAATGTATGTCTGTGGGAGAAAGATAAACGCAAAGGGGTCACATCAATACTCTGGGCTTTGAGCTTTAAGGGTGAATAGAACAGCAACAACAGCTCTTACATAAATAAGGTTCTCCTTGAAGCGCTTGCGGAGGTTCTCGATGAACGCCACCTCGCTGGTGTGGTTCTCCAGCAGGACAAAGTCCTGCACGCCCACCCGGTCCCTGGCTGTCAGGGCGCTCTCCATCATGACCCGGATTCCGTCACTGCCCACAGCCTGACGGAGAAAGAGCAGATTTGAGATACAGAATCACACTTGCAGTCTCTAGACACAGAGCAGCGCGAGGTGATATATAAACACTGCAACACATAGCATGCCAAGGCCCTCTGAGAGCCTTGAGAATACACTCAACCACTCCATCATAACCCCTCCCAATTTATATCATACACAGACTTCAGCTCATTAAAACCCAGCTAAATAAAGCTTTTAATTTAAAGCCTTTGAATAAGGTATTTCTCACTGAACCACACATGCCATTGTAAACAAGATGTCAGTTATCACTGCAGTAATCACTCCGCCCAAGTAGCAATGCTTCGCCTTCTGAGAATATAGTTCCCAATATTTGTACAGTTAAAAGATAGCTGTGTCTCATATGGCCTTGTTATTTGTACACTCTGTGACTATACAAATCATAACATGTAAAGAGGAAAATGTTTGCATTATTTTGTCACTTATTGGGATTAGAGTGCTAGCTAGAGCCATTTACATCCAATCTTTGTGCTAAGCTAGGCTAGCGGTGGGTCCGTCAGATAGAGTTACAGCACGCACGGAGATGAATAAGGCCTGTATGGACTTATCTAACTCTGGGGGACACGGTGAATAGGCTAAAGTCTCAAAAAGTCGGGGTAGTTTTTTTTAAACAGTTTACATAACACATTAACAAATCTACTGTACCTAATATTATTCAAAGGAATCGATATTGAATCCAGATCAGAATCAAATCACAAGAATTGAATTGAAATTGAGAAATTTGTGTCAAGCAATAATAAAAACAGTAGCATACCAGTGATTGCACCATGTAAACATAGTGTTGTCACTAAACTTAATAAAATTATGTTTAGTTACTAGAGCCAGACCGATATATCGGCCGGCCGATATTATCGGCCGATATTAGGCATTTTCCAAAATATCGGTATCGGCAGTTATAATGGCCGATAAATGAATATTTCAAAAATAAAATTAAAACGGATGAAATACGCTTCAATCATCTCTCTTTGGCCTGTTATATTGAAAATTTATGTTTTACAATTTGCAGTATGACGTAATCTATTGCTAAATTATGGCTCATCATAGACTAGCTAACCACAAAGCTAGCTAATGCCACTATCATCAGTGGAAGACCACTGAACGTTAACATTAATGAGCTTGGAAACCCCATTGAACTTTTTCTGTCTAAATAAATAATCTCTTTTTAAAATCATATTATTTTAGTTAAAACTCATAAATGACTACAAATAACTATGTTAGGGAAATCTGTTAATGTTCTGTTGCGCGTTTCTGAAAAAAAATATAATAAATAAAAATATCGGCCGATATATCGGCATATCGGGTTTTAAAACCCCAAAATATTTCTATCGTTATCGGCCTTCAAAATCCTTTATCGGTCGGGCTCTATTAGTTACCAAATGTTTTGCCAATCACAATATACTTCCCAATCCCACTCCACTATTTTATGTTATGTTATGTTACATTTTCACTGTTCACAAAGGCAGGGCCAGCCATCTTGTCTTTTTGGCTTGTTGTTTCCAAGAGCACTTTAACCCAAGGGGAAGATCAAGATCAAGATCAAATCCCAGAAGGGAAAATCAAAACAAAATAAAGTTTAAATTGTATTGAATAATTTCTTTGTCATCTGCAGATTGATTAGCAATATCTTGAGCAGCAAATCAGCATAATATAATGATTTCTGAAGGATCATGTGACACTGAAGACTGGAGAAATTATGCTGAAAATTCAGCTTTGCGTTACAGGAACAAATTACATTTTAAAATATATTAAAATATAAGGTCAATATGAGATAATCTTTCATGCTTATTTACCCAATTTAACTAAGAACTGTTAAAAGTAATTAATATGCGTTTTTTCATGCATGTAAACATAAAAGCATTGGATTTTAAAATCAGCCATTCAGTGCATTGGCCAAAGAGTTGCTCATCCCTACAAGGTATTATTTGAAGTACCATATAAATGCTGTTGCATAACCTCTTAATACTGTCATCATCATAAGTATCATGGTACACCTGTCATAGTATTACCATCTGATCCCATCATCGCTCCATGGCACCACCACAGGACTATTTAAAAGGGTACAAGACAGTTTTCTCTATCATTAACTTGATAAACGTTACCTATAAAAAGAAACAAGAAGCTCTAAACCATAAATTTTCACACTTAAACCACATCTGTGACTACATCACTGCAAACACCACCCAAACTCAAGTGTGCTGTGAAAACAAAAACACAATCATACTCACATCTATTACATCTGTATCTTTAAAATGAAAACCCTTCTCGCAATGGAGGCCTGGGTTTCCGCATTAGATCACCAAAATTTGAAAAATCCATGGTGTCGATAAACCTAAGCTGTCGATACTTGTCCAGAGATGCTCTTAAGCTCAGGCATAAATTAGTAGCACACAAAAATGTACTAATTTCTAGCAGGTCACTTGTCATCTGATGTCTGTAATCCTGATCAAAGAGGACTATGGGTGACACTTCCTAGCTTGAAACAGAAAAGCGCACTTACACCCACTCACACACACACCCTCAGATGAACAAATGCATGATTATGCATTGAAATACACACACAGTCACATTGTGTGAATGCACCAGCTGCCACGGCTGTTGTTTTGCTATTGACACAGCAGCGGTCATCCCCTAGAGGGAGAGACAGAGAGAGACAGATACAGCACACCTGAGCAAGCACTTTAATTAAGGTGATGTACAACAACTACAACAGAACCAAAAGAGAGGGAGGCTAACGGTGGGAAAAAACAAGCAGTAAGAAAAACATAACAGCCAAGCCGAACAGTCGACAAGTGTAGTGCCAGGAAGTGACTTCATTCCCAATCCGTCAGCTTGCTGAATGCCCCAACAGAGCTGCATCGACTCTGAAAGTCTGACACAGCTTTGCAAACTCTCGCTCTTGTTCTCCATTAAGCCGGTTTTGAATTTCAAGCTCAAATCTGGTTTCATGCAATCTGCAAACACCCACATGTAATTCAGTCTTCACCAATTAGACACAAACCACATTTAAATACTGTCTCCTGCATTTCAATCAGATACAGATCGAAATTCAAGTATAATTCATATTTCAGGACAAAACCTGGACAAATGAAGATAAAATATTGCCGTGTCAAGTAGTTCAGAGAGAATAGATCATAGCTATGCGGTCGCTAGGGTGATCTGGATGGTTGCTAGGAGGTTATTTACTGGCTCAAGTGTAGTAGTGTATATTCGATTCAAACTAATAAGAGTGCAGACACTCATTCCTAACGATCATATTTGAAAAACAAATTAGAACAATGTGCAGAGAACAAACAACATACTTAATCTTGTCTTAATCACATCTACTTTGTTTGTCTTTGTTATTTGTCTGTATATTCTACTGCAGTGACACAGAACTGACAGATAATAATTGGTGGTGGAGTCATAATCAAAACTAAACATGCTGGTTAGACAGACGATGATATCATCAGCTGGTCAACTCAAGAATAATATGTCCAGCCCAAAGCTTTGTTTACAAAAGAATAATAGGTTAGTTATTAAATATTACATCACAGCCATGGAAACATCTAGATTTGTGCCGAATGAGAGAGGAACATGAGTCCATAAATTTAAGCTTAAACAATTAAACAGAAAATGGCAAAATGCCCAGCTTGATGAGTATTTGCTTAAACGCCGCCTGTTAAGTCTTAAGTGAACATAAACAATAGAGAAAAAAAGTCACATGTGTATTGTGTATTAGTATATTGGATCTGTGCAATCATTCTCAAAGTGACAGCAGCCTAATATTCCTGCTGCCGTCTGTGTAATTAATGTTAATCAAACAAGAAAAGACAGAGAAAATCGCTCATTGCTCTTTAGTATAATTAGTATGATTCATTTACACTCACCTAAAGGATTATTAGGAACACCTAATACTGTGTTCAACCAGAACTGCCTTAATTCTACGTGGCATTGATTCAACAAGGTGCTGAAAGCATTCTTTAGAAATGTTGGCCACTTTTGATAGGATAGCATTTTGCAGTTGATGGAGATTTGTGGGATGCACATCTAGGGCACGAAGCTCCCGTTAAACCACATCCCAAAGATGCTTTATTGGGTTGAGATTTGGTGACTGTGGGGCCATTTTAGTACAGTGAACTCATTGTCATGTTCAAGAAACCAAATTGAAATGATTCAAGCTTTGTGACATGGTGCATTATCCTGCTGAAAGTAGCCATCAGAGGTACATGGTGGCCATAAAGGGATGGACATGGTCAGAAACAATCCTCAGGTAGGCCGTGACATTTAAACAATGCCCAATTGGCACTAAGGGGCCTAAAGTGTGCCAAGAAAACATCCCCAACACCATTACAACACCACCACCAGCCTGCACAGTGGTAACAAGGCATGATGGATCCATGTTCTCATTCTGTTTACGCCAAATTCTGACTCTACCATCTGAATGTCTCAACAGAAATCGAGACTCATCAGACCAGGCAACATTTTTCCAGTCTTCAATCGGTCCAATTTTGGTGAACTCTTGCAAATTGTAGCCTCTTTTTTTCTATTTGTAGTGGAGATGAGTGGTACCCGGTGGGGTCTTCTGCTGTTGTAGCCCATCCGCCTCAAGATTGTGCGTGTTGTGTCTTCACAAATGCTTTGCTGCATACCTCGGTTGTAACGAGTGGTTATTTCAGTCAAAGTTGCTCTTCTATCAGCTTGAATCAGTCGGCCCATTCTCCTCTGACCTCTAGCATCAACAAAGCATTTTCGCCCACAGGACTGCCGCATCTTGGATGTTTTTCCCTTTTCAAACAATTCTTTGTAAACACTAGTAATGGTTGTGCGTGAAAATCCCAGTAACTGAGCAGATTGTGAAATACTCAGACCGGCCCGTCTGGCACCACGCTCAAAATTGCTTACATCACCTTTCTTTCCCATTCTGACATTCAGTTTGGAGTTCAGGAGATTGTCTTGACCAGGACCACACCCTAAATGCATTGAAGCAACTATACAGTATGTGATTGGTTGATTAGATAATTGCATAATGAGAAATTGAACAGGTGTTCCTAAAAATCCTTTAGGTGAGTGTACATTTAATCTATACAGAGAAGACTATGCAGTGTTGTTTTACATTTGATACTTTCTGTTGATAAAGACTGTTTTGGTTTTTCTCTAAGCTGTTCCTAATCAGCTCAGGGAATGGAATGTATTGCACATGTTTCTTGCCAATAGATAAAGAGTTGTAAATTCATGACACTTTCTATCTCTTATTTTTTTATACTTAAAATATACAGTTGTTAAGAATAGTATTATATATTTTGGTGATTGGTATCAGTGATTGTATCAGCCAATATTGTTTCCACCGACATCGACCCCAAAAATGTCTGATCGGAGCACCCTTAGTTATCTGGACATCAGATGTAAAATCCCTTTGAGCTGCCAGAAGCCAACATAAATGAATCCAACCATTCATTTACACCAATAAATATGCTATAACCAGAAGGCAGACTCTTGTCCCACCAAGTCTCCTTCCTAAGCTACTTTCTCAAGAAACAGGCGTCATTACGCCATTGCTTCTTCTTTATGGATTTGCTTTCCTGCTCCCACCCCTGGTCCCCTTCCCCATGCTTGCTGGTCTACTAGCTACAACTCTTTGCCACGTGCTCAATTTTTCCAAATGCTGTTCTTAAAACATAATGACTGTGGGCAAAATATTCACTCCATTTCACTCTAACCTTCTTTAAAAAATAACAAGAAGGGATTTGTGCTAACAAAGGCATTGGGAAGAATCAAACAATAATTGCCTTTTGTTTGACCTTCCAAAATCCTACCTGATTTGCTCGGTTCTTGTAAGCAGAGCTGTGTCAGGGAGATATGCCGAGTCAATCTGCCTTCGTCAGCACTTCTCACATTGCAAGAAGACATTGGGGGAGAAGACTGATAGGGACCCTGAGCTATGATTACAAAGATTGATTTTTTGAAATAGTGAACGAGCAAGTCAAACACTAAGTCAGTGATTCAGTCCAGTTTACAAGTCCTGGTTCGATGAACAAGAGGAGAATGTGTTGTGCATTTTTTTCATAATTAATGAAGGCAGTGGATAAAGGGCACATTCCTAGATATCCAGAGCAAAGTCATGTGCTCTCTCCCCCTTTGCACCAGGAATGGTGAAGAATGGTGCAAAGTAAATCTTGTCTGCTTGCTTTTATGATTTCAAGCTTTTGAGGTTACCAACTGTTTCCATCCTGATTGAGTCATCTGGCTCACTTGTTACCTTGCTCTCCTTTCCTCTTCTGCTTGGCAGCAGGAAAGAACAAGGGTGGAGACACAGATAATTTTGTAGAGGGGCACAGCTACATTAAAAACAATGATAGATTCATAAGGTTGTTTTTCCAAGTATGGCCACATTATTGTCCAAACTGAATATTAAAACTACAAAAGAGTCTTTTTTTGTGTGTTTATTTTATTATTAATTCATAATTATTTAATTCAATATATATTGTGTAAAAAATATTTCTTGTATGAAAAAATTTTACCCCAATACACAAGTATAACTGCCAAGTTAGTAGTTTAAGTTAAAATGTCATTTCCACTATTAAAGCTGTTAAATACGAGGAAATTACACTAGTGGAAATTTTTATGATACTTCAGAAAAAAGGAAAAATTGACAGATTAATTTGAGAATAAACTGGTCAGAATATGAAATCTTTTAGTAAAGTTCATTTACTAAAATGTACTGCAGGGGGCCAAAGGTGCCCATATTTGAAAAAACACTCATAAATCAAAGAGGCTTCCCAAAATATTAAAACCAATGATGATAAGTGTGAGGAGAAGTGTGGGGTTTCTTGCTTGTTTATTTTCCTTTTTTTTGGCAAGTGCAAAAAAGATCAGTCTCCTGCAGATTAGATTCATGCAGCTGGTCAGAGGGAGAAAACATATTTAGCACTTCTCCAAATGTAATGCAACTTTTTTTGCCCCTGTTTTGCATGTCAACAATAAAGAGCTTCTGTCTTAGCCATGAAACTGAGAGTGCTTAAAACAATCAAAATCCTGCAGAGACCCCAACACATCACATTATATGATCCTTTAATAAAGCTATATTCAGCAACAAATCTTCACAGAAGATGTCTTACAATGCTCATCTAATTACCACCACCCTGATGGTGAGAAATTCCATTGGTGGCATTGTAATTCACTGCCAGTTTGCTGAGTCGATGGCTTTCCTTGTGTCGAGGGAAAAGTCCTCTGGTGGCTGTCAAACTCAAGGGGGAAAGTTGACAGACAGGTGTGACTGCTCTGTCCAAACAGGTGAAGAGCTTACATCATATGCACCCCTACACATGCGAAACTCACTAACATACTTTTTGACTTGGAAAAGATCAAGTGACCGGTTATTCTTCATTTCATTCATGTCCAGAGGGCATTTGAAGAGCATGAGTCGGGTAGAACTGTAAACTGCTTAAGGGGCCGTCCACAGTATTTCCGGATAGTTTAAGTCTTACGGCATTTCCACCACAATCATATATAGATGCAAAGCTACGGCCTTCCCAAATATCTAAATAAGACTAACCATTTCATATCTCCAAGGTCACTCAGAGCAACATGTCACTATGTAAACTTAATTTCCTCTTCCTTTTGGATCTTCCCGAGTAGTGCAGCTGTTTAGCAATTCAATGGAATCTCGTATGAAACTGCACCAGATACCATAAATCTCATGTCAGGCATTCATCTACCCTCATCACGTATTTGCCTACGACAAAATGTGCACATCTAAAGTACTGTCGACCGCAAGGTGTGTTTATTTGAATATGAAATGATGCTCTGCAGCAAATGCTCGTAGCGTATCATGACACTGAATGGGTGAAAGACCTCAGAAACACAAAGATTAAACGATGATGGTCTCAAGCTTGAGTGCTTGTTATTGAAGTTTCTGTTGGCTTTCAGAGGAAGGTCGTGGATGACACAGACAGGAAGAAATGTAGTAGGGTGGGAATGGCTCGATGACAGACTCCAGTTTCTTTATCTCTCTCACTCTCGCTTGAGTCTGGAATTTAACAGTGACTGCTGCTGGTTCAAAGCCAGAGATTGCTTCACTGTGAGACGACACTATGGCATGAACATAGATACTGGTTGTCACAATGTTCAGCATGAAAGATGGTCCCAAGATAGGATAAGCACCTGATAGGACCAACAAAACTTAAAAGTGATATTCACTATTTATATCACTATTTCACTATATGATTGAGACTGAGAGATCAGTCGATATTCATGCCGCGTTGTCAAAGTCTTCTTTAATGTACAACCTAGTCAATGGATAACACATACAAAAATGTACTTATTAAAAACATGATATCATGACTTTTGCGTAAACATACATGCGACTTTCAGTCAAGTGGCGTGTTATCTATACGCATTTTGAGCTATCCGCATGCATGCGTGTATGCTCTACGCCGTTAAATGTCCGAGTGATTCTGCGCGTATGTACACGCCGTTAAATGTCCGAGCGAAAACGAAGCAAAATGTAGATCTACATCTGGGGAGCGATATTTTTTTCCTAGGATGGTAGGGGAAGACTCATAAATGGTATTAACCCCAGTGACGGGTAGGTTAAGGGACGGGGTTGGGTAGGTCATTTATTTATATATTATACAGTAAGTAACGTTAAGTCAACGGCGTTCATAAACACGCTGAAAAAGCGATTATGCGTGTTGATAGCATGCCAAAAATGAAAATACGAATTGCCGTATCATACATACGCCATTTCATGAGATCAGTCTGTTATTAAAAAGAAAAAAAAATATTGAATAAATAGATGATAGATAGATGATAGATAGATACATAGATACATAGATACATGATTCCTTATGTCATATTTGCATTCCAGCCATGCAGCAAACCATTACATATTCTAAACACGAAATGAATTGGACCAGAACCACATATTTCACTTTCATAAGACCCTCACTGACATTGCAGAAATCTCCCAGCTGCTTTTGTTTAGTATGGAGCATGCTGTGGTTCTTACCATGCCTCGATACTTCATCTTCCCGTTCGTCCCAGCTTGTTGCTGTAAGTGTATGAATTATTAGTATTTCCAAAACAGCGGCTCTCACTTGAGAAAGTGTACAGAGTTTGTTATTTTAACTTTGTCTGCACCATGTGTGGGAGCGTCCCAGCTGCCATTTCTTCAGCTTTAACTTTCCTCTCCTACCCTTAGTCTCTCTCTCTCACTCCCTCCTCCCTCTCTCCCCCTCGCTGCCTACGAAGGCACAAATCAGTCCTTCTGAAAAGTGACACACTCCACCTCTCTGCCTTCCTCGACTCATTTGCTCGGTCCTCCTGCAATGGGATTTACAGTGAAAGCTGTACTAGCCCTGCATGTGCCTGCCCTCAAAAGCCATCCTGTGCCTCTTTAAGAAAATCTTACACACAAAACATGAACGAAATAACAGGAAAACACGTCGTCTCATGCTGACACTTCATGAGAATTCAGGGATTTGTTATTTGGAACTCGGGAAAGCTCTGTACCTAGCATTGCATGTTGGATGAAATGCAGCTAGTGATTTTCCCAAGTGAATTTTCCTCCTCCTCTCTCCTTCCAAGCCGCCCAAGTGCATGCTGAAGCAAATCTGAGGCAGATTTCAGATAGGATCCGTCAAGGAGGTAATTAATGTGCTCGAACGTGGCTCAGTTGCCCGAGAAAGAAAAACAGTGCACATATCACAATCCCTATGGTGCTTAACTTTTAGTTTATAACCTGATGTCACTCACAGGCATTCATCTTTAACACATAATTTATGGCTATCGTTTCTGTGAGATAAATAGATAGAGAAAGAGATAGTCCTGATAAAACCTAGAAGAAAATTATTTACATTAGGCAAAGTCTTACGAAAGCTTTCTGTACATCACCATAATGAGACGGCTATCAGCACTTTTGTTTTATGGAGGGAAAAGGGTTAATGTACAAAGACACACCCCATTTTCTCCTCTCCACCCAGTAAGAACACAACACACCACCTGTTCAGTCCACACACACAAGACAGCACTCAGGTAAAACCTTAACCAAGGTCACTTTCACTGACCATAAACAAAGCAGCGCCCCCTACTGTACACTCCAAATGGCATAACTGTGCACGTGGAAGCAGGATTTAATTTAAGTTGCAAAATATAGGAATGCAGCATTGCACACTGCTTCATATAAATCCTCCCTATTCATTCGGTCCTATCAATCTCTCATTCTCACTTGCTCCCTTTCCCACTTACTTATGCCAACATAATCAGAGACCCCGCCTGCAGGAATCTAAGTAATATTTTCCAGACGGTATGAGCCGCTCTCTCTCTCTCTGGGAACATTAACATTACAGGTTCAGCGTGTAAGAAGAGCAGGCACAATTATGTCTCTGGACATTATATTGCTCTCTATCTGCAAAGCATGCACACGCTTTTCGAGTATGTGTGCTGTTAAAAACTTTATGAAGTGGCTGCAGTCAATGAATTGCAATGGTTGTCTAAGGAACAAGATAAATAAACAGTGGTTTATAAATCAACCCACTGCCTGATCCGGGTTACTTTGATCCATCTTTCAAGCTGTCTTAAGGCCATCCTATAATATAGGGCAATAAGGCAATTTAGCGCTCCACCTTACTGTACATAGAACTGAGCCAAATAAGATAGTGCGGTAACGCTTCCTTTTACAGTCCAGTTACCCATGTAAATACTATGTACTTATTTTAGTAACTACAATTACTGGGTAATAACTAGTACTGAACCCTGAACCTACCCCTAAACCTACACCTGTTCCATGTACTAGGGCTGGGTACCGAATTTCGGTACTTTTTAGGTACCGACCGAATTGATTTGGTACTACCGAGTATCGAAACATGTCTTGTTTTTCGATACCAAATTTCGGTACCCAAGTGGTTAATCTCATCAACGTCAGTGAAACAATAAGCACGCAGCACGATAGGCTGTGGCAGAAAACACTAGTTTACGCGGCTGCTCAGAGACGTAGCTCGTCGCACGTGAGGTGTGTGTGTGCGCGTGCGTGTAAGCGTCCCAACCCAGATGGATAGAAAATATGTGGAAATGATCCATAGTGTACCTGTGTGCCAGGCTCGATACCAGAAGCACGCGATGCAATATTTTCGACAGGATATTTGCCACCAAAACCAGTAACACGGTAAATCTGATAAGCGCACACACACTTGTTGAGAGTACAAAGTCCGTTTTCCGCTTCAATAACTGGAGCGCGTCACAGATGAACCGACACTCAGTATATGGGATACTTGCCTCATAGACAAGAGAAATAGTCTATAGTCGGTCAAAATAATTCTACTTTTAAACAAAACAATTAGAAATAAATAGTTTGATTACCTGATCCATATAACGTTAAGGCACGCGCATTAACTGCTGCAGGAATGACGAGTCAGCATCGCCATAATCATATTTGCTGCCAGCAGACTTATTAAACACTTGTTCATTAATAAACGATAAAAAATATATCCTTGCTGTTGTCTCACGACACATCCAAAATAATTAGGCTTCTGTAAATTAATTTCAATTAATTTTCATTCAGTTTCATTGTTAAACATTAAGATAAGGCAGAAACAATGAGCTCTGAAGTAAAGAAAACATGTTGTTAAATGATTAGGAACCATAGAAAACTTTAGCATTGGTGCTTTTTTACATACTTGAGTGTGGAAAAAGTCAACAACTGAAAAATAAAATAAAAATGTAGGTAATATTATATTGATAAAACTGGTTACATAATATTGGTATCGAAAAAGGTATAGTTCAGGAACCGGTATCAGATAAGGATTTGAAAACATATGGATTCGTAAGGTAATACGTTTTCAGTGAAGTGATCTGATGCCGATTAACCGACTGCCAGCCTAAGCTTTTGACGGGTGTGATAAAGTGCGCGAGGGGTGAACAATGTTTGATTTTTAGGTAATTATAAAACGTGCTGGAGATGTTCTAAATGCTTTTTGCATAGTTCATTATACTTTTACGGAATTAAGTTTATTCCGTGGCTTAAATAAATTCCATGTTACTCAGAAGACGGACACATCACCTTGTCAAAAATGTTACATTAGGTTGTCGCAAATTTGTTGACTAAAGAATCAAGTTTTTTTTTTTTACCATGAAAGGAGAGATTTTTATTGTCTGTAATATAATTTTTTTTATTTAAACTAATGAAAATGCAGATCCTATTAAAAAAATACTGAAAAAATCACTTATTAAATCACTTGTTCCATTATTACCCCATTTTGACTCATATATGGAATGTGGGATCAAAACTGCAACAATGAATGAATGAATAAATGTGAATGATACATAAATGTATATACTGTTCAAATATAATTTAATAATATATAACATTACCAATTAAAGACATCATAAATGTAATAATTATTATTAATTTATCGCATACATTATAAAATCATTAAATACACATATGATTAAAATAAATTAAAATACAACTTCCACATTGGTATCATTTATGTACTTATGTATTGGGGCAGTTGATTTATTTATTATTATTCACATTACTTCATTTAGTTATTCAGTGTTGTTGACTAAATGTACGTAAAACAGCTACTAAGACATTCTGTAAAATACCTTCTTTTGTGTTCCTTAAAGCTACACTGTGTAACTCTTTTAGTGTATTCTTACTTAAAAACACTTAGTTCTTTCAAAAATATATGTGCTATAGTATTCTCGTGAGGGTATGCCATTGAAAATACATACGGGTAAGGGGTTCTAATGTTGGATCGCCATGTTGCCCCTCCATCTTGAAAGTACATTAGCCAAAGAGGGACATACCCGTTAATTCAAGCTTCGCCTTTCGCGTTTACGTTTGAGTTAACACTCATGGACGAGATCGAACTGGAAGCCGTGTTAATCTTGGACTACATTGGCCACCGTAGGAGTTAAAACGAAATCGGAATTGAGAGAAACAGAAACTAATATTCACTGGATGGTCATATACCTTTCACCACTAGATGGGGGTAAAAATCACACAGTGTAGCTTTAAGAAAGTAAGTCATGCAGGTTTGAAATGACATAAACAGCTAATTTTTAAATGACCTATTCCTGTAAGAGATGGCATAAAGCATCAACCACTGTGTCAGACTGAGTGTGCCAGACTCTCTAAACTCAGAGTCTTCCTTCAGGTCACTGTAAAAGCAGGACTCACCCATCCTCACATGGCGTTTTGGCGGAGAAACAAACACTCTGAGGTTTTGTTTGTTATGTGGGTCGTTCTATTCCTTTAAAGTGGTCAAATTACATCCGTGGGAAATTAGCAATGGAAACTCTGGCTTTTTTCCCCTGCATGCCTGTCACTTATACTCACATTTTAGGGCACTTTCAGGGTCAATGCCTTTCACTTCCTCTCTCTTTATCACTCAATCTACAGAACACATTCCACACGCAGAATTTTCTCATTTGAGTAATTTAAGTTTGCATACTTCTAGCCTACAATGCTAAAGTATTTCCTTCACTTGAGATGGCATAAATACACAATACACAGTCAGTGAGATTTTTTCAATGTTTTTGAAAAAACTCTCATGTTCACCAAGGCTGCATTTATTTGAAATAATATTGTGAAACATAATTACAATTTAAAACTGCTTTCTATTTTACCATTATATTTTAGACTGTAATTTATTCCTGTGATGAAAAGCTGAATTTTCAGCATCATTACTCATCTTCAGTGTCACATGATCCTTCAGAAATCATTCAAATATTTTTATGGAAAACAAGATAATAATACTATTAATAAAATATTAAAAATATGATATATTAAAAAATATTTAATAATATTTAATAAAATATAAAAACAGCATTTATTTATTTATTTATTTATAAAATGTTATCAATGTAAAAGTCTTTACTATTACTTTTGATCAATTCAATACATCCTTGCTGAATAAAAGTATTAATTATTTAGAAAAATATATATCAAATTTTCTAACCCCCCAAAAATTTATTGGTACAGTAGAAAGCATGTTAGTATTTCGACATACTACCACATCAGAAAAATGCATATTAATACCAAACATTGTTTGCATTTTTATGTAAACATTAACATCTATAGCTAAATTCATTCTTACTTAACAGTAATTTCAAAATTGTTTGTCCAACAGGGTTGTGAACAATAAAACTCATGCATGGATGGATAGACTTCAAAGATCTAACAAAATTAATAGGCTAAATTATCCGCCACTTTGAAGATACTTTTATAGGATGCACAAATTCTAAATATTATATACTATTTAGAACAAACAGAAAGCAAATTGTGTACCAAGTGTTTTCTAAAAACTAGGGGTGTAACGGTTCACAAAATTCACGGTTCGGTTCGATACAATACACTTGTGTCACGGTTCAACGTTCAATGCAATACACTTGTGTCATCGTAGCTTCGATATTCTAGTTGATACAATACACTTGTGTCACGGTTCGGTTCGTTCAATACAATACACTTGTGTCACGGTTCGGTTTCGGTTCGATACAATACACTTGTGTCACGGTTCGGTTCGGTTCGGTTCAGTACAATACACTTGTGTCACGGTTCGGTTCGGTTCGGTTATACAATACACTTGTGTCACGGTTCGGTTCGGTTCGATACAATACACTTGTGTCACGGTTCGGTTCGGTTCGATACAATACACTTGTGTCACGGTTCGGTTCGGTTCGATACAATACACTTGTGTCACGGTCTTCGGTTCGGTTCGATACAATACACTTGTGTCACGGTTCGGTTCGGTTCGAATACAATACACTTGTGTCACGGTTCGGTCGGTCGGTTCGATACAATACACTTGTGTCACGGTTCGGTTTCGGTTCGATACAATACACTTGTGTCACGGTTCGGTTCGGTTCGATACAATACACTTGTGTCACGGTTCGGTTCGGTTCGATGACAATACACTTGTGTCACGAGTTCGGTTCGGTTCGATACAATACACTTGTGTCACGGTTCGGTTCGGTTCGGTTCGATACAATACACTTGTGTCACGGTTCGGTTTCGGTTCGATACAATACACTTGTGTCACGGTTCGGTTCGGTTCGGTTCGATACAATACACTTGTGTCACGGTTCGGTTCGGTTCGATACAATACACTTGTGTCACGGTTCGGTTCGGTTCTGAATACAATACACTTGTGTCACGGTTCGGTTCGGTTCGATACAATACACTTGTGTCACGGTTCGGTTCGGTTCGATACAATACACTTGTGTCACGGTTCGGTTCGGTTCGGTTCGATACAATACACTTGTGTCACGGTTCGGTTCGGTTCGATACAATACACTTGTGTCACGGTTCGGTTCGGTTCGATACAATACACTTGTGTCACGGTTCGGTTCGGTTCGATACAATACACTTGTGTCACGGTTCGGTTTCGGTTCGATACAATACACTTGTGTCACGGTTCGGTTCGGTTCGATACAATACACTTGTGTCACGGTTCGGTTCGGTTCGATACAATACACTTGTGTCACGGTTCGGTTCGGTTCGATACAATACACTTGTGTCACGGTTCGGTTGGTCGGTTCGATACAATACACTTGTGTCACGGCTTCGGCTCGGTTCGATACAATACACTTGTGTCACGGTTCGGTTCGGTTCGATACAATACACTTGTGTCACGGTCTTGATTTGGTTCGATACAATACACTTGTGTCACGGTTCGGTTCGGTTCGATACAATACACTTGTGTCACGGTTCGGTTCGGTTCGATACAATACACTTGTGTCACGGCTTCGGTTTCGGTTCGATACAATACACTTGTGTCACGGTTCGGTTCGGTTCGATACAATACACTTGTGTCACGGTCGGTTCGGTTCGATACAATACACTTGTGTCACGGTTCGGTTTCGGTTCGATACAATACACTTGTGTCACGGTTCGGTTCGATTCGATACAATACACTTGTGTCACGGTTCGGTTCGATACAATACACTTGTGTCACGTGTTCGGTTCGATACAATACACTTGTGTCACGGTCGTTCGGTTCGATACAATACACTTGTGTCACGGTTCGGTTCGGTTCGATACAATACACTTGTGTCACGGTTCGGTTCGGTACGGTTTGATACAATACACTTGTGTCACGGTTCGGTTTCGGTTCGATACAATACACTTGTGTCACGGTTTCGGTTCGATACGATACACTTGTGTCACGGTTCGGTTCGGTTGACAATACACTTGTGTCACGGTTCGGTTCGGTTCGATACAATACACTTGTGTCACGGTTCGGTTCGGACTTCGATACAATACACTTGTGTCACGGTTCGGTTTGATCCATACGATACACTTGTGTCACGGTTCGGTACGATACACTTGTGTCACAATTCGATTTGATACACTTGTGTCACGTTTCGGTTCGATACGATACACTTGTGTCACGGTTCAGTTCGGTATCAATACACTTGTGTCACGGTTCGGTTCGAGTTCTAGATACACTTGTGTCACGGTTCATTGATTCGATACGATACACTTGTGTCACGGTTCGGTTCAGTGTCGATACAATACACTTGTGTCACGGTTCGAGTTCGATACACTTGTGTCACGGTTCGATGTCGTATACACTTGTGTCACGGTTCGGCTTCGAGTTCGATGCAATACACTTGTGTCACGGTTCGATTTCGATACAATACACTTGTGTCACGGTTCGTGCATCATGTACGGTTCGATACGAATACACTTGTGTCACGGTTCGGTACACTCGTGTTCGATACAATACACTTGTGTCACGGTTCGGTCTCGGTACGGTTCCGTTCGATACACTTGTGTCACGGTTCGACTTCGGTTCGTACAATACACTTGTGTCACGGTTCGATTCGATACAATACACTTGTGTCACGGTTCGGTTCGGTACAATACACTTGTGTCACGGTTCAGTTCGATACAATACACTTGTGTCACGGTTCGTTCGATTTCGATACAATACACATGTGTCACGGTTCGGTTCGGTTCGATACAATACACTTGTGTCACGGTTCGAGTTACGGTTCGGTACGTTTCAGATACAGCAAAAAGAAAGAAATGTCAGAGAAATTTCGTTGATTTAATTTTTTTCTTATATTTTTATTAAAACTAACATCTAAAGTATGGCATTTTTTAACTTTGAGCAATGATGGAGCTATAGCCTACTTGACTTTTCATAGGAGCTTATAAAACAAAACAGCTCCTTGGACAAAATGAAATATAATATTGTAGTAGTTATAAACAAAGGTTTATTTTAGTTTGGATTAACATTTGAGGGCAGCAATTGTATTCATAATGTCAAAATACAACAGACGTGATGTTAATTGAAAGCATTATAGCCTACTATTCCTGCCAAACTTACAGATAGTGCTGTTATACAGTAAATCCTTGGGGATCTGTTGCTGATCTGTGGACACTGGATAGTTTATTCATGGCACAATGTTTCTTCCTGGTTTCCACGTCAGCGGCTGTTTGATCCATTAATTACTTCAGTGGCGAATTTAAATGTTTTCTGGATTTGGCGGTGTAGTAACAGTGCTGATGATGAAGATCGGCTCGCGCTGCATTGGTCCAAACTGATAAACGGTCGAACATCCAAACAAACAACCACACAATAACGAGTAGCTCAGTTTCGTTGCGCTTACATTATATTTGCCATTTGATGTTGGGCAATGATGTGGTCACGCCAACGTCTCTTACTCTTACATTATGAATGCACTTGACACTCGCAACGCGCCTACATTTGAATAATGAAATGTTGGTCGGCAGGAAAAATGCGAAAATGCGTACCGAAACCGAACCAAAAGCCTCGTAACCGAACGGTTTAATACAGAATACGCGCAATCGTTACACCCCTACTAAAAACCCTCTAAAAACCCGGAACAATAGGACAGCAATTAATGATGTAAATCCTAAAATACATGACTTATTTATTTTCAAATGGGGAAGTCTGTGCATGACACATGTTGCCCTCACTGCTGATGGTCTCTCAGAGATGAGTCATAGTTAAGTCACTCAGGAACCCATGTACAAACAAATCCATTTACAATCCCTTTTGTGCCTGACCACAATCATCTGTCCACATAATTTATTTGAAATTGGATCCTGGTTGGGACCTAATGATGTGGGCGAGAGGCATTTTAATTCAAATAGTGTGTAATGAGACTTATGAAAATATTTGGTCTTCTTTGTACTTGCTCAATCCGTTCCCACCTCCTTTACTTCTCTTCTCTCTCTCTTTGCCCCTCCCTCCTTCTCTCCGCCTACTGTTACAAGCCTATTTATACTCTCACACTAGAACAGGTCTATTTGTAGAAGCGGTTGTGTCGGCCAGAGGACGGTACAGAGAGGCAGAAGATCAAAGCTATAAACGTTTATTGCCGTGCTATCCTTCAACAATATGGCCAGCAATGAAGTTAAGAAAAGAGGAGATCCTGAGTGTAATGAATGAACTTCAAAACCTAATTGGGTTTAACTGGAATAAGCAACAAACATCGTCTGTGTTCTTCAACTCTTCACCTGAAGAAGGCTGTTATGTGCTTTATTGTGATCTTGCTTTCACTTTTCACATTGTCCAAGACTTAAAGGGATGGTTCACGCAAAAATTACCAAAAATGTCTCTCTTCCATGAACACAGAAGGAGAAATTTTGAAGAACGTTCTGGTTGCACTTTTTCATGCAATTGCAATCAATGAGGAACTTTCAAGCTCCAAAGAAAGACACAAAAAACACCACAAAAGTAGCCATTTGATAGGTTTATGTTATATCGAGTCACTATTCAAGAATCAGGGTGACACGTTTGGGTGAACCATCCCTTTACTGTGACTATCCCTGAGAATATGGTTGCAAAAAATCCAACAAAGACAATAATCCTTCTTTGTTTACCAAATGTGTCAGGGCCTTGAGCAAAGAATGGGAGTGGTGAGAAAAGCCTGATACTGGGAAAAGGCCCAAAGTATCATGGGAAGTGGAGGATGGGAATGACATGAGGGCCGGTGAGTGAACAAACAAAAAAGTGGAACAATTTTTACATTTATGAGACCTACAGGGGAAGCAGACTCATACAAAGAAAGTAAAGCAAAAAGCCACCTGGGGACGCCCATTAAACATGATATTTGAAAGTTTGTACATGAGGAAGGGAGGTGTATGTTGGAGGAGAAAACGCA
Organism: Hybognathus amarus; assembly: GCA_030378365.1. Taxonomy (NCBI): domain Eukaryota; kingdom Metazoa; phylum Chordata; class Actinopteri; order Cypriniformes; family Leuciscidae; genus Hybognathus; species Hybognathus amarus. The sequence continues at coordinate 97,914 of JAQIUQ010002403.1, read as the reverse complement.
GGGAGAAAGCTGATAGTGTGTGATGTCAGAACAGAAGAATGTAATGTGGGTGTTGAACAGTCAGCACAGGACTGGGGACAGCAAGAGAAAGAGAGAGTGAGAGGTAAAGACGGGGGAAACCCATAACGTCTCACCAGAATGTAGAAATCAATGTTGTGATCTAACTAAACAAGGTCACTGTGGCAACGTGCGTCAGGAAGTTGTAAGTTGACTGAGAGTGAAGCTCACAGCTTCATTTGCTTCTTTCGTTTCCTCTCATCCCTTCTTCATCTGGGCTTTTTGAGTCATAGAGTACCTCACATGGTGGTGTAAGCTCGCTCCACTGAACAGGACGAACACAGTTCCAGACAACCTGGAGGCTTTAAAATGATGTGTTTTCTGGACAAGAAAGAAGGTTCCTCTCCAAAACCCAACCGGGCTCATGTCCATGGCACATTAATCATTCAGATGATTTGGAAAAACCATGGATTCAGTGTTCTTTATACAAAGGATGCACGTTTCTTCCACTTACTATGTTTATAGCTATGTTTTTTCATATATATATATATATATATATATATATATTTAAATATAGGCTATATATTTTTTTCTTTATATATTTACTGTTTAATATTTGCATATATTATAATTTTTTTACAAAATATTTTAAGAAACTATATATATATATATATATATATATATATATATATATATTTTAATTTAATTAAGCCACACTGTTTACAATAAATAATTGTTATGTTTTTTCATATATATATATATATATATATATATATATATATATATATATATATATATATATATATATATACAGCTATGGAAAAAATTAAGAGACCACTGCCAAATCAGCAGTTGCTCTGGATTTATTATTTATATTATAAATAATAAATCCAGAGCAACTGCTGATTTGGCAGTGGTCTCTTAATTTTTTCCATAGCTGTATATATATATATATTTCTTTTTTTAATTAAGCCACACTGTTTACAATAAATAATTGTATAGTTATGAATTATCTAATATACTTTTGAATTCTTTGCCGACCAAGAACGAAAGCAGGCATTTCTTTGAGGTTTTCATAACAAAATAATCCATCAAGGCGAGGTGAAGTGATCAATGAGGGTAGAAATCTCTAGTGAAAATCAATCACACTTATCTAGCTCTCTTATTTGCTCTAGTGGGTGAAGCAACGTAATTAGGGGTGGGAACCACCAAAACACACCTACTTCTGCAGCAGCCAACCGGTTATAAGGGAGGAGATGAGGAAAGGACAAAGCATTTCTTCACCACAGCCTTAACTTTTCTCACCAAAGAAGTTGCAATGAGATATGAGTGGACAAGTCTGTACTCGTCAGAGGAACTCCAAACATCCTACTCATGCAAAAGCCCAGTACCCAACCCCCAAACAGCCCTTCTTTTCCAGGACTGGTCTGGAAGCACAGCACAGCAGCGCTGCTTAGGGCCAGCTGGATCTCCCATTGCTTTCATATAGCAGCTGGGCTTGGCAATGCTTAAGTCTCCTCCTCTGAGATCTTAGAATACCCACAATGCCTTATAAGGGCAGGTTATGCTTCTGAGCGTGGGACAGGGGTTCCCACAAGGGTTCCTGTCTCTATGCAATACTGAGCGGATAGAGGATGGAACAGTGATGACACCGCCACCTAGTTCTTTCTTTCTTTGGTCTCTAACAAGCTGTTTTCAGGGCACCTGTATCAGCCAATAAGAATTAGTAAGGTAAGTATTAGGCCTAAAAGTCACTCAAATTGATGAAATTTGATAAAAAATAAACAGCAAAACTTTTTTTTTAAACGCTACAAGTGAATTAAGGCATGATAAACATCATGACATACAATATGAAAAATGGATATTCATTTTTCAGGTTTGCTAAATTTATTAGTGTTCAGAACAAGATTAAAATCCAATCTAAATGTAAAACTAAGGGAAATGAGCATTAAATATCCTATACAGTCCAATATGATAAGTGTAAAAGCCTCTTATATTAGTTGCTAATCGATATGGTACCAATATTATGCATACCTAGTAGTGTGCTCTCTTAGTGTTGAGTCTAAGATGTGATCTGAGATCTCTTCCTCTACTGACAAGTCAAGGCAGTTGAGCTGTCAGTGGTCAATTAGAGATGTTTCTATTTCATTTTCAACACCACATCCACTGGAAATGGACTGCATAACAATCCTTGAAATACAGATAACGGACCTTCCTGTTTTCCGCTTCTTCAGGGATCTGCAACAATCAGACTGTTTCTAACAAAACACAAAGAGGCGGTTGCAGATTTCAGAGTCCGACGGCCTAAAGTTGCTCCTCTCACCTCAGTGTCCCACTCAAAGGAATGTGTTTAAAACAATTATTCACTAAAAGTTCAATAGTTCTCTCAAGCACTGCGACGCTGCTTACACTACTGGAGACAAGGACCATCAAGCAACATTCAAACTTGATTCATTCAAAATGGCCATGGTTTAGCCAAAAACAATGATTGTGTGAATAATTCAGAGGGGCAGGTTTGATTTTGAAATTGGTGGGGACGGGTTCAGATTCGATTTCGAATTCGAAAGCTCTCAGATTGATTCGATTTGAATTTTCGATTCCTGATCTGATTCTCGATTTCGACTATAATGAATATAGATGTAATACAAATCCTATATTTATAAAAAAAGAACAGTGCACACAAGTTTACTAGTGGTTAATTGGTACAAAGAAATTAAGGCCACAAACCTGTATATAAAACTAAAATTAAATTAAATTGAAAAAAGTAGCACAAATAAATACAATATTATAAAGACACAAATAAAGAGACGTTTTTGGGCAGTTTTTTTTGTATGTCAGAAATACTATAGAAACTGAATAAAGTAATCAAATAAAATAACACTGGATAGTCTTTTTAGTCCAGACTGAATTAAATACATGGGCTATTAATTCGGATTGCTTACAATTAATGCTATATTATGTTGCTATGACAACTGAATTAATGACAGACACATATGGCTGCGTTCACTTTAAGAACTAGAGCACTGATCCATTACGGTCTCATTGTAGCCTACTGTCTGTCTGTCACACGCGTTTAATGCTAATTTAAGACGTAACCGACTATCTTTACGAGGTTACTCACCTAGACCAGAGTTTTGAAATAATTTTGCGTGTTTTTAACTGTTAAAGCGATATAATCCAGGGATAAAACTTTTGTTTCTGGCGAGCTGTTTGTGAGGTGGATTTAGGCTTTACTGGATGTGCACACAGACTCTGAGAGTGCGCGAGGGCAGGATGGTTTAACATTGCTTGAATGTTTATCTTAAAAAGACGTGAAAATGTTAAACGTTAGTTACGATTATAGGTTAGGCGATGCAATACTGGCCCGATTGAGCAAGTGAATATTCCATCATGTCCGGACTCCTAAACGCGAGTGTGTATCGACACCTGCGGAAGCGCTTGCCTAGTGCAGAGAGAGAGAAGACGCAGCACCGCGAGCCCTTAATATGGAAAAAAATCGTATCGTGGCCATTGAGAATCGATTTTGAATCGACCACATTTTAAAAAACGCTTAATGGAAAAATCTATTTTTTGCCCAGCCCTAATCAATTTATAAATGTTTTAAGTTTTGATCGAAATTATTGCAAGGGATATATCAGTGTCACTGGATATTGGTAGGGACACGTCCCTAGCGTCTCTACTAAATTCTACGCCCCTGGAATAAATCAATTGATAAATCAACTTCCATACATTTCATTACAAATCTGCATCTTGTTTGTTACATAGATACAAATTTAATTCAAATTCAGGAATTCAGGAAACTCAATTTTGAATGGTGCAAAAGCCTGGACTAGTCCACCAGACACCCAAGAAAGCCTGACTTACTCAATAAATGCAACAAATTAAATAACTTCATGAATGTGCTGTAGTGGTTTCATTATGAAACTTTATTGAAACCTAACATTAGGAGGGGAAAAAAAGTTTGCAATTCCATTGTGAAAATATTCTGCTACAACACTGAAAAGACAAGATGGCTTATCACAACATCTCAGCTATGACTGGGCATGAACCATCATTTCGTTATCCTGCATTGCTCAAATGCAAGTCATGGGGTGAGGTTAACACAATGTATCTGTGCATCGTCTAGTCGTAGATCATTTGGCACGACGCCCAGCTGCTGACCAGACACTCAGTTGCTGCACATTCATGAGTTTTGTACACAGGGACCAGAGAGTCACCACACCCATTCATTCCACACATTACAGCCATAATTATGAGATACCAGCGGTTCCCTTAGGGAAGTGTAAAAGGACAAATAACCTTTTGCCAGTCTTACAGCTGACCCAGTGGGACTACATGTAGACAAACTCAGAATAGGGATGTCACTTTAGTCATTTTGTCTATTTATTTACTGCATTTTAAGTACTCAGGAGCAGGGGGTGTTAACTTGGGGGGCTAGTTTTGCACCAGACAAATCTTTTTTTAGCATCTTATACTCTACTGTTCAAGAGTTTGTGGTCAGTTGTTTTTGAAAGAAGTATTTTATGCTCACCGAGGCTGCATTTATTTGATCAAAAATACGGTACTAGGTAATATTTTAGAAATTTTAAAAGAACTGTTGTTCATTCAATATATTTTAAAATGTAATGTATTCCTGTGATGGCAAGGATGAATTTTCAGCATCATTACTCCAATCTTTAATGTCAGATGATCACTCAAAAATCATTCTAATGTGCTGATTTGTTGCTCAGGAAACATTCTCTTTTTATAAAGGGATGGTAAGATTTACCGATTCGACATCGGTGCATCGACATAAAAGCTAACAATGCGATACATCGATTTAAATAAGTGTGCATCGGATACAAGTTGGCATTCGTATCTGCGATGCATCGTTTCTAACATCAGCATCGGTAAAAAAATATTTATTCATATATAATTATTAATAGATGCGCTATACTTTTACTATTTAGAAAGTGACCAATCATTTGTGACCACTATTTTATTATGTAACTGCTGCATTCACGCCGAACCCAAATAGAGCGTCTGTAATGAGTGATTTCCATGTTAAGTAATTGTAAAGACACGGGTCTGGATGTCCTGCGGCACGAGACACGTTTAACGCAGTGCGATTTGCGTCTTCACGTGTCTAGGCCGACTAGATTGATTCTCCTTTCTGAACAAGCGCGTTCTCTCATTGCGACATTGATTGGCAATTAGCATACAGACATGATTCGCACTGAATTGAATCAAAATCGGATCGCACCACATCGTAATAGTGAATCATATTGCATCGCATCGGTAGCTGCTTATATGTATCTTTAATGTATCGTATCGTTGGCTATGCATCGAGAATGCGTATCGCATCGAGCCTGAGCTATGGAGAATAGATGCACATCCCTACTTTTTATCAATGGTGAAAAACAGTTGTACAGCTTAATATGTTTCAGGAAACCTTGATAATCTTGGGATTTATTTATTTTTTTTGTTAAAAAATAGAAAGTACAAAAGAACAGCATTTATTTTAAATAGAAATCATTTGTAAATGTCTTTACAGTCACTTTTAATGAATTTAATGCATCCTTGATCAATAAAATATACATTTAATTCAGTGACCCCCAAGCTTTTAAAAGGTATAGCATTGATTTAAAAGTTAGATCATGGTTAAAAATGTAAAAACAAATATAAAGTTGTTTTTCTGTTTTTGTCTGGAATTGTTGTCTGGATGTGCTCAAAATCTATGGCAACAGATCCAATTCTAATGACATCATACATCCATTTGTTTCCATTGAATGAATACACATAAAGACCTTTCATTGCCTGGAAGAGCTTAATTACTACATGTCTTACATAGTCAATCCCTTGTTTTTTTAACTGAGTCACTCAACATCTGGAAGCAAGTGCCATATGTGGGAAATGAGGTGCTTAAATGAGCTGTAGTAGGCATGCTGAATCTAAATCTGATGTTGAAAGCTCTGAAACATGCCAGGACTAGATCACACACTTCCTTTATCTCTACTGCGATATCACCAAAATCCAACACGCGATAAAATTCCTAAACATGCCCCCCTATAGGGTGCAAGAGCCTATGAATTGTGACTCGTCTTCTGACTCCAGTAAATCTAGTACACACTGACTGTACTAACTCAATCTGTTTCAAGGTGTGTAATACTTTGCAATCGGTATAACATCAAACCTTTGAAATGTTATTTCATTCAACTGGAAGCACCTGTTTCAGTGCATTAAAAACTGTGCAAGTCAACTATATAGTGAGTGACAACCTGTTTTAGCATTACTTTACTCTATGCTTCTGAATCAATCCTTGACTTTCCAAATATGACCACTATGGAGACAATACATTTAGGGGGCTTTCACACTTGGTGCGATTGCCTGTTCCGAACCCGAGTTCGATTGCTCCCCCCTCCCCCTGCCCCCGACGGTCTGTGTTCACATTATATTTGTATCCGAACCGCGGTACGCTTGCCTCATCAAGCTGCAGCTGGCGGCGTAATCATGTTGCTTGGTAACCACTATGAAAAGGCATCAAAATGGATAGAATAGCTCGCTTCACATTTGTTCTTTTTTTAACCTTTGGTTTTGTTTTCAAAGAAAAGAATAATAGAAACAAAATGTATTATGCTTTTTACCCGTTATTATGCTGTTTTATTTATTTAAATTTCGATTTTATTTATTTAAATTTCGTTGCTATATGTTTTATTTATTTAAATTTCGTTGCTATGTTTTATTTAATTAAATTTCGTTGCTTTGTTTTATTTAAATTTCGTTGCTGTTTCATTCGTTTAAATTTCATTTTTATTTATTTAAATTTTGTTGCTATGTTTTATTTATTTAAATTTCGTTGCTTTGTTTTATTTAAATTTCGTTGCTGTTTTATTCATTTAAATTTCATTTTTATTTATTTAAATTTCGTTGCTTTGTTCTATTTAAATTTCGTTGCTATGTTTTATTCATTTAAATTTCGTTTTTATTTATTTAAATTTCGTTGCTTTGTTTTATTAAAATTTCGTTGCTTTGTTTTATTCATTTAAATTTCGTTTTTATTTATTTAAATTTCGTTGCTATGTTTTATTCATTTAAATTTAAGTTTAAGTTATATCACTAGTGCAGCAGTGTCCATTCTCAGAGCATATAATCCCTTCTCGCGTGAGGCGCGTGCGCCGCTTTTTAACAGACCTGTACGTGTCTGTTTTGCAATATGTCAGTTCTCGGAGCATAAACTCTGCTCGCGTGAGGCACGCCGCTTCCTGCTCGCGCTGTTGTGTAGTTTATTCAAAGTTTATTAATTCTGAACATGTCGCGTTTCGACTGTCTATCTATATTGCACCAAATACGACACTACTCCCTTGTGAAGTATTCGGACCAGCCCTGGAAAAGATACAGAAACACACTTGCGTTGTGTCTGTCTGTCGGAAAAATGATTCAACCACATTATACGTCATCAATAGCGGTTCACTTCCGCGGTTTGGTTCGTTTGCGTTCATATCAGCAGCGAACCGTACTGGAGTTCACATGAACCGTACCCCAGACCACCTTTTTAAGCGGACCCGAGTACGGTTCGCTGGTGCGCACCCGAGTTCGGAAGACAGCGTTCACATCATCCAAACGAACCGAACTCTGACGTCATTCGAACTCGGGTGTGCACCAAAAGTGCTAGTGTGAAAGCCTCCTTAGTTAAAATGGTCAACCGCTCTGGAACGTTCAGGAACAATATGCGCATTTCTGCGGTCTGGTTGTAAGGCCACACCTGGCCAGGATTGACTTATCTCCGTGCAGGAGGGAGCCTGGTTAAAGGTTAACCCATGCCTTTCACTTCTCACAATCACAATGAGATCTAAAAGGAGCTCATAAAGTTTTTACTTCAAAGGTATTTGATAAAGACCATTGCTGAAATCTAAGACTTGATTTATCCTGAGCGGTTAACAGCATGACGACGTAAGAATGTGAAGGATGGTACCAAGAACAAGATAACACATAATGGGTTTCGTTCTCATGCTTTAAGGGCACCATGGTTTTATCTACAGTGGGTAAGGGTCACAAAGGTCATTGAGGCTCGGTAAGGAACCTGGAGCAGAGCGCCTGCCTTGTTCATGTCTGTGGAGCATGTGTGATGAAACACAATGGATGCAAACAGGCACGGACAAGCTGATGTAAAATAACATGGGGGCACAGTGAAAGGATGCAATCTCTGCTGTAATCTCATCTCAAGGTGCACCTCTGGAAGAAGGAATGTAACCTCAGCTCATGTTACAATAATCCCTCAACTCCAGCCCCAGTGTCTGCCCTTGTCAATCATGGGAGACTGTAATCCCAGGGGAAAGGATCCGTGATGGATTACAGAATATCTAACACGTCAGGTTAATCAGTAGTCTGTGTATGAGTGTCAGCAAACCGAGGATCTTAAGCTCCTAAAATCCACAGTCAGCACACGATGAGTAATATAAGCATGTAAACATATCTGCAATCTCAAATAACAGCCATTTAGCTTAATATATGAGAAATGAGAAAAATGTTTGATGAGAGAAAATGTTTGACAGACTTTAATGTTTGATTTACCTCTAATGCACTAAAAGTCAGAAATTTTTAAATAATGTTCAAAAGTTTGTTTTGATGTCAAGTCGATTAGAAATATAGCAACATGACATCATGACTTTTGCGTAAACATACACGCCACTTTCAAGTCAAGTGGCGTGTTATCTATACGTATTTTTAGCTATCCACGTGTATGCGTATCTCTGTGCCATTAAATGTCCAAGGATACGTCCACATTAATCCGGATACATTTGAAAACGGGGTTTTCATTTAAAAGCGCTCTCCGTCCACACTAGCGTTTTCAGGCGTTTTCGACGTTTCAGTGTGGATGAGAAACTTCTAAATTCACTTTACTGCGCATGCGTGAAACTTCACAAAAGCTCACTGAGATGATACAGATGGGAAAATAAATAATAAAAAAAATCACTTCCTGCCCTCCATTTCCATTTCGCGCCATGGCAACGCAGTGGCGTGACGTCATGTGAAAACAAGCTATTGGTACTACATGGATCACATGAACTTACGTCATTCGTTTTGAAATACCTCCGGTTTCACTGTCCACACTACAATGCAAAAGCGGCGTTTTCAAATTTATCCACTTTGGAGAGCGTTTCCAAACGATACGTTTTCGTTGACTTAAAACAGCGCCTCAGTGTGGACGGAAGGCCAAAACGGAGAGAAAATATACGTTTTCAAACGAAAACGAATTAGTGTGGACATGGCCCGAGTGATTCCACGTGTATGTACACGCCGTTAAATGTCCGAGCGAAACGAAGCAAAATGTAGATCTACATCTGGACTGGGGAGCGATATTTTTTTTCCTGAGGATGGTAGGGGAAGACTCATAAATGTTATTAACCCCAGTGACGGGTAGGTTTAGAGACGGGGTTGGGGTAGTTCATTTATGTATGTATACAGTAATGTAATGTTAAGTCAACGGCGTTCATAAAAACACGCTGAAAAAAACAATTATGCGTGTTGATAGCACGCCAAAAATTTAAATACGAATTGCCGTGTCATACATACACCATTTCATGAGATCAGTCTGCTGAGTCAGACTAATATTCTCTAATTATGTTGTCAATGATATCTGCAAATCACCCATGTTTGTTCTGTTCTGTTTACCCTAAGGGGGTTATTGCTTCTGTCCCTGCGCTTATCCATGCTAGGCTGCATGGATGCTCAGGAAGTTCTCGCCAAGAACAGACCCATACGGCCAATCCAAACTGTACGCTAATTGCCAATCGTATTTAATAATAGTGGTCCCGACAGAATTACATTTACCAGCCAATATATAGGTTATCGGCTAAATATAATTAATTATCGGTTATCGGGAAAATTTTTCTTAGCGGTGCATCCCTAATTAGAGATGTTGATTTAGTGCTCTAGAAACATTTCTTAACAATATAAAAATCATTGTGCTGCTTAATATTTTTTGTAGAAACAGTGATAAAGAGAGACAAAATGTATAAAAAAAAAAAATGCTGACCCTAAACTTTTGAACGATAGTTTAAAATAAAACGCCATTAAAATAAACCGCTGTAGATAAAAGTTTTTGGTCTGGGCTTTGCCGTCTCTACTTGATATGGAGTAGAATGGAGTCCAAGGGCAGGGCCTCGATGGGAAATTTCAAGTGGAAAAGCCACAGCTAAATTAAGAAAAACTGCAGATCCTGCAATGAGCTCATGACTCACCACAGGGCATAAAGACATTTACAACAAGTCCACAGTCTCTTTCTTACCCTCTGCTCCCTCCATCTCTCAAACTAAAAAAACTAGATTAAAACCTGCTTTGCTGAGCTCTTTATAATGTAAACAAACAGGCAATCAAGTCGAACGCCACTCTGTTCCTTTGTACCACACAATTACACGAAGAAACCTTTTATCTACTGAAGAAAGACTTTGCAATGTCGAGCTAAAGTACAGGGTATATACAGTAATCCTTAAGTTAAATTTACTACTTTTTAATACCTTTTTTACTACCTTCAGAATTTTTTTTAAAACCATCACGACACTGAATTGCAAGTGTTAACCAGCGACCTTTCTATTACACAGATTTTGACATTTATAACATACAAAAATGAATAGATTTAGAGCACGCATTCCACTTCTATGTTTAGTGGATTGCATTTGCGACCGAAGTGCATTAGCTCCCATCCAGTTGACATTGATGTTTTTTTACACACCAAACAATAGAGGGAATGCATTGACATCACTTTCCCGCCGGTACAACCCCCCTCAACCTGACTGAGTGGCAAAAGATCTGCTGCGTGACAGGGTCAGCTGCGTAATAGGGGAAACTGCGAAAATGCGACTAAAACGAACAATTTGATCAATTTAAACTAAATGTTGGATTCAATATAGTGTTCCTAACAACTTACTAAAGATCCAGTGATCCAGTGATATGCAGCCAGCAATCGTGTCGCCTGAAATTTATGTTTGCCTGATTTCAATACCAGGGAAATAAAAGCAATAGATAGACCTACATAGGCTAAAGCAAATTTGCCTGTGAACGCTTTATATAAATACAATATAGGTAGGTCTAAATCCGGGTGATCACTTATATCAGGGTTATATAGCCTCTATACTATATCGTCATATCGTCCAGCCACTGAATATGACGTCAGCATCAATCATAGACCGAGATGAGAGATCTTTGATTGTGCCCAGATAAGCTAAAGCCCATATTTAAACGGACTAATGCAAACACAGAATAGGACACCTGATAGTCTGAAAAAAAATAATACCTAATTTTTCAAAAATAATACCACTCAGACTAAATTTAACACTTTTAATGGCCTTAAATTTGACAATTTTGATTTATCACTTTTTAATACTTTTTAAAACCCCACGGATATGTTGAAATGTTTAAAGTCAACATGAAAGGCGCTCGCAAGTCGCAACGCATTTTACTTCACTAATGTCATGCACTTCCAAAACAGGATATTGAACGAGAACAAAAGTAGTGAGGGACTTGAAGAGGCGGAAGATTCTGATGAATGAATTCTAAGACAAATGAATCATTCGCAATGAAATCAGCAAAGTAAATATGGTTAAGTTCATAAAAATCTAAGTAATCTAAGTTAACTTCATATAAATCTAATGCAACAACAAATACAGTCAATTAGGTGCAGAATGCAGCTTCAGCTTAAAGCCGGGTAGAGACCTGTTTATGTGGTTGGCTAACCCTGAGAACTTCCTGTTCTGAGCATTTCAGACACAGGTGTATCCCCTCTCTCTGGGATACACTGACAGCTGTCTGGTTGACAGATCAGTAATGAGGGAAGGGCCGGGTTTGCTTTGCTCAGCCACATGTGTCACCAGCCCTCCCACTCTGAACCAAATATTCCTCTGCAATCTCACCATCTTCATAAACATGATGAATAGAGTAATTGGAAGATAAAGAAACAGACTAAACAAGAAGTCTCAACAGTGGATAAAGCGAATGTTTCGGCCTAACACAAAGTTTCCTTGCACAATGGAAAAGTGGACCCACTAATATGGCTCGCTGCTGACAGACGTTGAAACTTAATTGTCTGGGGACAGCTGGAAAATTGTTCAAGTACAAAGTCTCCGGCCTCCAATCAAAAACTAGAGTCCCGCTGCTCTGAAAATATGCTCCATCCCAAAGTATTTGGCACAGTTAGTCGCCATGTATCAATTACAACCCTGAGTTAATTAAGCTTGCATGGATGTCTTATTTAACAAGACTAGTTTTTTGCAACACAACCATTCTAAATAAATGTGTAATAGTTCTTGGAAGACTGCTTATAGCATTATTCATCCAGAAGCCTAAGCAACTGTCAGCTCCAAATTGTTGTCAATTATACTAGTGACACCATGCATGCAATGTTGCACAATAAACAAAAATCTACAGGGTCCCATTGCACGCAATCCATTAAATTTGACAGGCATATCTTCGTTAGGTTTTGCAACACATGGAAACAGGAATGACACAGAGGGGGGATGTGAGTGAGGACACGACCTGCCACCGACCTCAACATGTCATCAGAGATGGGCTACTCAGACCACAAAGGTGACAGAAACACTGTCTTATTTACACACTCAACACAGTATATTAAAAAAAAGCATTCTACACAAATTTCTGTGCTAAATGCATATTCCCAGTGGAATTCTCAATGTAATTGGACTGAGGGAGGTTAGTTTGGAATGGCAGATAATTAACAGCTGGTCTCCTTCAACTCCTCTTGTCATCCCATCTGAGTCATGGAAAAAATGTGGTCTGAAGCCACCCAAATCACTTCCTAAGAAATGTAGCTCAATACACTCTTATAGTATTGTTTAATAATAAAGCTTTTGGAGATGGGGAATTGTTTGTATAACCATCATGCATTTGAATCAAGATCTGAACAGGTCAGGGAAGTTTTTTCATGGATAACATGCAGTAAATTGACAGGTGAGATCATAACACTAGACAGTTGCTGAGCATAAAACACTGTTGAGCTGCCAGGCGCCTATAATGCCATAAAATGCTGTCTAAGTAGGGAGCTTACAAGCCTAGTAGGCGAAAACATCGAGTACGACTCTTTTCCGCGAATCAGTTCCTTCGAACTGTTAAAGTTATTTTATATTATGGCGTTGTCATGGTCGCTATAATTGGGTAAATAAACGAGTGTGTTTCAGTTTTAGTTCCGAGTATTTCGCCATTAATTAATCCACGGTCTTCAAATGCTCTCACTATCAATGCTTCTCGGCTTTGATCATTTTGACTAATTCAGTCTGATTTGTCAGCAATGTCTAGTCTGATTCTGGAAAGATCGTTCAGTCCGACTTGGCGAACCGTTTCAACCGATTCATTGGAATTATAGGAATCATTCACCAATTGGACATCCCAAATATACAAGAAACCAATCTTTGACACCAACAAACACACACGTGTGGATTCAAAATACGTCACGTAGCGTAAACTGACATTGCGCTTTTAAAATGAATGGCACGCAAACTCACTTACCTTGATTAATAAAGCACACCAAATTCAATCTCCGCTATGTCCAAAAGCACCGGTCTCTCACTGTAATACTGCATAAGAGAAACTCAGCAGTGAGGGAAACTTGTTCTCGAACTTCAGCTGTAATCTGGATTTGTCCCTTGTGTGAATCCCACCGACCAGAATATTTACCTCAGTGTGACAGAAGTCGCTGAGATCACTTAAGCAGATGTATGACTACTGGGGATATATGTGTTAAATACACAGATAGCCATGCTCTAGTTTATGCTATGGGTAGGACATGTAACGTTACTCAGTAATGGTTTGAAAGCAAATGTTAAAAATATTACCAGCCGGCAGTCACCCGCCCTCTTTCTCTCGCTCTCTCGCTCACTCACTCACTCACTCACTCGCACACGCACGAGCACTGTACCAGGAAGTCCAAACCAATCCCACGACTAATAAAATATTTCTTTAACTCTTATTTCATCACAGTAAAACTATGAACTTTTAATCAAAATTAATAGGGCGTTTCGATTAAGACTTGATTTTTTATTTATTTTTTATTATAGCATGATTTTAAATATGTAAAAGCATGTGTTAAAGCAGGAATAACAGTAGACTATACGGCTGCTTACTTTCCTCAAAACAATAACCATAAGTGTTTATTTAGAACAAATAGACTCGTTTCTATGTGTGGTTTCTGTCAAAAATAACTATATATATTTTATTCAAATAAATATATAAATCTTGAGGTATGATAGTTTGAGATAAAGTATGCGTTACTCGAGAGCACCCTCTACTGACAACACAGAAGAAACAGCAGCATCTCCGTGAATGTAGTCCACATGAGGTCTTCAGTCTTTCTCGAAGGCCTTGGTGACTAGATTTCAGTTAGTATCACTAAGATACTATGTATAATATTCAGTCTTATTTTTTATTTATAAAAAAAATAATTTTAGTTAAAGATTTAGTCGTTTTGTTAGGCAATGTTTTTGTCATTTCGTTATGTTTTTAAATATATTGTTTTTATTCAGGTGTTATTTTAGAGTTTGAGTTATTGTAGTACATCAAGCTGTTTATACTTTTTTTATATGCCTATATTGTTTGTTATTTCATTTTCAAATTCTTTTTTTTTTTCAAGTAACAAAAAGGTTTTTATGGTTTCAGGTTTGCTTAGTGATGATTTGAAGACAATAAAACATTTGGTTGTAATGTTACTTTTTAACTTTAGCTTTGATAAATATTGTATTGTAATGTTATATTTGGATTTATTTATTTAAACCAAAAATGTTATAATAATTGCAAAAATTGTCATACCTATCCTATCATCCTATCATTCATTGCAATGTGGGCCTACTGAAAATCACATTTCCCACAGAGCTTTACTTCTGGCATTATTGTGCTCAATTGACCATTTCTCAGATTTTATTGCACTGGTCTTAATTGTATTATGTCATTCCGTAGCCAGTTGATGTGATTTGAGGGACAGAATTCGCAGCCATTTATTCTGAGCTTCTGTTTTTCAGTTCTCACACACACACAGTATGTAACGCATTCCCAGTGAAAGGAAAGCCGTAAACATTCCATCATATCAATAAACACTGCTGAAACAAAAACCCCCATGTCAAGGTGACCTCACGCCTGCTAATCCAAGTCAAGTGCAGTGTCATGCTGTAGCCAGAGGGTGAAGTGATCGATTCTGCCATTGTGCTCTTCAAATTTCAGACCACCAAACCCTGGACTGACATTAAGCACATTTGTGCCGACCGGCTGAACCGAGAGGAAAGGTTGTATCCTGTTTACAAGGCAATGTTGGACAGACAGGCTGTACTAAAGGGTGTGTCACCAGTCAGGTGGAAATAGGGATTACACTTATTGTTCCTTCCTTCATCAGTTATTTAATAAAAGTAGTTTAACAATATCGTGTCACAATATATCGCAATACAAAACTGCAACAATATGTATCATGGATAGTTCACGCAAAATGAAAATTACTATGTGAGAAAAAATACAGTTTTCTGAGTTTTTGTGTCAGTACTATATTAAACTACTATATAATGTTGAATATAATGTATAATAATGCAATGTGGGGATATTTGTGGGTCCTGATAATGCCAAATGTCTGATGTAAAAAGTGGCCTACATTATTTTAAATATATCTAGTCAGTGACAGAGCATATTCATCTAAAATAATTCGGTATTTTCAGCTTCAGAATTATCAATAATTTTATTCTGGTGTCACTAATGTCCTGAGCATTGGGTTTCCAGCGCCAAGATCAAGCCTATGCATTTACACCCACAATATCATGTCTTGAAGTATCGCAATAATATCGTATTGTGAGTTCAGCATCATGATATTTATCGAATCGTGACATGAGGATATCGTTACACCCTAGTACAGTGTTTTTTTTCTTATTATTAATGTCCCTCCCTCTCTTTTTCCCACTCAGACCCACTCATACCTAAACACACCCAGCAAGGGTGACATGACCTTGCCAGAGAGTCAGGAAAAGTATGCTGTTCCGGAATTTGAACGTGTCATTTCCTCCCCAAAGTAGCATTCCATTCCAACCGCTAATAAATTAATTCTTAACTGTGAAAGTTTTTAAGTGTTCTCAAATTAGAAAAGTTTTTTCTTAACAAAATAAATTCTTATCAGCTAGATTCCAGCATGACCACTAGACCAAATGACCATAACGAAAGTTATTCAAACAGAACAGACCAAAACAAGTCAAAAGAATGATTTTCAAACAAAGTAGGAAGAAAAACAAAGCATATTTGAGCTAAAGGATCAACCTTTCCTTTATGCCAACCAAACTAGGAACATTTTGCAATCCATAAGAAACATTCAAACTTATGTCAGAGTTAATGGTCATTTTTGTTTCACACAGACAGGTTTTAGTGTAAACCTCACATTCCTTGGATGGAGCAATCCAGAACTATTCCTCAAAATCATTATTGTCAGTGAAGTGAAAAACCGTAGTATTAACTACAATCTATATTAAAAAACAGCTATGTATTGTTGCATCTTTAGTTAATCAGTTTATTGAGTATTGTAGAAAACAGAATGGTAGTTATTTTTCGACAGTCTAAACACCATGCATTTATTGCAATCACTTGCAACTGTTGCTTTTATTATAAACAAGCATGCTGAAAATCATCTTGCTTACACAGCATGGAAAATTCGAATGAGCCTTGGTTTTAGGGCATGCAAATCTATGGCATGCTTTGCTGAGCACAATATATCCTGACAGCTATGTTCACACTATGCAATTTGTTAAGAAATTGCTGGGTGCAGTTGTCTTTATTTAGTTATGCAAATTACGAATTATTATCTTCTTATCTTAGACTGACATTCATTTAGCAGAGGATTTGATCTAAAGTGACTTACCTTATTGCAGCCTTGGCAGTAAATCTCTCCATTTTTCCCTGGAGACAGTATAATTTCTCCTGTGGGTACGAGCTGGATCTTCAACTCCATCATGATGTGTCTCTGACTTTCTATGAGTGTCCTTCCTCACTAGCAGCCACTGTTGTGAGGGGTTCAACCCTCACTGGTGCTTCTTCTCTGTTGGATACAGAAGAAAGAGGGACGATATTCATAAACGAAGAGATAAACAGAGAAAGATGAAGCAAATCAGGTCGTTATCGATGTGTAAGGGAAGTCCAGGACTCGTCTCACAGTCAGATGTGCGCTATAATGAAACGTTCCCTGACTCTAGCTGCTTTGAGTGCCGAGAGTCTGCCGTCAGGGCTTCCTCTAGGCTTCAGCATCCTGTCCTCGACATTCCCGGGGTAAACACCGGAGGAGCCTACTCCATTTCCCCTGCACACACTTCAAGCAGAAATTTGATGATGACAAGTTAAAGGAAATATCTCCTTTGAGGGGAATGGAGGAGGGTATGGGGGTTGAATGTAAGAATACAGATAATTTTTAAGTATATGGATAATTAGCAAACAGAATTTTCTGGGAATGTTCACTTCTTTATAAAATGTTACTAGAGCATTAGGAATTGGTTTCCATAAAAACAACCAAGTGGGAACATTATGCTAACATTAGGGGAATGATCTTTTTGCTGGGAAGTAATTTTTAATCTTTTTTTAATGAACACATGAAGGCATTTACATCTGAATAAAATTTCCCAAAAACGTGTCAATGTTGTCTTGTAAAATATAGCTTGTTGGAGGGGAAATGACAGAGACACACATCCTCTGACCTGTGACATTAGTTGAGACATTCATGATTTCTGGGCATCAACAGGAAAGAGTGGCCTTGGCATCAAATGTACAATACGATCTAAATTTGGATAAAGACATGGTTCTCTGTCAGCATTGCATTTAGTGAGTTACATAAAACTGACTTCTGATGGGTTTTTTTTTAATCTGTTGACAGTTTAATGACTTTAGTTGTCTTGCCTCCATGTAGCATGCTGTGATCACTGAAAACAACAGATGGTCAGCATAAGAGCAAAGAGAAATGACAGACAGAATGAAAGATCACAATCAAACACAGGTCAACTGCAGATGGTTTAGACTATGAGACTGTAAATGCTGGAGTAATGATCCTGTTTGGGACATGGTGGACTCATTTGAGGTGTGGTAGCAGAATGGGTGAAGGGCAGGGCAAAGATAACTATGGGTGTTTTGACATGGTAAAGAGTTCTGACATAGTTATATAACAGGCCATTTAGAATAGCACTCTTGAATATAACCGGCAATGACTATTTTAGAGGAAAAGGGAAACAGCACATATTTCAGTGACATCCTATTTCCTCTGTCCAACAACTATTCTTTAGCAACTTAGTATTCCTCTCAAATTATTTAGTTTTCTTAAATCTGACCAATAAAATGAATAGAAAAACGTATTTCGTTATATCTCATTTAAATTTTCCGCTCCCTTAAAATGTGACCATGGTATTTTTCAAATTGCATGCAAATCTGAACATATGTCTATTTTGGGCCTGTATTAAGTATTCATTTATTTGCAAGCAGCAGGGATTACATGATACATTTAAAAGGGATAGTTCTGTCATCATTTTTCCCCTCAAGTTGTTCCAAACTTGATGCATTTGTTTCTTCAGCTGAGCACTAAAGATAAGAGAAGAATTGAAGAATATCAGTAACCAAACAGTTGATGAGACTTCTCAACTGTTTAGTTACCGACATTCTTCTAAATATCATCTTTTGTGCACAGCTGAAGACAGAAATTCATACAGGTTTGGATCAAAGTAAATGATGTAAATTACGTTTAAGTTTCCTTTTTGGACGAACAATCCCTAATAAAGTCTGATTGATTGGTTGGTTGTTGGTGTCAACAAATGCATCAGCACCACCTGCTGGCGCGTTTTGTTGCGTTTCCAGCACCAAAATAATGTATAATGCATGTATGACGCTTTTCACAAAATTTCACAAAATTATTCCATATTGTTCCTTACAATTAGAAGCATTGTGTGTGCATTTGTGGGCCTGTAAATGAAAAAGTTTAGCCTGGTAAATTTGTTTCTGTAAAATGCGTTTTGCGGAACTGTAAATTAATTTTAGTTTCAGTCAGATTAAATTCATTTAAGTTTAAGCCGTTAATACTTTTTTGTATCCTTAGCGATATAGACATTTAAAATGCTGGGGGGGTTCAGTAATTTTGAGGAAAATATTAGGTCAAGTGACTAGTTGTTTTCGTCAATGGTACAAACTGTAAAATGGTAAAAAGAAAAAAAAATTGAAAGGAAAAATTTTGTGCAAATAAATAAAGTGTAGAAACACTGTAATGTGAAACATAATATTTCCTGCCAATTTAGTGGTTATATAACGTTACTTTATATATAATACATATTATTTCAAAAGAAAATTCGGTATTATTTTCTTATAATAATGCATTTCATTCAGATCATTAACACTAAACAATCTTACCAGTTTACAACTATGAATGAACTAAAATAACCATAGAAAATAACATGAAAGGGACAAAAAGAGCACTTTTCATATCCGGTGTCATATCCGGAAGTTGGGCTCTACGCATTTTCTTACGTTCGGTTTCGCAAATACACCATTTCCGTTGAGGTAGGATCGGGTAGGATCTTCCAGATACGTAATACGCATTCGTGAATCGAAAGACCATACGCACAACGTGCATGGTACGCCATTCTGCTGAGCACAAACCAAGCACACAACTAGATTCATTGGCGAGAAACTGCTTTTTACAGTAAGCTATTTTGATTTACAGTAGCGCACGCAACTTTTAATTTAATTGATTTTTATTTCGAAAAGTATGACTCTGGCAATGCTTGCTTACGGAAACAGTTTGTTTGAATAGTATACGGTAAGCTAAGCTAACATGCTAACTCCTGCTTTATTGATACGACGACACGAATAGTATTGCGCATCCATATCTAAGAAT
This sequence comes from Hybognathus amarus, assembly GCA_030378365.1. Lineage (NCBI taxonomy): Eukaryota > Metazoa > Chordata > Actinopteri > Cypriniformes > Leuciscidae > Hybognathus > Hybognathus amarus. Next base: position 78,047 of record JAQIUQ010002403.1, on the reverse strand, counting down.
CATACATATTTTAATTTGAGCTGCAAAATGTGTAACCTGAAAGTGTAACGTTATATGTCGGTTGTATTTAATCAGTAATAGGCTTGTAATAGTTTATTTACGATAGGAAAACAAATCAGGCGCCATGGTCAAGTTAGTCGGCTAAGTTCTCTGATGTGGTTTAGGTATTTTGTGTAAAAGTGGTTGGCTCAACTTTTGTATTTTAAACTTTAGGTTTCTTTAATAACCGACAAATTTGTATTTTCTTTGATTTCACTGATTTCTCTGAGGAGTCAGCCACACTGTTGTTGTGGTTCTTTTCGTAGTGTCGAATTGCAATAATCTTTAACGTGTTTCTGTACGCATGTCTTGAAGTCTGACCTCATATATTTTGTACATTACTGATTCTCCTTCCAGTAGACGCTGCCATGGCAGCTGCATTCCCCTACAGAGGTGTTCCTGGAACAATGCCTCCAGGTGTTCCTCCACCTCCTCCTGCTGTTGCTCCAATACCGGATTACATGACTGAGGAGAAACTGCAAGAGAAAGGTGAGTTCAACGTTGAAAAATGCTGAAATCATCTTACTGCACATGCATAAAACACAATAAACTGCTCCCTGAGATGATACCAAGAGACCTGATATAATTAATTGCTCAGGCTATGTTTCTGGCACAATTGATTTTATTAGCACAATATCTCATTACTTGATAATGCATCCATATAATAATCCATCCTTCAGAAAGCTCTGTTTTTCATGTCAAAAATGTTGTCATTGTAGATAGAAGGCCAAAACATAGAGGAAACAATGTCTTTTCAAATGTATCCAGATTTGTGTAGATGTGCTCAAGTCATATCAGAATGTTTAATGAATTTTTTTCTCTTTTGCTTGTTGCAGCTTCGAAAATGGCAGCAGCTTCAGGCCAAACGCTACTCTGAGAAAAGAAAATTTGGCTTTGTGGATGCTCAGAAAGAGGACATGCCACCTGAGCATGTGCGAAAAATCATCAGGGATCATGGTGATATGACAAACAGGAAATTTCGTCACGACAAGAGGGTCTACCTTGGGTAAGCACATTACATACATTATTATGCAGATAGTTATGTATGTTCATTAGTAACATTGTGTTGCTTTTTGTTCATAGGGCGCTGAAATATATGCCCCATGCAGTACTCAAACTACTGGAGAACATGCCCATGCCCTGGGAGCAGATCAGAGATGTTCCTGTGCTTTACCACATTACAGGCGCCATTTCCTTTGTAAACGAAATCCCATGGGTTATTGAGCCGGTGTACATTGCTCAGTGGGGGTAGGTGACATCAACTTAGGGCTTCATGTTCTGTGGGAAAAGATATTTTAGATTTTTCAGATAAAATTAAAGGTTTGTTGTACTTGTTTTTAAGGCTTCACTAATAATTATAGTAGCAATAATTGATTATTTCATTGAATATGAGTTTATTATTTATGTTGAATATGTGGTTGGTTTTTGATTTTGTTGTTTTACTGTCAAATAAAAAGGATATTTTAGAAAAATACAAAGTATGAAAAAATACACTACTAATATGTATGGCTATTACCATTTCTTAATTTTCAAACAATAAACCATCAAGCTTTTATTTATAGAGTTTTTCATACTGTATTTTCAGTTTTATTTAGAATTATCATATAGCCCTTCATAAAATGTATTTTTTTCACCAGCACAATGTGGATCATGATGCGTCGTGAGAAGAGAGACAGACGGCACTTCAAGCGCATGCGTTTCCCTCCATTTGATGATGAAGAGCCTCCATTAGATTATGCAGACAACATCCTGGATGTTGAGCCTCTGGAGGCAATCCAGATGGAGCTGGACAACGAGGAGGATTCTTCTGTAGTAGACTGGTTGTATGAGCATCAACCTCTAAAAGATACCACAAAGTGAGTGTTAGTGACGGTTGTAAAAATATGGTTAGCTTGTTTCTTTTGCTCATGATTTATCTTTTCCCTTCACAGATATGTGAATGGGACCACATACAGACGCTGGCAGTTCACTCTACCAATGATGTCCACTCTGTATCGATTGGCTAATCAGCTGCTGACAGACTTGGTGGATGGAAACTACTTCTACTTGTTTGACTTGAAGGCTTTCTTCACCTCCAAAGCTTTGAACATGGCCATTCCAGGGGGGCCCAAATTTGAGCCGCTTGTCAGAGACATTAACCTCCAGTACGTACTGTGTCCATCCTGTCGCACTATTGACTATTATGTTTTATTTTCTCCAGATGTCTAACTTGTTATGGTTACAGGGATGAAGACTGGAATGAGTTCAATGACATCAACAAGATCATCATCAGGCAGCCAATCAGGACCGAATACAAAATTGCATTCCCTTACTTGTACAATAACCTGCCACATCATGTGCACCTCACCTGGTACGAAACATTATCATATGATTTTATTGTTCTATAGAAATTCTTGTGCTGAACTAATTTGGTCCATGCAGGTATCACACACCAAACGTGGTGTTCATCAAGACTGAGGATCCTGATCTGCCTGCCTTCTACTTTGACCCTCTGATCAACCCCATCTCTCATAGGCACTCTGTTAAGGTCAGAAATTAAACTTTTTAATTAAACTGTCAATGTAAGTTTCTTCCCACACTAATTGCAAGCTTGTGTTTTCTCCATAGAGCCAAGAGCCATTGCCAGATGATGATGAGGAGTTTGAACTTCCTGAGTGTGTAGAGCCATTCCTGAAGGAGACGCCCCTCTACACTGACAACACAGCTAATGGAATTGCACTGCTGTGGGCACCCCGTCCGTTCAATCTCCGCTCGGGAAGAACCAGACGGGCTATTGATGTGCCTCTCATTAAAAACTGGTTTGTATAATACAGTATACTGCATTCGCACACTGTAAGGGGGTTTCACACAACACATTTTTGTAGTCCACTTTGCTGCTTCTCCATCTATTGTCTTTTCACTGCCCTGTGTCGTGTTATTAAACGCAAAAATGTGTTCTGTGTGACTCACCCCTAACCCATGTAGGGCTTGAGTATTGAGACAATACAAGAAGGCTATAATTTCTGAATAGAGGCTCCTTTTTTGCCAAACACTTTCAGGTATCGTGGAGCACTGTCCTGCAGGCCAACCTGTGAAGGTGCGTGTGTCTTACCAGAAGCTCCTGAAGTACTACGTGTTAAACGCTCTAAAACACAGACCACCTAAGGCACAGAAAAAGAGGTGAGGTTGCTATTCCAGAGCTTGTTTCATGGAAAAGTGTTTATAGATTTAATGATGATTTTCCTTACCTTTTCTCCTATCTATTTTAGATACCTGTTCCGTTCTTTCAAGGCCACCAAATTCTTCCAGTCTACAAAGTTGGACTGGGTAGAAGTCGGTCTCCAGGTGTGCCGGCAGGGCTACAACATGCTGAACCTGCTGATTCACAGAAAGAACCTCAACTACTTGCACTTGGACTACAACTTCAACTTGAAGCCTGTGAAAACCCTCACAACAAAGGAACGTAAGAAGTCCAGATTTGGAAACGCGTTCCACTTGTGCCGTGAGGTTCTGCGTTTGAGCAAGCTTGTGGTGGACAGTCATGTGCAGTACAGGCTTGGAAACGTTGATGCATTCCAGGTATGAGTGGTTTCTGTGTAGCTAATCCGTATCAATGTCTAAATTTTTCATTGCTAAAGTCTTCTGTCTATCCTGTAGTTGTCAGATGGACTGCAGTACATCTTTGCCCATGTCGGTCAGTTGACTGGCATGTACCGCTACAAGTACAAGCTCATGAGGCAGATCAGAATGTGCAAAGACCTGAAGCATCTCATCTACTATCGCTTCAACACAGTGCGTAACACTCAATGCAAATAAATACATCATTTTGCTGATTGAATCAATGTTTGGATTGGTGCTATGCCTTGCATCTAAAGTGACATGTTTTTAGGGCCCAGTTGGAAAAGGTCCTGGCTGTGGGTTCTGGGCTCCAGGGTGGAGAGTCTGGTTGTTCTTTATGAGAGGCATCACCCCTCTTCTGGAGCGGTGGCTTGGCAATCTTCTGGCGAGGCAGTTTGAGGGTAAAGTTAGCTTTTATTTCTATGCAAAAAGCATGTAGAAAGATGCCGTCAAATATTACAAGTTCTTAAGTACTAATTTATTGTGTAATGCCATTTAGGTCGACACTCTAAGGGTGTTGCCAAGACTGTGACCAAACAGCGTGTGGAATCTCACTTTGATCTTGAGCTGAGAGCTGCTGTGATGCATGACATCCTGGATATGATGCCTGAGGGTATCAAGCAGAACAAGGCTAGAACCATCTTGCAGCATCTCAGTGAGTCATGGAGGTGCTGGAAGGCCAACATCCCTTGGAAGGTACATCTTTGGTCATTTGTTGTTGCCTATTAATGGTATGTTATTCGATTTCAAACTTTACCAATAAGTGATGATTATTCTTTTTTCAGGTTCCTGGGCTTCCAACCCCTATCGAGAACATGATTCTCCGCTACGTGAAGGCCAAAGCTGACTGGTGGACCAACACGGCCCACTACAACCGTGAGAGAATCAGAAGAGGAGCTACTGTGGATAAGACTGTGTGCAAGAAGAACCTGGGACGTCTCACTCAGACTCTACCTAAAGGCAGAGCAAGAGAGACAGCACAATTACCTGAAGGTACATTTCTTGGGTAACATAAAATGTCCTTGAACAGGTTGCTATTACTGTGAAAGAACACATTGAGTGATTTAATATTTTATCTCATAGGATGGGCCTTACATCACTGCTGAAGAGGCCGTGGCCATCTACACCACCACAGTGCACTGGCTGGAGAGTCGTCGGTTCTCTCCGATCCCCTTCCCTCCTCTCTCCTACAAACATGACACTAAGCTTCTCATCCTGGCTTTGGAGAGACTCAAGGAGGCTTACAGGTCAGGCCAGTCCCATAACATCAACCTGTTTTGAGTGGATTGCATCTTTTCTGACTTTGCTTTGTTCCTTTTAATTAGTGTGAAGTCGAGGCTGAACCAGTCACAGCGTGAGGAGTTGGGTCTGATTGAGCAGGCCTATGACAACCCTCATGAGGCTCTGTCGAGAATCAAACGTCACCTCCTCACTCAGAGAGCCTTCAAAGAGGTTTGCACACATGCAACATTTAAATGCACTTCATGTTACCACAAGCTTCCTCTAAGCCTATTACTGGATTGCATCTGAAGTGGTTCTTTTTCTCTCTAGGTGGGCATTGAGTTTATGGACCTTTACAGTCATCTGGTGCCGGTTTACGATGTTGAACCTCTGGAAAAGATCACTGACGCGTACCTGGATCAGTACCTTTGGTATGAGGCAGACAAACGCAGGCTTTTCCCACCGTGGATCAAGCCAGCCGACACAGAGCCACCTCCACTGCTAGTGTACAAATGGTGCCAAGGTGAGATCAATTTACTGTGGAAATTTTGATGGCCGATGCCAATTTCTTAGAAAGCAGTGTGTCCGATATAAAGCTGAAATGTTGACCGTATATAGAAAAATTTAGTGTTTTCTTTTATATTACTAACAATAGAAGGCTAAACACTTATACTTTGTTTTATGTTCAGTTTATTTCTTTGTTTAATTGTTCAGGTACTGAACAACTTGGGTACTGGTGTTGTCAAACTGAAAGTCCCATTGCTAAAAGTCTCATTCATGTATCAGGCAGAAACTCATCTGCTAATGCCAATAATTAAAACACTGGCAAATACTGTCAAACTCTAATTGTGACTGGTTATCTTTAGATATCAAACTATTGTAATGTTATTCTAGAGGTACACTGGATAAATGAGGGTTGATTAAAGAATAATGTTAATTTAATTTTCAATTTCATTAACATTTCTAATTATGTCTACTAGGAATCAACAACCTGCAGGATGTGTGGGAGACAGCAGAGGGTGAATGTAACGTCATGCTGGAGTCTCGCTACGAGAAGATGTACGAGAAGATTGACTTGACATTGTTGAACAGGCTTCTGCGTCTCATTGTGGATCACAACATTGCCGATTACATGACGGCCAAAAACAATGTTGTCATTAACTATAAGGTCTGTTTTAGCACAAAATATTCCATTGATAATTCATATTTCCCTTTTAATGCTTTTGAGAAGTTTATACTTTCCATTCACTGCTTGGTTTGATTTTAGATATCTGTATTTTCTCTTTACAGGACATGAACCACACAAACTCGTATGGTATTATCCGTGGCCTGCAGTTTGCCTCTTTCATCGTGCAGTACTATGGGTTGGTGATGGACCTGCTGGTGCTGGGTCTACACAGAGCAAGTGAGATGGCTGGGCCGCCTCAGATGCCTAATGACTTCCTCAGCTTCCAGGACACGGCCACTGAGAGTGCCCATCCCATCCGTCTTTACTGCAGATACATAGACCGCATTCATATCTTCTTCAGGTTTGTAGTGCAGATGAAGGAAGTCTCTTGTTATGCAGTTTTTAAAAAAAAAAAAGTATTATAAATGTTATGATATTCTGGTTTTGCTGTATGTAGGTTCTCTGCTGATGAGGCGAGGGATCTGATACAGAGATACCTGACCAAGCACCCGAATCCCAACAATGAGAACATTGTGGGCTACAACAATAAGAAATGCTGGCCCAGTGATGCTAGGATGAGACTGATGAAACATGATGTGAACTTGTAAGCGCTCTAGACTTTGCTCCTTCTGAACATCTTCATAAATCAAAGACAAATTCATGTGGTATAATTGATTTCCTTATAATCGCACAGGGGCCGTGCTGTGTTCTGGGACATCAAGAACCGTCTCCCTCGTTCTGTGACCACAATTCAGTGGGAGAACAGCTTTGTGTCTGTGTACAGCAAGGACAACCCCAACTTGCTTTTCAATATGTGTGGCTTTGAGTGTCGCATCCTCCCGAAGTGCCGCACTAGTTATGAGGAGTTTACGCACAAAGATGGTGTTTGGAATTTGCAGAACGAGGTAGGTAGAATTACAAACAATTTGTAAAATAACTGTTGGCACATCAGAAAGGATGGTGGATAATTGTATGTTGGTTTTTAGGTAACAAAGGAAAGGACAGCACAGTGCTTCCTGCGTGTAGATGATGAGTCCATGCAGAGGTTCCACAACAGAGTGCGACAAATTCTAATGGCTTCTGGCTCTACCACCTTCACTAAGGTATGAGCCTTGAACCTTAAAAGCAAAACATCCATACTCATGTAATGTGTAATGGTACTCGGGGAACTCATTTGATGTACTTGTATTTTTCCATTTTGCACATGGTTTTACATAACGTTGCTCTTCTCAGATTGTGAATAAGTGGAACACAGCTCTGATTGGTCTGATGACGTACTTCCGTGAAGCTGTGGTCAACACTCAAGAGCTTCTGGACCTGCTGGTGAAGTGTGAGAATAAGATCCAAACCCGTATCAAGATTGGTTTGAACTCCAAAATGCCCAGCCGTTTCCCTCCTGTGGTGTTTTACACCCTAAGGAGTTGGGTGGACTGGGAATGCTTTCCATGGGACACTGTATTAATCCCACAGTCTGACCTTCGGTAAGTTGTCCTCAAACTGTTTTTGTTACTGTCCTTGATCTGTTACAACTTCAATTAAATTAAAATGCAACCACAGATTCAGGCTATTGATTGTAGTTCTACTGTTTTTGCTCAGGTGGTCCAAACAGACTGATGTGGGAATCACTCATTTCCGCTCTGGAATGAGTCACGAGGAGGATCAGTTGATTCCTAATCTGTACCGTTACATCCAGCCATGGGAGAGTGAGTTCATTGACTCTCAGAGAGTTTGGCCGAATACGCCTTCAAGCGTCAGGAGGCCATTGCTCAGAACAGGTACTGTCCTCTCAACCAAAGCCAAACCTTGATGATGTTGATGTATTCAAGCTTATTAATATGAATTTGATTCTCCTCAGACGTTTGACACTGGAAGATCTGGAGGACTCCTGGGACAGGGGTATTCCACGCATCAACACCCTCTTCCAGAAGGACAGACACACACTGGCTTATGACAAGGGCTGGAGAGTCAGAACAGACTTCAAACAGTACCAGGTAAAAGTCTTTCTGTCTTGGAAACATTGCACGTTAATGGTAATGCCACATATCAGTCAGATTTATTTTGTGGTGTTTTAAAGATTTTTGACTCTGTTTTCAGGTTTTGAAGCAAAATCCATTCTGGTGGACTCACCAAAGGCATGATGGAAAATTGTGGAATTTGAACAACTACCGTACAGACATGATCCAGGCACTTGGAGGGGTGGAAGGCATTCTTGAGCACACTCTGTTCAAGGGAACCTACTTCCCCACCTGGGAGGGTCTCTTCTGGTAAGTCATTTTATTTTGACATCCAGTACAGGCAATGCAAAGTTTGAGACCCTAATATCTTTTTTTTTTTTAATTTGATAAACGCAGTGAATTCCGCAGAAACTTTCAATTTAGTTAATTTTGGCAAAAAAACAAACATTTATTAAATATTTTTATCTTCTATAGGGAGAAGGCTAGTGGTTTCGAAGAGTCCATGAAATGGAAAAAACTCACCAATGCGCAGAGATCTGGTCTGAACCAGATTCCTAACCGACGATTCACCTTGTGGTGGTCTCCTACAATCAACAGAGCCAATGTAAGTCTATGAGAAACAACTGCATTTAGAAATGGGGTGGGGAATAAAATTGTTCAACGCTGTGTTTTTCACCCTTTTTATTGAGACTCACTCATGCTCTTGATGTTCTTGTAGGTATATGTGGGTTTCCAGGTGCAGTTGGACCTCACTGGAATCTTCATGCATGGTAAAATCCGACGCTCAAGATCTCTCTGATTCAGATCTTCAGAGCTCACTTGTGGCAGAAGATTCATGAGAGCGTCGTCATGGATCTCTGTCAGGTAAAGAGATGTACTTCCTTAGGTTAATATAATACATGCTTATTTAAAGAGAACCTACATTACGGTCTAAGTAGGACTGTGGTTTTACACTTTAGACAGAACTTACTTACAATTGACTTATTTAGAGTTGTGCTGAAGAGTGCCATCAGTAAGCTTCTGTTGGCGTTTTGTAGGTGTTTGACCAAGAGCTGGATGCTTTGGAGATTGGAGACTGTCCAAGAAAGAGACAATCCATCCCAGGAAGTCTTACAAGATGAATTCCTCCTGTGCTGACATTCTGTTGTTTGCATCCTACAAGTGGAATGTGTCACGTCCCTCGCTTCTAGCAGACTCCAAGTATGTGACTGAGCATAATAGATCTGTTGAGTTCAAAGATATGAAGAGGAAGCATCAATATAAATTGGAAGTACAGAAAATGTCTTAATCAAATTTTCTTGCTGCTTTCTATAGGGATGTTATGGACAGCACCACCACACAGAAGTACTGGATTGACATTCAGCTCAGATGGGGTGACTGACGACTCCCATGACATTGAGCGATATGCCAGGGCCAAGTTCTTGGACTACACCACTGACAACATGAGTATATACCCATCACCCACTGGAGTCCTGATTGCCATTGATCTGGCTTACAACCTGCACAGGTCAGTATTTTGTAATGTGTTGGTGGTTTTATGTCACATAGTTAAGTACAACTTTGGTTGCATATCCCAAAAACAGCAACCGAGAAACCACAACAGAGCAGCATTTAAAGTATTTGATTTGTTCTCCCTCTCTGCAGTGCTTATGGAAACTGGTTCCCTGGAGCCAAGCCACTGATCCAGCAGGCCATGGCGAAGATAATGAAGGCCAACCCTGCCCTGTATGTGCTGAGAGAGCGAATCCGCAAGGGTCTCCAACTGTACTCTTCAGAGCCCACTGAGCCTTACCTATCTTCCCAGAACTATGGAGAGCTCTTCTCTAACCAGATCATCTGGTTTGTGGATGACACCAATGTGTACAGAGTCACCATCCACAAGGCAAGTGAATTTAACATCATGTTGATGTCACTTATGGTATTCATAATTGGGTTGTGTGCTAAAATGTCTAATTTGTTTACATTTTTTCCATGTTTTAGACTTTTGAAGGTAACTTGACCACCAAACCAATCAATGGGGCAATTTTCATCTTCAACCCCAGAACTGGACAGCTTTTCCTGAAGATCATTCACACCTCTGTATGGGCAGGACAAAAGCGTCTCGGACAGGTCAGTCTTGTGTTTTAGTCAGTGTTCTGTTCAACGCAGTCACTCAATTGTTTTTAGGTTTTGCTTAGTTGCACTTTTTCTGTTTTTATAGCTGGCTAAGTGGAAAACTGCTGAAGAAGTGGCTGCCCTGATCCGATCGCTGCCTGTTGAAGAGCAGCCCAAACAGATTATTGTGACCAGGAAGGGCATGTTGGATCCTCTTGAGGTTAGAAACACCCATTGAAACTGTAATGCAAATTAATTGAGTTAATGCTCTGGAAATTGATTTAACATCTGTATGTTAACTTTTAGATTAACAGCTGTCTGTTTTTCTCAGGTGCACTTGCTGGACTTCCCCAACATTGTAATCAAGGGCTCTGAACTTCAGCTGCCATTCCAGGCATGTCTGAAAGTGGAGAAGTTTGGAGACCTCATTCTGAAGGCCACAGAGCCTCAGATGGTCCTGTTCAATCTGTACGATGACTGGCTGAAGACCATCTCCTCTTACACTGTAAATCCAGCACTTATATTATAATTTTGACCTAAACATTTGTTGCTTCTGAGGGTTACACTACTCAAGATAAGGTCTTTAACCATTCTTCATTTTTGTTGCCTAGGCTTTCTCTCGTTTGATCTTAATCCTGAGAGCACTTCATGTCAATAATGACCGTGCTAAAGTTATCCTGAAGCCTGACAAGACCACCATCACCGAGCCCCACCACATCTGGCCCACTCTGACTGATGAGGAGTGGATAGAAGTGGAGGTGCAGCTTAAAGATCTCATCCTGGCTGACTATGGCAAGAAGAACAAGTGAGTGCTATGGAAAAACGCTGGCTTCTGAGTGCAAACTGAAAAAAAATATTTCCTTCTCACATTTTAACTTTTTTCCTTCCTCCTTCACAGTGTGAATGTGGCATCTTTGACCCAGTCTGAAATCAGGGACATCATCCTGGGTATGGAGATCTCAGCTCCATCCCAGCAGAGGCAACAGATTGCTGAGATCGAGAAGCAGACCAAGGAGCAGTCTCAACTGACAGCTACACAGACTCGCACTGTAAACAAACACGGAGATGAGATTATCACCTCCACCACCAGCAACTACGAGCGCAGACCTTCTCTTCCAAAACTGAATGGAGAGTTAGGTGTGTAAAGTTCTCCATGTCTTAGCTTTTTAGTTGTTAAAACACAGCTATACTGAGTTAAACTGTTTTCCCGATCTCTCAGGGCGATCTCTGCTGCCAACTTGCACTTACGTACTAACCACATCTACGTATCATCGGATGACATCAAAGAGACTGGGTACACTTACATCCTGCCTAAGAACGTTCTGAAGAAGTTCATCTGCATCTCAGATCTGCGTGCTCAGGTTAGATGAAATGTTGTCTTAACATGATTTCTCTTATAGATCCTCTTCCTTTGGTTAGTAGTAGTTTAGAAGCATCCTAAACCTTTTTGTCTATTTTTATGCCTATAGATTGCAGGTTATCTCTATGGAACCAGCCCTCCAGATAACCCTCAGGTGAAAGAGATCCGTTGCATTGTGATGGTGCCACAGTGGGGTACGCATCAGACGGTTCACCTGCCCAACCAGCTCCCACAACACGAGTACTTGAAGGTTAGTGTTTTACACACATGCATATGTCTGCAGTTTGGTGTTATCAGCCATCTACGTTCTCCCTAGCTCTATCAAACCGTCTCATGCAGTCTTTATCTTTCATAGGAAATGGAACCTCTTGGATGGGTCCATACACAGCCCAATGAATCGCCCCAGCTTTCTCCTCAGGATGTCACCACTCATGCAAAGGTCATGGCGGACAACCCATCCTGGGATGGCGAGAAGACTATCATTATTACTTGCAGGTACACATTTAGCAAACTAATGCACTGTGGCTGTGTAATGATTATCTAGTTATAATATTTGACACTGCTTTTGAGTGTTTAACATTTGGTTTTGCTTGTCTAGTTTTACCCCTGGTTCCTGCACGCTGACGGCATACAAGCTGACTCCTAGTGGGTATGAGTGGGGTAGGCAAAACACCGATAAGGGTAATAACCCCAAAGGTTACTTGCCTTCTCACTACGAAAGAGTACAGATGCTCTTATCGGACCGTTTCCTTGGCTTCTTCATGGTGCCTGGCCAGGTTTCCTGGAATTACAACTTTATGGGTGAGTATAGCTTTAAATTATTAGTATAATTTAATTGTTTTTAAACCTTTTACAGAAATCCTTGCAGATGTGACATTGTGCGTTTCTATCCTTTACCCCTCATTCTAGGTGTTCGCCATGACCCTAACATGAAGTATGACCTACAGTTGGCCAACCCAAAAGAGTTCTACCATGAAGTTCACAGACCATCTCACTTCCTCAACTTCGCTTCTTTGCAGGAAGGTGAACTCTACAATGCTGATCGTAAGGACATGTATGCATAATAGCTTATGAAAACCTATATAAAGTAAAAGCCCCCAGCAAATGCTTTTGTACTGTTTTGTCACCAAGACTTATTCTTTATTGTTTGCAGTAATGTAAATGCTTAGAAACTCAAAGCATGACTTGTTTTTTGCTTCATCATAATTGTCTGGCATCAGGATGATTGTGCACATTGCGGAAAACGGGAAAAGCATATTTCGTGCTTTCTGTCTGTAGATGAGATGAATGACTTGCCATCTAAAAATATGTTTCGTAATCATTTGTAGTATGTTGTGTTTTTATAAATCTGGCATATTTTGTCTGTACCCTGTAGCTATGTTGTGCATCTGTCATGTACACTATAGTTTGGGTTTAATAAAGATTACCACTTTTATAAGAACTTGAGCTTCATCTCATTGTCATTTCTGTTGGTTTTGTGGAATAAAATAATCTGTTTACTGAAGGAACAGTAGCTGATACAGAACAAGGTCACTGTATGCCTTTAGAGCAAACCAATCTACATGCATGTTACAGTTCACAGAGCAGCTCAGCCCTGAACATATCAAATGGCAAGTAGTTTTAACATTTATTCCTAAAGAGTGGTATCTGATTGTTTATTCTTAATGAAGCACCTGAGAATGTCAACAAAAACAGTTGATTCTGATGATAAACTGATAAACGGTGTGTTTGTGGCTTAACATGTTTTGAGATCTCGAAATTCAATGAACGGTCATGAGCCTGAACTCTCCAAACTGAATATTCATTAGATTATCTGCTTGTGTTCTGCAGAATACAGGCATTCAGGTTTGAAACGATGTGAGGATGAGTACAGTAAAGAATTTACACCTTTTGGGTGAATTATTATCTTAAACTTTTTTGTACTACTTCAACCATCACTAGTTTGTTTCACCTTTACTAATTATATGCTAGTATTAGTCACCATCCCAATAATTAAAGCAACTATTCCATTGTTTTTGGTAACACCACATTTTTCTATGGGGTCTCGGGTTCAAATATCATTTATTTTCTGACTTAGTAATTCCAGGAAGACTACTAGTTTAGACTTGGTTACTTGTACCTTTTCCAGTACTTAGTATCCACTCCAGGTTAAATAGCAACGCAGGAGACAGAAGTCAGCCTTTTATTTGACGGGATGTCTTGCAAGTGAGATTTTTATTTAACTAGTAGTTAAAGGTTCTGATCATTAGTCTTAATTATTCATTGTGTTATGCAATTAATACAGGGTTCCTACAGGTTTCTTCAAGTTAAATTCAAGTCTTTTTAAGACCTTTTAAGACTATTTATTTATATAAAAAATGTATACCTACTTCACATCCCTACCAGCAAAGAAAAACAAAATCGTTCAACTTGTGTTCATTTATTTTTCAAATGTGGAATGGGTAACAGATGATAAGTCAAGCAGAGTAAAATAAAAACATTTCAGTTGGCCACAAGAAAGCTTGCTAAACAATGTTAAGTTGTGTTTTAACATTCAGGCAGGACATGAGTTCTGACTGGACTCGCTTCCAGATTCGACACTAACATTCTTATCTAGTTTTTATTCATTGACGAAAATGTCAACGAATTATTGTCATAGTTTTTGTCATTTAAAACTAGGGTCTCGTTTATCGTCAGTGAAAAAATGTCGTTGAAGAAAGGTTTATCATTATTTTCGTATATAGATACAGCACAATTTTTAAGACCCAGACATCAAAATTCAAGACTTTTTAAAGACTTTTTAAGGTATTATTTCCAAATTCATAAATTCAATGCTTTTAAGTCTTTTTAAGACCCTGCAGGAACCCTGTAATAAAAAGACTAAAATTCAGAACTAGTCTTGCAGTTTATAAACATTAAACAATTATACCTACTGAGATAAAGAAATTATCCAACTGGAATAGTTGCTGTCCCATAGTCTATTGCCAAATAATAGCAAGTATCTAGGTAGTTAGTTACATGTGGAAAAAAAACGAACTAAACCTTCTTTAAAAATAAACTAGTAACAGATGCTAGTTTTAAGGATATAAATGTTAAAACTGCTTGCCATATGAGCTGCATTAAAGCTCTCAGGTTGCATTAGTCAGAGGAGGAGGGAACAACCATGGCAAACAAGAACTGTGGGCAATCATAGATGTGCCTCCGTTTAACCACCTTTTATTTACAAAAGAACACTATGCAAACATATGCACGGCCAACATTCATCTACACGCTAGTGTGGGCATTGCTCTTCAAGTTATGACATGCAAGTCTCGCATAGACAAGTTGATTTTATAACTCAGCCGTGCTTATTAGAGCGTATTAACAAAGGATGTCAGTCACGAACCAAACTGGATCGAAAATGCATGCATTTTTAAAAGTGAAACAAAAAGATCTGCGTTCGAGCTGAATCACAACTGGACGCATGTTAAGATCGGACTGACAGTTTCGATTGTCGCTGTTTGAGTTCAAGTTCATCTGAAGTGCGTTATGGAGACTTGCGTGATAGCCTTCGAGGAAAACCAAAACGATGTCGTCAAGATACATTCGTGTTTTGCGAGGACTTTTTCGTCTATGACAGTGGACGATGTGTATGAAATCGCTAAAGTGGTGGGGTCAGAATTGGAGAAGCTCATCGACAGCTATGGGAAGTCGAGTGTGGAAGGTCTGGTGTCTCACATAGTCAAAGTGTTGGAGCTCTTGGAGAGTTTCGCGGCGAGAAATCAATCTAATAAATGTAAGGAAGAGGAGCTATTGAAGGCCTTTGAAACGTTACAATTACAGCAGCAGAAGAAGCGAAATGTGAAGGAATGCGATGAGAGCAGCAACAGCTTAGAGAGTCGGGTAAGAACACGACAACATGGTCGACATGTCAACACTGCTAAGCACTACTAGTTATTTTCAAACGGTTGTCTTATGGATAACTGTGTTTTAATGTAATGGAACTGGTGTTTCACTTGCGTATATCGCCTTTAATCAAGCTGTACTTTTGATCCGCGTATCGTGATTCGTGACACATTGGTCGATTTTAGGAAATGCCAATAGGGGGCACTTCCTGTCTACCCTTCCCCTCAATAAATGTCATTTTGAGAACATAATGTAACTTTCATTAGTAGCCTAGTAGTGGGGATTTTGATCTTGATTTCGTCCAAGTGGCTGTGATATGTTTAAAATGATTTCAATGATGCTGAATAAATACTTATGCTAGCTTGCAGTCAGTTATTAAATCTTATTGAGATCTTCAAAAAAAAAAAAAAAAGTTTCTATCCTTATATCTACGGTGGCGTATTGCATTCACTTGAAGAAAAAAAATCTACTCTGTTTTTCTGAATTAACGAGTTAATTTTTCACGAGAAAAATGTTTTTTGCTCAGTTTTTCTGAATTAACGAGTTAATTTTTCATGAGAAAATTTTTTTTGCTCTGTTTTTCTGAATTAAGGAGTTAATTTTTCATGAGAATTTTTTTTTTGCTGTTTTTCTGAATTAACGAGTTAATTTTTCATGAGAAAAAAAGTTTTTTGCTCTGTTTTTCTGAATTAATGACTTAATTTTTCATTAGAAAAAAGTTTTTGCTCTGTTTTTCTGAATTAACGACTTAATTTTTCATGAGAAAAAAGTTTTTGCTCTGTTTTTCTGAATTACATTGACTTTAATTTTTCATGAGAAAAAAAGTTTTTGCTGTTTTTCTGAATTAACGACTTAATTTTTCATAAGAAAAAATTTTCATTCAGAAAAACAGAGCAAAAAAAATTCCATGAAAAATTAACTCATTAATTCAGAAAAACAGAGCAAAACAAAAATTGTCATGAAAAATTAACTCGTTAATTCAGAAAAACAGAGCAAAAAAAATTTTTCTCATGAAAAATTAACTCATTAATTCAGAAAAACAGAGCAAAAAAAATTCTCATGAAAAATTAACTCGATTAATTCAGAAAAACAGAGCAAAAAAAATTCTCATGAAAAATTAACTTGTTAATTCAGAAAAACAGAGTAAAAAAATTCTCATGAAAAATTAACTCGTTAATTCAGAAAAACAGAGTAGATTTTTTTTCTTCAAGTGAATGCAATACGCCACCGTATATATCATTGTCGTTCTTAGAGAGAAATTTAACTTCTCTTCCGTGCAAAGTTTGCAAACTTCTGTGTGCAAAGTTTAAGACTGAAAGCGTTTTATCTTATTTAAA
The DNA here is from genome assembly GCA_030378365.1 of Hybognathus amarus. NCBI lineage: Eukaryota > Metazoa > Chordata > Actinopteri > Cypriniformes > Leuciscidae > Hybognathus > Hybognathus amarus. The sequence continues at coordinate 61,412 of JAQIUQ010002403.1, read as the reverse complement.
GGTATACTCAACCCAAAAATGAAAATTCTGTCATTTACTCACCCTCAAGTTGTTGCAAACCTGTATGAGTTTCTTTCTTTTGTTGAACACAAAGGAAGATATTTTGAAGAACCAAGCAGTTGTTTGGCACCATTGACTTCCATAGTAGAAAAAAATAATACTATGTAAGTCAATGGTGCCAAATATGTGATATAATAATAAAAAAAATATATTTATACATACGGTATATATATAGCCTATATATATATATATATATATATATATATATATATATATATATATATATATATATATATATATATATATCATATATTATACTTTTAGAGGACTTCTTACCTTACTTTTTAAAATATAATTTAATCTTTTTTATTGACAAATACTAATTATGTTTTATTATGAACTTTTAGCACTAAAAACCCAAGTTTCAATTATTAAAAGTGTGTGTGTCGACTTTTTGTGACAAAGGTCAGAAACTCTGACTTTGATTTTTTCAGGCTCACTCTTGTCATAAATTCATATTACCGTTCATTCATAATTTGTAAGAAAAAAAAACAGACCTAAAATATCTATTTAGGAGTTAAGACCTTTCCAATGATACATAGTTTGTCATGACTAGATTAGGATTTAATAGTAATATAGTGAAGTAAACTTAGGTTGCACGTATACGGGCAAGTGACAGTTAGTTCACTTAAAAAAAATGTACTGATAATGTACTCACCCCCATGTCACTCAAGATGTCCATGTCATTCTTTCTTCAGTCGAAAAGAAATTAAGGTTTTTGATGAAAACATTACAGGATTTTTCTTGTAACCAAACGGTCCAAGGTCCAAAAGACAGTTTCAGTGCAAAGAGCTTTTTGCATGTTGTGCTCCGTGAAAAGCAAGTTCTGCCTTGCATGTATTGCACATGACAGCATTGTTGGTTTTAAGTTTTGTGAAACTTTCCCAAACCTTGATAGTTCGGAATCTTCGGATTCGTTTCGCACTCCGTCCTAATTCGCGCTGTTTTTCTTTTACCGCATTTGTAATGGCTGGATTACACTCTAGCGCCACTGCGCCGTAGCGGTCAAATCGTGATATTGCACGCCCTTACATTAGGTCACTTGAGATCAAACGACCACTCGACAACAAAGATATTTGTCGACAATTTTTTTATTTACTAATCGTTTCAGCCCTAGCTGCATCTGAAATCATACTTCCCTACTTTGTAGTTGGCAAAAACAGTATGTGTCAGTATGTCACACAAATTCACTGTTGGTAACTGATGCTGGTAGGTCACATTATAATGAAAGCATGGCAAATGTAGTATGTTAATACTACACAAATATAGAAGAACATACTTTTTAGGTGCCATGAAGTACTTATTCAAAATAAGTACCTTCTCAAGAGAGTATGCGATTTCGGACTCAGCCACTGTTCTCAGAGTGATCTGTTAAATTGTTAGGCTTATGAAACCAATCTCAGGGTGACACCTGGTAGTCTCACTTCATGTGTTTGTGGTTTGAAAGGATTTTGCAATGATTCATTTTTTCATCAGGACTGGCATCAGAAAGAGAAGAAACTGAAGGAGAACGTAGAAGTGTTAGAGTCGCATGTGCGTCAGCTCAAGGAAGAGAACCAGGAGCTTTTGACCCGCTTACAATGCACACACTCCAAAGAAGGTAAAATAATCTGGGACGCACATAACAATATTTAAATGAAGACATGAGTTTGTTAATTTATACCAAAATGAATGAAATATCAGTGTAATTGCCATTTCCAGTGTAATAGTAAATGAACAACACTTTCTGGAATGGAAACATCATGAAATGTTTTTAGTTCAGATGGTCTTAATTGTTTTATGTATTGGAATGATGATCAGTCTTGCTAAAGTAAAATTTTTCCTGTATTTTGATGTACATGCTGACTGTAATGGGTTATCTGAATTCAGTTTCTTATTGGATTTTGAGATCTGGGCATTGCACTCAAAAGTGGAGGCAGATGAATACAAGCTTGCATTTGTTTGATGGGAGGAGTCTGTCACTTACACTGATAGATCAAGTTATTTTGGTGACACAGTTTTATTAATTTTTATTTTTTTACATTTAAACATCTACATGGATAAATCCTTCACAGTCAGATCTTTGACATGCATTTAGAAAATTTGGTGAAATATGTTCAATAAAATACAAAAAAACTAATTTGTCAATACATCATCATATTTCAAAATATTGAATTGTTAATTTTTCCAGAGTCTTAAATGTCTTTAAATTATTACAGGATCATTGTATTTCCTTGTAGCACCAATTTAACTTTTTTATTGTTGTGCACAGTATAAACTAAAGTCCAAAATGTAATTGCTTGTCATGAGATCTTCTTCTAAGGAGGTGTTTTTTTCTATCCTGATATCAGGGAGGAATAGAACGTCTCTGAGCAATTGAGCTCTCATATTCTCGATAAAACGTTTTTCTCCTTCAGTTATTACTGTTAGGTCAGCAGTCAGGAATGTTATTGTCAGATTCCAGGAGCTGTTAACATTTGTATGGCAAAAACCTTTATTTTGTCAAACTATTGAGATTCAGGAAACTGATTTTGTTTATTTAGGGACAGTACACAATGTAAAATTCATCTGTAATTCAAACTGTATTTGAAATTTCTTTATTTAGATCATCATCTGCATGCAGTATTTTAAAATCTGATCTTTTCTCTAGACCGCACACAGCGTCAGGAACGAGAGGTGATGCTCAAGCTGAAGGAAGTGGTGGATAAGCAGCGGGATGAGTTGAGAGCGAAAGTTCAGGAGATATCCAGCATGTCTAAGGAGGTGGAAGCGGTATGTGTCTGATACAACTGCGCTGATATAACCTTAGTTTCTCCAATCAATTATCAGGGGCACCAGGTTTTGAACCATGAACCTTTGGGTTACAAGGGGCGGTAACACTTTACTTGAAGGGGCGTGCATAAGACTGACATGACATGTCTTAAATATGAAGTCGGGTTTATGCATGTTTATGACAACTGTCATTAAGTGTCTTTCGCTTAATAATGACATTTTGAATGCAAATATGACTGTTTAAGATGTCTTTGTTATAACATCTTGACATAAACCAATACATCATAACCTGTCAGTGACTTTGCGTTGACAACTTAAAAAATTAAGTTAAACTGTCATGTGTTTGGCTTTGACATTGGCTGTCATGAGGCATTATAACTGTGTGATAAATATTTTTTCGTGACCTCAACTACAGTGGTACAGATTGAATTTGTCATTAAAAAGTCATAATGGCTTCATGACAGGCAATGTCAAAACCAACCACATGACAGTTTAATATAATGTTAACCAATAAAGCTAGGTGGTTTCTTAAGTTTGATAATTAATCTGCTATGTCATGTTTATGACAGGTTGTGTCTTAGTAATATCAAGTTGTCATGACAATGACTCTTAACAGGTTATGATGTATTGGTTTATGTCAAGGTGCCATAACAAAGACATCATATTTGCATTTAAAATGAAAGCAAAACCCCCTTTTTCTTTCCCAAACTCCTTTTGATATTTATTTTCAATGTCCCTCTAGAAATGAATTCGGGTAACCAGGTTTTTCACCCACTGTAAAGCAGACTTGTCTTTTCATCAGAACTAGTTTAGTTTTTGCAACATCAAGGTTTCTTTAGTTGAATTTTAAACACAGTGCCAACATTGTGTCACTTGCAGAGCACCTGTGACAAAATACAAAAAGTGTCATTTCTATAGAACGACAAGTCATTCATGAATGGCATCAGAAGTGTATACCTGTGGTTTTGGAGCTGAGGTTAATAGTTTCCCTTTTTATGTTTGCCTTGTTTTTGTTATAAAACTGATCCAACGAGTTCCACATAGTGGACATTGCATAGAAAATCAACTGCAAATTCATAGCTTTAGCGAAAATAAACATAATTTTTACTTTTACATTTTACTTTTTTTTTTACAAATCAGTTTGAGTGATCAGAAGAGCGTGTGTGTGTTTGTTGTTCAGCTCCAGGAGCAACAGGAACGGCTAATGAAGATAAACGCAGAGCTCAGACACAAGCAGAACATCATCCAGACTCAGCTGAAGAGCGCGGTGGAGAGGAAGGCGGACATGGAGGCCGACCTGTGCGAGAAACAGAAAGAGATCGAGCGCCTGAACTCACAACTAGAAAGAGCCAGCGTGAATACTGCTGCTGAAACGGTTTGTAAAGTTAATATTACTTAGATTCTTACAAACAGATTAGCTGTCCTGTATTAAGTTTTTATGTGGGATTGTGGGTATTCATCATTTTTGTATTTCCTAAAAGCATAATGAGACAGAAGCTTCTATGTTCCTCTTGGGGGGGTTTAGGTATTGGTATGTACTACCGCAGGCGCAGGGCCTAAATTCCACATTGGTTGGTTGGATTTGGCATATATAGGTCATGTTTGCCCTCGCAGGAGTGTAACGGGCATGTTTGTACACAACCCCCCCTTCAGCTTACAAACATTTCAGGATGCTTGATTAAATTCTGACATTAAAACCTTGTCAGAATCTTTTTCACTTTAGTTTTATCTTAATCAACAGAGATAATTTAAATACAGCAATATATAAAAGCTTTTAGTAATTAACAAAAACGGCAAAGGAAAAAGTTGATACAATGAAGTAGATCTGTAGCATTATTTAGAAAAAAACTGTTTAATTATTTTATATTTCAATGTGTTATTCAATTATTTTATATTGATATTTACGTTACACTGTTTTATGTTTTATTCATTTATTCATTTTAAAATTGATAGTTTAAATAACTTAATTTATATATTAATTTGTTATTATATTATGTTAATATGTTAATATTATGTTAATATCTTAATAGACTAACAGATGATTTAAATTATGAAATTAAATAAGCTTTTAGTAATGAATAAACTGAAAAATTTTAATTATTTTATATGAATTATACATATAAATAAACTGAAAAATGTTAATTATTTTATATGAATTATACGTATATATATATATATATATATATATATATATATATATGTTTATTTATTTATTATTTATATAAAATAATTTACATTTATATATATATATATATATATATATATATATATATATATATATATATATATATATATATATATATATATATATTTATATATATATAACATAAATTATAAATAATAAGTATAAATTATTTAGGAAAGAACTATTCAATTTATTATATTACAGTTAAATATTATAAAATGTAGAATGTGTATGTATTATAAAATGTATGTAATATTAATATTTATATTAAATGTTAGTTTCAAAATTGATCTTAATATAAATTTAGTTCTAATTTAAATTGAGTTGATTTATCTTAATATAAGTTAAGTAATTAACAAAAAAAATTATATTGATTTATAATATTAAAAAATATAATTATATATGATTTAGAAAGGAACTGGCTTTTATTTATTATTTAACATTTAAATATTATTAAGTAACCTTTATATTAATATTTATATTCAACTGTTATTTATTTATTATTTTCAAACTTAAGTGTTTATGAACTCACTTAAACCTATTTAGGCACCACTGTGTACCACACTTTTTGTTTTTAGTTTAATAATTGTAGTTTATGATTTAATGTGTCCCACAAACACTGTAAAAGTTTTATCAAACTGTCTTTTTAAAAATGGAATCAGCTGGACATTATCAACTGTGCTCAAGACATTTATGCTATTTGACTCACCTACTCCTATAATTCACCTTTGCCTCCTTTAGAGCAATTCAGCCATTGACCTCACAGATAAGATGATCATTGACTTGAAAGATCCAAATCGGCCTTGTTTTACCAAGATGGAAGTACGGGAAATGCTTTTTGAGAGGAACGAGTTGAAGGCCAATCTCTTTCTGGTGAAAGAAGAGCTTGCATATTACCAAAGGTGAGACAGATGCATTTGTGATGCATTCCAACCTTTATATCAGCACAATACACATCCTTTCTCAATACATACACGCATTTCTCTGTCTTTCCTCAGGGAAATCCTGAATGATGAGAGATGCCCAGGATTTTTACTCGATGCCGTGCGCTCTGCCATAAAGAAGCAGAGGACCGTCATAAAGTCTAAAATGCTCGGCATACCTGTTAGTGAATGTAGCACGTGAGTACATGCCACAAACATACTGGTAGTATACAGTGATTTAATGTTATGTTTAACTATGTTTCACTCTCGTATAGAGATGAGACAGATGGCCCTTTGTTTGAGAGGAGTGGAAATGAAGACATCGACACTGACAGCAGACCCCAGGACTCGCGCATCAGAAACTTGTGAGTGCTGCATTCATGCTGAAACAAGACAGACCTACAGTATAGTCTTACAATCTACTTAAATTCTTCTAACCTACTTCACTTAAAAATGGGTTTCAGTAGAATTAGGTTATGGGATAAGCCATCGGTCTTGGGTGCAATAAATACACTATGAGTGTGAAAGGTTTAGTTTGTTTTTGTAGTTTAAGATGTAGATGTTATGTAGTATACCAGTTTTTATGCAGTCATTTTTTTGGTTGCTGCTAGTTTTGCAAACATTACATACCTTTAATTAGGGCTATTAAACGATTAATCGAGATTAATCACGATTAATCGCATCCAAAATAAAAGTTTGTGTTTACATAATATATGTGGGTGCACTGTATATAATTATTTTATATATAAATACACACACATGCTTGTATATATTTAAGAAATATTTTCATTTATATGCTGTAAATAGATTTCTATATAATTTATATTATTTATAAATATAAATATTTTATATATAAATAATATTTTTTTCTTAAATATACATGCATGTGTGTGCATTTATATATATATATACAGTGTGTATATATATATATATATATATGTATATTATATATATATATATATATATATATATATATATATATATATATATATATACAAAATAATTATACACAGTGCACCCACATATATTATGTAAACACAAACTTTTATTTTGGATGCGATTAATTGCGATTAATCGCTGACAGCCCTACCTTTAAGTAGTCAATTTAAGTGATTTTATCCTTATAAATTACTTTAAGTTATGTAATTTAATGCAATATGAATAAATCTGTATTAAATAATAATTTGGGCCAAATTTTAATTGTTACAAAGGTTAATTTAGATATTACCACTTTTTTACATTTACATTGTTTACATTTCTTACCACATTTTAGGTTACATGACAGACATTTGTTTTTACATTAAATATTTTGGTTTACAGTTTTTCGGTTAGAGAACAGACATTTTTCCATTGAAGCCTTTAAGGGCATGCTGGGCTTGTTAAACATTCCCTTAAATGTATGTTGGTTAAAAGCATGCGATTTCAAGTATTGTGCAACTGACAATATACTCATTGATAAGCTCATGTATTACACATTTTTAAATAAGACTCCTAGTCTTTTATAAAGAGATTCTGCTGCCTCTCTGTGTATTGTATGCAGTAATTTGTGTGATACAGCAGCATTAATTCTATATGTACTTGGGAAAACTCTAAGCTGATCTTTGAGATCTCTTAGTCACATTTCTCTCTTCAGCTTAGTAACCTTAGGAACTGTGTGTGCCAACTAGCTACTGAAACTGAACTAAAATAGTACTGAAATCTCCCTCTGTCATTCTTCTATCTGTGATTTAAAGCTCTTATCTCTCTGATTCAAACCTTTAGATTTGGTTTCCTGACACGGTCCAGTCTTACTAAGAGCTCTGGTTCCCAGCCCTCTGACCCTCCGACATCCAGCTCCACATGGGAAATCATCGATCCAGATGATCAGGGGACGAGGGAGAGACACAAACCCTCAGCTCTTCTTGAGAAACCACCCCATCTGTCACTCACCCTTATCTGGGTTTTTCAAAATATGTTCTTGATCTCATTTAGGTTTCAAACGAAGGAACGGACTGAAGATTGTATTGGGAGAACTATTTCTCTATCTATTTGGTTATACAGACATGGTATTTTTATGGTTTTTGCCTAAGCCGTAATTTTTACTCATAGTATAAAAAAGTCAGCACTTGGCTTTTGTTAAATTGGCTATGAGTTTAGACTGTCAGTCCCATATTTTGTTGTTCCTTGTTTACACTTCTGTTTGAAGGTTTGGGTCGGTAAAATTTCAAGAGTACCAAGGCTGCATTTATTTGATCAAAAATAATGAACAGTAAGGTGAAATATTATTACAACTCTTTTCCATTTTTGTATATTTTAAAATATAATGTATTCGTTTGATGGCAAAGCATCATTTTTCCAGTCTTCAGTGTCATATGATCCTTCAGAAATCATTCTAATAAACTGATTTAGTGCTCAAGAAACATTACTTGTTATATCAATGATCAATCTTTTAGAAAAGTATTAATTTCTTTAAAAAACAAATCTTACTGACCCTAAACTTTTCAATGACAGTGTATATATATAATTAAATGTGAATAATTTGTTTCACTTTCTCCTATTACAGTTTAATATGCTAATACAACTGTAAAGAAAGACATTTGCTGAATGTAACCAATGCTATTGTGGCACTTCTAAAAATATTGCTATTCCAAGGCCCACTTCTGGCTCAACCAATGGGATGTGTTTGGGGCTGTTTAGCGGGAAATTGACTTGGAAGGGCTATAGCAGGCTTTGGAAACAATAATTATTCCTGCAATTTAATTTGGTGGTGCGTAAATGACTGCAGACTGGTGCACTTAAAAACATGGGAGTAGTCTGCAGTGTTTTGATAATCATAATACACCTGGCATTATATTTTCGATGTCTGGATGGAAGCTAGAGAGAATTATATCAGCTATTTTTATAGAAAGTATATTTAATATGGATTTAACCAAAGATACTGACATTGTATTACAATCACTATCAGAGATAATCACACTGACCCTTTTATGTCAATAGGGGGCATTATAGTATTTTGTATTCAATAATGTTCAAGTATTTTTTTTAGTAAAACATTAGCTGTCCCTAAAAAGTATCAATTTTCTGTAAGGATATCTATAAGGATTTTCAGCATGCTTTTAAATAGAAATATTTTAATATTTGCATCTAACAATTTTTAATGTCATGCAATGCCAGTTCTGTCCACGATTGTTAACCTTGTGTTAAAAAAAGCGATGCTTACAAGTTTAATTAAATGTTTATTGTCTGATCTGTTAAAGGGAGAGTTCGCTCAAATTTCAATTCCGTCATAATTTCCTCAGCCTCATCTCATTCCAAACTTGTTTGACTCTTCTGCAGAACACAAAAGAATTACATAAATATTAAGACATGTTAAGAATTTTGAAGAATGTTCAAACCAAACCGTTTTGGTTACCATTGACTTCCATTGTATGGACAAAAAACACTGGATATCTCTCAAAACATCTTAGCTTGTGTTCCACAGAAGTCAGTCAGTTGTAAAAATTTTAAACAATGTGCATGGGGTGAGTAAAAAAGACAAAATTTAATTTTTTTGCTGAACTATTTCTTTAATAACTTGCTACCTGAAATAAGCAAAAATGTGGATGTCATTCAAATATACTTTGTATGCATCCTGGTGTTCCCTGATTGAGAGGAAGTCTGTGTTTCCTCAGGAGGAAATTCGAGTTAATGGGTGCAAATATGTTTTAAAGGCCATTAGCTGAATTCTGTATTCCTTAGCTGTCTGTGACTCATCTGATTATTTTTTGGACCTTTGGAAATAAATGAGTCCTATACTGACCTTTTACTGTTTTATTTTTGCAAACATGTTTGTTAAAGTGCTATAAAGCTAAATAAAAGATTTAGGGGTTATTGTGATGTTTGTATGTGTGATTTTTGACCAGAAGAGATCATTGTATTCTGAACAAAAGTCCATTTATAGTCAGTAAAATGTTCTAATATTTGTATATATATATATATATATATATATATATATATATATATATATTTTATATGAAAGTGATTGGTAAGGATGAGAAAATGTTCTAACTATCTAACTCCTCCCCGAAATTCTGGGCCTTGATTTTGTCTTTAAACAACCAGTGGCTTATTGAATTAGAGGAAGCTGGCTTTTCTTCCTCAGGAAACTTGCAGAGGAAACAAAGAGAATTGGAGAGCTCATTTTGCTACAGAGACTGGACTGGATCTTTTCTATTCCAAAAGTACAGAACTAACCTGGACTGGTGCCGTGGTAGGAGAGGCGGTTCGGTTCTGGTCGGTCCGGAGGGGATGGACACCTTTCTTACCTCATTTGGACTGATGCTCATGTGTGTCCAATGCTCAGCTCAGAGACTCTCTCCAACCGGAAGAATATCTGCCTCAGTATCAGGTACTGGTCCAGAATTCAGTTATGTTGAAGAATCATTGTCTCAGATGTCCTAAAATGAATGTGTCATTATGTCACTGTTATACATATAGGCCAGTAGTAATAGAGATAACTAAAATGAAAGTGAATCGCATTGACATGACAGTTTAATAGTTTCAATGTAAAATGTTTGATTAAATAAATAAAAAATCATAAATATTGGGACATTTTTAGATAATTTTGAGAGACTACTGAAATCTCTTCTGAAACTTTGTCTGGAGAATTCCTTTCAATTTAATCTCAAACTGTTTAAGAGTAACAGTGGAGTTCTTGTTTGTGATTTAGGTTTCTTATGTTATGAACCCAATTTTTATTTTTCTCCCTTTCCTACTTATAATGTTTTTCCTATTTATCAGGACAGTAGATTCAATAGCCTATATCAGAATATAAAATGTCTGCTATATTTTCTAAACAGGGATTCTTCTCCCACATGTTGTCCTGGATGGGGCCAAAATGGCGATGAATGCACTGTCCGTGAGTATTGATACCATCTGTAGATGCAGTTTAATATAAAATGGATGTGTTTTATTGAAGACACACCAGCCCTGTTTCCTGTGGGCTTGTAGATGTCAGCAGTTTTGTGAATCTGCGGTTTCAGTTAGGCTACTGTTGTCTGTAAAGTTTCCCCTTTTGTTTTCTCAGCCCTCTGTGAGGGTGAAAGAGCCTGTCTGCAGGACGAAGTGTGTGTTTACCCTGGACTTTGTCGATGTAAACCTGGATTTTACGGGTACCAGTGCAAAACCCGTAAGTAATAATAGCCTATCATCACCTCTATAGGTTTCTGTTTTCAAGTGTAGGCCTACCTTTTCACAGCTGTGGCATTTAGGTAAGAGATTTGACGAACAAGAATCCCCCATCCAAGTGTGATTCTGCTTCAAGTGTGAGTCAACAACTAGCCTATTTAATAGAGTTACCTACATTTTTAAACACAATATTGGCAGTTACTTTGTTTTCCCTCCGTCAACTAAAATAGTTCCAAGGCAGAATCAAGCTGTTACCAAACAGTAGCCTATGAGACAACGCACCTTTCGAAAATCTGAATCAAATGCTTCAGTTCGCAAAATGATTCACTGTTTAGAGGCACGCGAAAACAAACATGCTGTCGACACCTGCTGCTCAAAACTGTAAATGCAACGAAAACTTAGCATAAACAACTATGGAAGCATATGTGTAGCAATAATAAACATGTATGGCACTTTAAAACCACTTGATAGTTTCTTTGAATTAAAAGTACTATATTAAATGTAATCTACATTAAATACCATTAAATATAATTTTTCTGTACATTTTTTATTCTTTTACAACCTAGTGCTTTATTGTTTTTATTAGACAGGGCTTTTTTAAACAAAAAATAAAATATTCATAAATGTTTCAAAGCTTCATAAAACTGCACGCACGCACAGTACTCGCGTAGATGAATCTGTTGAATTAATGATTCAGTGACTCACTCATTGAGTCGTGATGTTCGTTTGTCGCCACCTACATGGTGTAATTATGTAATTGATGATTTCAAATTCAAGGACAGCAACTATCTGTTCTATAAAAATGATTTCTGACAAAACAAAACCAAATAAATAATGTATATATATATATATATATATATATATATATATATATATATATATATATATTTTTTTTTTTTTTTTTTTTTTACATAATATTCATATTATTTTCTATTGTTTTCATTGTTGTGCGATTCTAGTCATTGTACGGATCTGAATTCGTATTTCTCTGCAGGTTGTCCTCATGAATTTTGGGGCGGATTGTCGTGAGCTTTGCCCCTGTCACCCTCATGGGCTCTGTGACCCAGTTACGGGTGAGTGCTCGTGCCTGTCTAACCGCTGGGCAACCTGTGCCAAAACAGCTGCAAATGTGCACGTCATGGGAAATGTGACCCTGTCTACGGCAACTGCCACTGTGAGGAGGGCTGGTGGACGTCCACTTGCTCCAAAGCCTGTCAGTGCAACGCAGCAACATCCACCTGTGAACAAGCCACGGGCCGCTGCTTGTGTAATGAGGGCTTCTGGGGCCAAAAGTGCAGCCTGCCGATGCAACTGCTTTGTGTCCCCCTGCCTGCAGCGCACAGGGGCCTGTCAGTGCATTCGTGGCTGGTGGGGTCCGTCCTGTGACCGCCGTTGTAATTGCAATCTCAGCCATTCCGACTGTGACCTACAAACTGGCATCTGTTTGTGCTACCCGGGTTACAAAGGCTCTGTGTGCAATGAACCTTGTGAGAGTGGAAAATATGGCAGAGGCTGTAAGGAGAGGTGAGTGAAAAAGGCAGGATTAAAAACATAACATGAATTTTTGGTTCATCCATGATTTCTGTTCTTCTGTGTGTGTGAGTGTAGCTGTGGACACTGTGAAGGAGGCAGGTCTTGCTCTAAACAGGACGGCCTGTGTGATGCCTGTGCACCAGGGTGGAATGGCACTCGCCTGTGACCAGAGCTGTCCTGCAGGTTATTATGGCCATCGCTGCCAAGAGGTTTGTCTACATTGCAGAAATATGGACCCATGTGACCCGGAAACTGGAGCATGCTTACACTGTGATACTGGGTGGACTGGACCAAGGTACAGATCTGTTGGGATTCAGCTAAGAACATCCTATTGTCTTATTTACTGTGGCAAACTACAGTGGTCTAAAAAGAAATGCACTTAACCACATTAGAAGATAAACCTTGTCATAGAAATGTCTAGTTTGTTCATGAATCTCTGAGATGACCTGGCTGATAGGTCATTATGTGACAAGTGTAGTCTGAATCACAAACGACTCTTATGAGTTAGTTTTTAGTGAATTAGAAACATCATACAGTGTGGCCTGTGTAGTTTGATTCACAAACAAATGACTCTTATGAGCTGTTTCTTGAATCAACAAAGTGAATCAACAACATACAGCACAACCAGTCCCATTCACAAATAAATGACTCTTAATAAGCCAGTCTATTTAATAGTTAAAAAAGAAGAGGTATAGTTTTTCAGAAACACTACAGGACATAATTTACACCAATAGATTTCTTTCCTATTTAAGCAAACTTGATGTAACAGAATACCTAAATTAATATGAATTTTATTAAATGAAAATGGATTTGAGAAATCTGCCGATACCCCACAATTTAAAGCTACACTGTGTGATTTTTACCCTCATCTAGTGGTGAAAAGGTATTTGACCATCCAGTGAATATTAGTTTCTGTTCCTCTCAATTCCGATTTCGTTTTAACTCCTACGGTGGCCAATGTAGTCCAAGATTAACATGGCTTCCAGTTCAACCTCATGTCCATGAGTGTTAACTCAACGTAAACGCGAAAGGCGAAGCTTGAATTAACGGGTATGTCCCTCTTTGGCTAATGTACTTTCAAGATGGAGGTGCAACATGGCGACCGACATTAGAACCATGGATATGTATATAAAGGTTCAGATGTGTCATCCACGCTGCTGGCCAATGGAGGTCGACGTCTGCACCTGGTGGCCATCTTGTCAGCTCGCTCAAAATAATAAATAAATAACCATAACTTGATCAATTTTCTACCGATTTTCAAACGGTTTGGTTTGTTATAAACTTCAGAGATGTAGCTATGACACAGCATACTTATGAATAATAAGTGTATAAATAAATAATCATCCAGACAATTATAGGCTCGTTAATAACGTTTGTAAGAAACCAAACCGTTTGTAAATCCGTTACAAGATTTCAACGAGATAAGAGTATTTGTGTTCGTGTTGACCACTCATCTTACATCAGCTTACCTGTGACAAGATGGCCGCCGGTGATGACAATGGAAACTCCGCCGTAACACATCTAATCATATACTATGATTCAGAAACCCTTACCCGTATGTATTTTCAATGGCATATTATACACTCACGAGAATACTTTATTACTTGAACGAAGTAAATATACATTAATGAGCACATATATTTTTGAAAGAACTAAGTGTTTTTAGCTAAGAATAAACTAAAAGAGTTGCACAGTGTAGCTTTAAAGCCTTACAACAAGCATAATATCTACAGCAATGAAATTCATTTTAAGTGTGGCTTAAATGTCCAAACACATTTTTGGACCACTGTACACATTTATTTTTCTAGCTATTGAGCTATCTTAGATTTTGACACGGGGTTGTTTTTATATCTTATAGTTGACTTTATTTTGGGTTTCTCCCTCTCTGCAGATGTGACAAACCCTGCACAAATGGTACTTACGAGATGGCTGCCGCTTCCTGTGTAAAACCTGCTATCATGGCCACTGTGACCATGTGACAGGAAGTGCATTTGTCTTCCTGGTTTCCAGGGTGAGAGGTGAGGGTACAGTGGTATTTATAGGTTGTTTTTAACTTGGTATAAGATTCAGATGAGTGTCTCTCACCGTTAAATCTCTGTAGCTGTAACAGCTCATGTCCTCTTAACCGGGTATGGCGTTAACTGCTCCTCAACATGTGACTGTGGGGATCATGCCTGCCATCCAGCCACAGGGGCTTGTCCAAACAGTATGTGCAGACACCTACAGTTGGTTTTCACAGCTGGTATCCACATCCCTTTATTCATTTGTGTGTGTGTGTGTTTGTCTGCTAGGTAGCAGAGCAGGTCTCATAAGCAGGGCTTTTGATTCCTCTGTGCATTTTAGATACTCGCCTTGTTGTTTTGCTGCTGCTGTTGCGGCAGGCCAGTCGAAGGGAAGGAAGGGTATGAATTTGTTAACTGGCAACTAATATAATACAAAAGATGGCCTTTAATTTTGTAAACAGTAAGAAAACCTGCTAAATCTGTCCTTTCAGAGTGCGGACTTGGGGATGTGAGCCCTACAGTCCGCATGAAGCACCATGTTTACACTGTGTTGGCCAACATGGGTGCAGCTATGCCATGCATTACTCTTTTGGTCATCTGGTTTACCCAGGGTTACAGGTAATGCATCTATTTTCAGTTGCAGCTGTCACTGAGAAACATATGCAAGTGAGTTTGTGTTTTGGTTTTACGTAAGTGGACTTATAATGTTCTCCGCTGTGTCTTCAGTCTCTCATCATGATCCCGAGCTCACATTTAACCACAGCTTCATTGAGCAGCCATCATCCGGCTGGGTGACTGATTCATTTGAAACTGATGATGAAGGAAGGCCGTTGCTACTGTGAACCGCACAGGGAAGGTAGTTATATTTCTAGTCTCAATGTCCTTTTTGCTCTAAGACAATAAGATAAGCTCCCATAGAGACAATCCCCAAATGAGATACTCTTAATTAATCAATTATATTTAAAAATATTTGAATATTTTGTTGTTAGGCTATATTAAATTTAAAAAGTGCATATTAAATTATGGTCACACATACTTTACAATAAGGTTCATTAGTTACTGCATTAGTTAACATTAACAAAGAATGAACAATACTTCTTCAGCATTTGTTAATCTTTGGTAATGTTAATTTCAACATTTACTAATACTTTATTAAAATCTTGTTAACATTAGTTAATGCACTGTGAACTAACATGAACAAACAATGAACAGCTAGATTTGATATTAACTGAACGTTAACAAAGAATAACAAATACAGTAACAAAATGGTTAGTTCATGTTAAGTTAATGCATGAACTAATGTTTAAATAAATGAACCTTACTTGTTAAAGTGTTACCTAAATTATAAATATTAATAGAACACTTAAATCTATGCAATGTAACCTATGTATACACCATTTATACATAGTTTTTATATACAAGACTGCATTTATTTAATTAAAAATACAGTAAAAAGCAGTAAGATTGTGGAACATTATTACATTTTTTAAATAATGTTTTTTCTATTTTATTGTTTTAAAATGTAATTTATTCCTGTGATGCAAAGCTGAATTTCAGATCCTTCAGAAATCATTATAATATGATAATTTTGGTGCTGAAGAAAGATTTCTTATTGTTATCTATGTTATGCCGCTTAATTTGTTTGATGTTATGTTAATGTTAACATTCATTTGAAACAGAAATATTTTTGTAACATTATAAATGTTTGTCACTTTTAATCAATTTTATGAATCCTTGCTGAATGAAAGTACTAATAATTTGGGTACTTTCCTGTTATCCGGACCCCACGATGGCCTACCCTTAACCCCGCCCCTAAACCTACCCGTCACTGGGGTTAAGACCAATCAGGGATGATGGCCTACCCCTAACCCCGCCCCTACACCTACCCGTCACTGGGGTTAAGACCAATCAGGGACGATGGCTCTACCCCTAACCCCGCCCTAAACCTACCCGTCACTGGGGTTAAGACCAATCAG
Source organism: Hybognathus amarus (assembly GCA_030378365.1). Taxonomy (NCBI): domain Eukaryota; kingdom Metazoa; phylum Chordata; class Actinopteri; order Cypriniformes; family Leuciscidae; genus Hybognathus; species Hybognathus amarus. The sequence continues at coordinate 44,836 of JAQIUQ010002403.1, read as the reverse complement.
GGATGATGGCCTACCCCTAACCCCGCCCCTAAACCTACCCGTCACTGGGGTTAAGACCAATCAGGTATTACTATAGTTCCGAAATGGTATATGGTGGGGTTCCGGATAACAGGAAAGTACCCTAATTTGTTCTTTTTAAAATAACTCTTACATACCCCAAATTCATAAATCATTATTTTAAAATTCAAAAAATAATTTTTGAATATTTTAGAATTTATTCCACCTCTGACTGTTCACACTAAAGCCACATTGCAAAAAAAGTCATATTTAGCATATAATATTTGTTATTCACTGTCAAAAATCAGATGTGTCACTAGCTATGTTTCCATCCATCTATTTTTAAGCACATTTTGGGATATTGCTAAAAAAATATTGCTCTGAATGGAAATGGCAAGATGTGCACAAATTTGAAAAATCCGATTGCAGCAACCTCCATTTTTACTTGTTATATGTATTGCTTGTTACACTTTTGTTCTCTTCAACTTTGGATGGAAACACTGCTTTACTCGCACATGTTTTAAAGCAAAAATCCAATTTAGCGCTAATTTAAGTTAAATTTGCAACTTTGGATGTAACCACAGCTATTGTGAGGGAAAAAAGTCGATTTGCGCCATAATCAACTGCAATGTGAAAGTATGTAAGAGCTACTTCTGAGCAATATACTGATTCATGTTTACACGCTCTCTCACACACAGATGTTCTTACAGTGGCTGGTGGAGAGCTTCAGGAGCTGAACTCCAAGTGTAACTTCTTCCCTGACCCATCAACCTTCAGCAGCGAGGACATGTCACAAGATTTTGGTATCCCTCGTACCTCCAGCATTGCCAAATCCAAACGCCCTTCAGTATCTTTCGCAGAGGGCACAAAGTTCACCTCTAAAGAGCGCGTAGCTTGACCCCAGATCTGCCAGGAACTACTCGGAAACCCAAAGCCTGGGGCGTGCTGATGATCTCTGCTCTGCAAGGAGGACAGGGAAACCATAGTGAGATAGAAACCGAAAAGAAGAACAATGAGGAGAGCATCTCCTCTGAGGAGCAAGCAGCTGCCTCTGAAACATCACAATCTGATCGGAAGACATGGTTCTGGCCCGCTCAGGACTCACCTCACTGTGCCCGGTGGGAGACGACGCACACTTCCCAATACCAGGAAGACACCCAGGCCATCTGATGGGCAGCCATTCAGATGCAGATTCAGAGAAGTTAACAACTGTTTATGTGACTGTAGGTAAGACCCAAAACATGGCTAAGCAAGAGCCCACCTTCAGAAGGGCCCGTTCAGGCGATGCTGCGCAGACTAGGCAGCCTGCAGAGACAAAAAGAGGAGGCTGCCCTGCCCAAAGGCAGGGGGCAGGCGATTGCCAAGCCCCGCGGAGAAACTGGGCGGACGGGCCAGTGCGTCGGAGCAAAACTTCTGGGTACCGGCTCGATCAGAGGTGGTCATGAGGAAGCCTAGTCGCAGGAAACACAGCTCCTCGAGCTCTCCCTGCACAGTAAGGGCAACAGACTTGCCTCATGGAGAACGGCACCTGCCAGAGCGGCCATTGTCCGCTGTTTTGAAAAGTGTCCCGGGCGAGTTGTAAGCCCTCCCATGGTTTAGAGAGGTGGATGCAAGACACTGAAGTATCAAGGGATTGTGAGACAGACGCTACTGACAGAGCACGCTTATGAGACTGTGAGCTCCGTCTGATAGGGGGGCTCAGCTCCTCAGGGATTATTATTAATGAAACCCTTATGGACCAAGCAGGAAAAATGAGCCAAGCTTATGCGAAATGATCTATGTAAAGTATTCATAATATTCCTGAATCTTAAAGGAATAGTTCACCCAAAAATGAAAATTCTGTCAGTATTTTTCACCTTCATGTTGTTCCAAACCTCTATGTGTTTATTTGTTCTGCTGAACACAAAGGAAGATATTTGGAAGAATATTTTAATCGAAACAGACTCTCGTTCCCATTGACTACCATATCGTAGGAAAAAAGTACATACTATGGTAGTCAATGGGGAATGAGATCTGTTTGATTAAAATATTCTTCCAAATATGCTTCCTTTGTGTTTGGAACAACATGAGGGTGGAGTAAATACTGACAAGAATTTCATTTTTGGGTGAACTAACCCTTTAAAGTTATCGATTTAAAGGGCAATTTTTCCATTTTAAGTTGTACTGTATGTAAGTTTTGCATAAACTGCATAAACATATCTACATCGAAAATTTGTTGATATATTTTCATTATATTTCATGCTCCCTTTATAACCCATAAGTAACTGTTTACATGCACGGAAAAAAAGAGATAATACTTTTATTCAGAAAAGATGCATATAATTTGATCAAAAGACTGACTTTTGACGGTAAAGACTTTTACAATGTTACAAACACTCTATACTCTAAAACATTTTTTAAAAATCGTACAGACACCAAACATATGAAATGATAGTGTAAATTGGTCTTGGGCCAAGATATGAACCCTGCAGCAATTATGCATGCAAAATCTTTCATAACAATATAGAAAAAAATATTATTGGCTTGCGTCTTGTTTCTCCTTGAGGATTTTATCTTAACGCCATGTAAGTGTGTATTTACATACTCTTGTGTTTTGGCATCTCTTTCTCTATGCAAGATATAAGATTAGTCTTTACACGCATCACTGAAAGCACAGTTGTTCTTGGCAGAATGACACTGATTACTTGTAATATGGGGTCATGTAGATAAATTCAATTTGCTTGATATTGGCAGTACTCAATCTTTGGATAGAGAAAGAAACCACAATAATCTGATGAAATGTGCCAAAACACTTTCTGGAAATTTGAATGGTATTGGTAGTTGGCAGCAAAAATGACAAGAAACACCCTTTTATTGTGCTGGAGAAGCTAAACCTAGACCTTTTTTTTCAAGAGGGCTTTTTTAGGCACAAGCTGATGAAATGCATTACATATAAATAATGACTTAATACTTTTAGATCAAAAAACATTGTTTATTGAAAGATTGCACAATTGTTCTTAAGTTGCGAAGCTCATTACCTCTAATGCAATTGCTTTTATCATTAAATTCATATATCTGTTTATTTAAAATGTTATCTTTTAGACTAAAAACTGCATGGTGTCCATTGAGCTTAATCAATCACCACGACAATCAGGAATATTTATGAATGATGTCATTCCATATGTGTAGAAATCTGTGGAGAGATTCTATAAGGCCTTACATATCACCCTTATTTTTGTATACCTGTATGATAAATACTATTAAATGGCAGTTGTTTACAGTTGGACTCATCTCTTCTGCTCCTGGCATGTCTTTGCAGTTCCAAGCCAGTATTTTCCATGAGGTCTTGGGTAGGGAGGGTTTGCATATTCAGACCCGCTCGTTACGGAGATTCACTCTGCTTAGTTACATATCTGTAAAGAAAATTGTTTTATATACTTATATAATATAATAGAAATATACGTAGGCTATATATAATACTATCATTTAAATTTCAGTACCTCCTTTGAAGAAGTAGACACTCTGTAAGGGCTGACGCCTGTGCAGCGTGTTCATGAACAATGTCTTCCGAAGGTTTGTGTCTCTGTAGTCAGAATCGTACGTCATTTTGTCTATAATAATAGTCTCTGCGTCTGTCCTGATCTGTATCTCCCTGCCCACCTGTCCTGCCCAAACCTCTCAGCATACTCATGTCCAATACTAATGCCCCTCTCAGCCATAGTTTCCCAGTATGGTAGACCTATTCTGCCTGCCCTGAGCCCCACTGCTGCCCGTAGCGTTGTCCCCACTGCTGACCCCACTCCTGCCCATAGCGTTGGCCCAGCTGCTGGTCCCAAATCCTGCCGATTTCTGTCCCTGACGGCTTCTGTTGGGCCATCTCGGTAGTGACGTGCAGTCTGCCGGCTAGCACAGCATCCACAGGTGATTCGATCCCCAATCCAGTCTTTGTTGATGAAGTGATGGCCACCGTGATGACTTTGGGCTGAAAAAAGATCAATTAAAAGTTGTGTAATGAAAGCTTTCCCAGGTGCATATATTGATAGCTTGCCCTAAAAAAGTCTTACCTCCACCAAAGAGCTGGTTGAAGTGCTCAACCCATCGGTCCGTGAGTACATATCAGTGTATCTGCTGAAGAGTGCTGAGGAGACTCAATGACATCTGAATGTAGCTCCTTATGGGATGGCTGGTGCTTGAACCATACTGGTAATACTGGTCTCCTAGAAAGAAGAAGAACATATACTTTGTTTAGTAAAGATTTAATGAATGATAATTACATTTAAATTCGATGTGAAGATGAATAATATGATATATTAGAGATGTTAAACGATTAATCAGAACGACTTAATTGCGATTAATTGCATATCAAATAAAAGTTTGTGTGTACATAATAAATGTGGGTGCACTGTGTGATAATTATTTTGTATATATAAATACACAACACATGCATCTATATTTAAGAAAAAATATTACTTATATATATAAAATATTTATATTTATATATAATATAAATATATATATATATAAATATATACACAGCTATATAAATGAAAATATTTCTTAAATATATACAAGCATGTGTGTGTATTTATATATATAAAATAATTATACACAGTGCACCCACATATATTATGTACACACAAACTTTTATTTTGGAGGCGATTAATCGCGACTTAATCCGGTTGACAGCCCTAATATATATAGGTCTGACCTTTAAAAAAGTAAACTTCTTCTTTGCCATGATGGCTGTGAGCAGGAATGGCAAAGGCAGCATCAAGATGGTCTGGTATCTCTTCTCAAATCCCACAGTATATGTCCCGTGGGAAGTCTTCATCTAGTACTCCATCATCAAACCTCCAGTATTTGTTACCCTGGGAATAATATATTAAAATATTGTCTTTTTCAATCACGCATTAAACAGATTAAATGACTTTGATTAAAGAAATTTGAATTGTGACTATTTAGGCTTACTTCTATTGTAAACACAAATAAAGTTATCACACTGTATACACTAAATAATGTGAGGTCACTCATACTTTGAAAATGTATGTCTTTCCTTGGCAGTTTATGCGAGTGAAGGCAGCATCTATTGGACCTTTTATTCCCCAGATGTCTTCAATGAGCTTTCGGGTACCCCGGTAATACTGATTTCTCATCAAGCTCAAAAAAATATACTCCTGGTGACAAACATATCACATTTTTAATAAAACAAGTGTGTAAAAGAGAATAAATGAAAGAAAGAAAAAACAAATATTGAACCATCATAGGAGTATAATTACAGAACTACTGCAAAACTTTTTGTTTTATTATCTTTTTATATATTTATCTATATATTTAAAAAATCTAAATGTAGTAAATATAATTGTATGTTCATTTTTATATTGCCGTTGCCACGGAGTAACGGACGAAGGTGTAATGAACAGAAACAGTCTAAGTAAATTCAACAGGGAATAAACAAACACCACCATGTAAAACTACAAGGATACCAGACAATGAAACACAGCAAACTGAAGGCTTAAATACACAGAGGACTATTGATTATAACAGAACCGATATTGAGCTCATTAATAACCAAGGAAACTACACTGAAAAAAACTTAGGAGTAGGATTTTTTCACTCAGAAAAATGCTAGAAAATCTACAAAGATTTGCCAAGTCAAAACCTAAACATATTTAGCAGTAGCTTTAATTAGAAATCTTAAAGTTAAATTTACTTTGGAATATGGAATTAAGTAAACTTAACAGAAAATAAGTAATTTTAACTTGGCTAGTAAAAGGTTGATTAATATGGATTTCCTTTGCCTTTGCATTACATTTCACTAAAACAATAATATTGAATTTTATTAGTCATGTATAGTAGGTGCTTTAATTTAGATCATCAAAGTAATTTATATTACATCATGTCAGATGTTAAGCATCATGTGAATGCAAAGACCTCAATACTTGGTAGACAATACAGAATGGGGGTAACATTTGATGGGTCATTTTGAGCAAAAAATTTACTTGAAATGTCACAAAATGACAAGTTACTAATACTGACAACAAAAATCAATGATAAAACAGTAAATGCAGCTGTAAACCAGTGAAAGATGAACCTAATTAATTATTCATGGTCCAGTGCATGATGGGAACCCCAGTATCAGAAAAGTTGAGTCCTTTTTACTTAATTGTATTGAGTTGATATTTACACTTTCATTTCTACTCACTTGAATTAAACAACCCGATCTTACGGGAATTCGATACGAATTTTACGAGGTGGCTAATTCGTAACAATTCATACGACCTAACTCTGATACGAATTAGTACGATTTTGCTAAATCGTACATATTTTACGAATTGGCCAATTTGTATGAATTCGTTACGAATTGACCCTGTCCTGAACCCCGCCCCTAAATCTAACCTATCACGTGGGTTTAGACAAATCGTAGGAATTCGTACGATTGAGGTCGATACAAATTAAGTACGAATTAGCCACTTTTTAATCAGTCGTATGAATTCGATGTAGAATTGGTCGGTGAGATAGGGTAGAATTAAAGGGATACTCCACTTTTTTGGAAATAGGCTCATTTTACCACTCCCTCAGAGTTAAACATTTGAGTTTTACCGTTTTCGAATGTATTCAGCCAATTTTCTGATATTTAGAAGAAATATCAGTAACCAGACAGTTTTTGGTCTCATTGACTTCCATAGTATATTTTTCCTACTATGGAAGTAAATGAGAACCAGAAACTGTCTGGTTACTGATATTCTTCTAAATATCAGGAAATTGGCTGAAATGGATTCAAAACGGTAAAACCCAACTGTTTAACTCTCGGTGGGAGTTGTAGTAAATAAGCCTTTTTCCACAAAAAGTGGAGTATCTCTTTAAGTATTGATATGGAATTTACTTAGTTTTTTACATTTTTAAATTTTTTTAAGAATTTTTTTAATTCTTGCCTAAACTAACATTTTCATGTAAATTACATAGTTTTTTTTTTCACTGGTATTTACTTAACCAAAAAATATTTTTTTACAGTGTAACTAGAAACTCAGGTAGGTAAAACAGGAACGGAACAGAAAAAACACAAACTGACTATACGTTACAACTCTAAAAAATGTAAATTCATTTTGTATACTGTTTACATTTTCATTCTTTGCGGTGAGGCACTTACCTCTGAATGCATATATCGAGCTGTTTTTGAGCTGCATGAAGGAGTCAAAGGTGTCTGCCACTGCAGACCTCAGCGTCAGGGTCTCTGGCTTTTGTTCGGAGTGATATCAGCCGTTGAGGTTGTTCGTGCAGTTGTTGCTTGGGGTCTTGATGGTGGAGGGTAATAGAGGGTAATGTGTAGTTGGAGTGGCAGCAGTGGAAATCACTGGTGATGGGTCATCATCTAACGTCGAATCCGGGGACTTGAGAAGTTGGTGTTAATAGGCTGAATCTATCAGCAAAGGTTGCTGGAGAAGGGTTTGAGATTCTTTGCCGTGATCTGGATCTGAGTGGTACCTCTGTGCTATTTGTCTCCTCGTAATCATCCTCAGGGTAAGAAGGAAAGGTGTCTCCACGGGCTGCAACAAGAAAAGTTTCTCATGCATCTGTTTTGATCATTGCATTACAAGTTTATGAAAATATGGTACACTTACTCCTAATATCGACAAAATGACTCATAGTCTGTGCAACAGCTCTTGTAGTATGTGCACATAGAGTCACACTGGCAGTTCTTGGTGGCGTCAGAACCCATTTCACAGCGCTCAATACACGACTCTGACAGGAAGAAGAGCACATTTCCAACATGACACAGACAATATACAAATCGTTATGAGAAGAAAAAGCGTTCTAACCTCGCTCAGCCGCATTTGTAAAGAAAAGCAGTCCTAGCAGCAAAAGAAGCCTCATCCTGATGTTGTCTAGTGAATGTAACCGAAGAACTGAGACCATCAAGACCAAAGAGAAATCAGTGGATCAATAGATTCAGAGGTCACTCACCCTCTTTTGTTTGCTTATTTTTTTGCAATATGTTTTCGTCTTTGTTCAAATGTAATCATTAAAACCAGACATGGATTCTTTTGTTTTCTAATAATAATAACAAAGACAAAGCTGTTTTATGAGGACTACTTTATGTAACATTTCTTTAACTTTTCTTTAATATTAACATTAATAAATCCAGTCATAGTAAATGACTTTGGATATTTTTGTGGATTGTTTAAAGGTATTTCAAAACAAATAATGATTGTTTACAACTTTAAAAATGTAAGATAGTCTGTTTAACAGAGTCCACCATGACATACTTTCCTAGACTAATGTGGGAATGCATATAGGGACAAATAACCCTGAAGACTTCTGTGAAAAGTGAATGATTAATAGGTCCATTGGATGCAGGTTACCACACAGACATAACCTTGCACAACTGCTTACAAACATGATATTTTAATTTTCTATTATGTTTTTATGTGGTTACTAATTAGTTCAGTCATTTTATGAAAAAAAGGTTGAACAAATTGCAACAGAAGCAATGTATTGCAGCAAGCAAATTCAACTGATTATATCCTCAATATGTCCTCAGTAAGGAAAAACCCCCAAAGTATCCCATTAGGGAACGTTTCAAAAAGACCTGAATATATCTCATTCATTCGCATATTCATTCTTTTTCTCTCCTGAAATTTTAACCATCATATATCATCATGAAAATCATTGAGATGATTTCTTACATCAAGACAAACAAAAAATGTAGGCTATTACAAGTTTTGAAATTGTTTGTTAACATGGACAAACGGTGCATAATATAGCTAATTACGTATTTGCTAATTTGCATAATTACCCAAACAGATCTAAACATTGGGTATAGCAGGTGAATATATATATATTTTTTTATGTTGACATATAACAGTAAAAGGCTTAATGTTAAGGTCTGAATGGAACCCATTTAGGCTACACATGAATATTAATATAGGAAGAAGTACTTTAAAAACCAGCCTTTATTAATTATTATTGCAGAGATGGGGTTTGGGCATTGAGTGCATTGTGTACGTAATTAGATTTTTTGATCCAGACACTTTTTCTTTCACCTATACCTTTTGTCTTCTGCATTACCCATGTCTCCTGTTCTTCCCTCAGACTCAGAAACAGTCCCACTGACCAAGACCCAAACCCCATCTCTGCCATAATAGCCTAATTAATAAAGGCTGGTTTCTAACGTACTTCTTCCTGTAGGCTATTAATGTTCATGGGTAGCCTAAATGGGTTCCAACTCAGACCTTAATATTAAATAGTTTACTGTTATACTGTATGTCAACAAAATTCTACAAGACATTTTCACCTGCTATATACCCAATGTTTAGATCTGTTTGGGTATTTATGCAAATTAACACATAATTAGATTATGCACCATTTGTCCATGTTAACAAACAATTGCAAAAAAATTGTAATACACTTTTTGTTTGTCTTGATGTAAGTAATCAACTCAGTGATTTTCATGATGATATCTAAAGGTTATATGGGAATGGGATATATTTGGGTCTTTTTCTAAACTTTCCCCTAATGGGATTCTTCGGGGCTTTTTTTCCTTACTCAGTCAGGACATATTGAGGATACAAAATCAGTTGAGTTTGCTTCTGTTGCAATTTGGTTCAAGGTTGACCCCCGTTTTGGCTTAAAGTGACTGGACTAAATGTGTTCTGGGTGTGTAAGTGTGTTGTTGTGCAGTTTCAAAGGTGTTTTTGTGTGGTAATGAGTTCCGAATATGCTTACTATGGGGTTGTTTACCTAAATTTCTCCACTTATGGTAGGTTTGGTTCATTGTCGTCTTTCTCCAGCAGATGGAGCCAAGCATTACACGGAACAACACATGTTACATCTAACCACACCCTAACTCTACACACTACTCTATCCCTCCACCCCATCAGACGTCAAGAGAGGAGGAGCTGGACATCACTTGAGTCTGCAGAGCATCCCTTTGATGCCAGAGGTTGATTCTTCACATCACTGGGCGGGTCTACAAGCGGACGCTGAGGATGCTTGAGCAGCATCCATTATCAACAATCTTGACTTTATTCTAAATATGACAACATCATATTGTTATTTAACAAGTAGTCCAGGCATATCGCTTTAGTTGGCTTTCACACTAGCCTCTTCGAGTGTGACAAAAGTGGAAATATTCGTCTTTGCCTGACAAGATCTGATCGATTGCCAATGTAGCCTACATGGACTAACCGGCTAATTGTGCCTAATTTTTCCTCAAATATCAAGTCAGTCTTACAGCTTCATCTTGGTATTTAATGTTTTTTAAACAAGCTTGATTGGCCTTTTCTAACGGTGGATTCGTAAAGGGTATCTTAAAGGCTTTACATCCCTGACGTCATTTGCGTTTATTTTTTTGTTTCCTAACATCAGCAGTATTCTGTCGTTTGGTGCAAACAGTCGCTGTTAATGGATTAAAACTGTTTCGCATTACGATTTGATAACGTAATGAGTTAACCGCGACGTGATTATTTCTTTGTTGCAGCTGAAAACAAAGAAACATCAGAACTGTGGTTACAACAGACAAACACCTGGCATACATGTTTTTGTCCCTCGCCGTTTATATCAGCAAGATTTGCCGTTATTTCTCCATGTTTAGCTCCGAAAGACTCACGGTTCCTGGATATGTCAGTAGTCGGCTACACAACCGGAGGACGGGCTCCGACCCCAGGGCTGTGTCTCCGGGGATCAGCACCGACGTCCAGGTCGTGTTGGAAGCCTCTCTTCCGGCGTTGCGCTCCGCAATCAAAACGCTGAAGTCCTCCAAAGATACAGGAGATATGGAAGAGACTCGCCGAGCCATTGCTGAAACTTTCCAGCTGGTTGAGGAGGCCTGGGTCCTGCCCACAGTGGGTCGACAGGTAGCAGAGGAGATCTGCAACAGGATCCGGCTGGATGGGGGTCTGGAGCTGCTCTTGCAGCTGTTGCAGACCCCAGCTGTAGAAATCACCTATGAGTCTGCCAAGCTGCTTGAGCAGATATTGGTCTCAGAAAACAGGTGAGGGAACATAAGCCTTGGCTACCGGTATGTTGTTCAAATGGGTCCTGAAATTTATTTGAACGTCAAGTTTGCAGTTAAATATATGAATATCACTGAACCCAGCTAACAAGTTTTGATTCCCTAAACGTTCTTTTTTAGGTTTGTTTTTGGTTAGCCAGGAAAGTTTTCTTAGAAATAGAACGTAGTTAAAGAACTTTATTATAACGTTACTTTAACGTTCCCCTAACGTTATTTTTAAATAAGATTACATTTGTCTAATATGTAATATTTAACGTTATTTAACAGGGTAGGATATAGGCTACCCAGATTTGAATTTACTTCAGCAACAAATAACTTTAACACAATAGGTTCTTAAAATATGAAATATATATTTACAGACATTACACAAATTAATAAGCAATCATTTGGCAATGTTATTTATCACCTTGATATCACCTATATAGACCTATCAGTAGGCTACATTTATTTCTTACCACACTGCTGCAGGACGTGCTTCTTTTGGTCCGTAAACAAAAACTTCACGATTCATTAGAATCATGTTCTTTTCAATAAGTTTGACAGATCTATTCAAAATAATATTTACTAATTATAAGTAATTATTCAATCAAGATATCAATAAACATATTATGTTAGTCAGTAAAACGAAATGTACCTTAAGGTTTTCTGTGTAAGACAAAAGTGGTACTCACTCACTGCAGAGTAAAATGACGTCCAGCTCCTCCTACCTGGAGCTCAAAGGGGTGGGATCGGTCCAGCTCCTCCTCTTTGGAGCTCAAAGGGGGAGGGATTAGTCCAGCTCCTCCTACCTGGAGCTCAAAGGGGTGGGATTAGTCCAGCTCCTCCTACCTGGAGCTCAAAGGGGTGGGATTAGTCCAGCTCCTCCTCTCTGGAGCTCCAATGGGGTGGGATTAGTCCAGCTCCTCCTACCTGGAGCTCAAAGGGGTGGGATTAGTCCAGCTCCTCCTCCCTGAAGCTCTAAGGGGTGGGATTAGTCCAGCTCCTCCTCCATGGAACTCAAAGGGGTGGGATTAGTCCAGCTCCTCCTACCTGGAGCTCAAAGGGGTGGGATTAGTCCAGCTCCTCCTACCTGGAGCTCAAAGGGGTGGGATTAGTCCAGCTCCTCCTCTCTGGAGCTCCAATGGGGTGGGATTAGTCCAGCTCCTCCTACCTGGAGCTCAAAGGGGTGGGATTAGTCCAGCTCCTCCTCCCTGAAGCTCTAAGGGGGTGGGATTAGTCCAGCTCCTCCTACCTGGAGCTCAAAGGGGTGGGATTAGTCCAGCTCCTCCTCTCTGGAGCTCTAAGGGGGTGGAGGGCTAGAGTTTTGGGTAGTAGGTAGGGTGTTGTCGGATATTCTAGCTCCAGCCATTAGGCCTAAATTACATTTGCTCCTCCTCGCGGAGCTCTAGTGAGGAGGAGCTACACATAAGCTCCACCCATTTGCTCTGCAGTGAGCAGCTTCTCAGAAGACAGGAGAAAGCTTGTGCTGGAGAGACATAGCCTACATAAATGTAAATGCAAATAATATTAAAAAAATATAAAAAATTGTGGCAGAAGTTCTGGAACACATATTGCTTTCTGAAACACATTTAAATAGGGTTTAAACAGTTACTACTTTTGTGAGCTTAAGGCCTCACTTCATACATCCACTAAAAAGTTAAATATAAATTCAAAAGGGTCTTGTGTCATTTATTTGTAGGTGCCACTTGGTTGGATTACTATATTGTATTTGTTGGACAGAAGGCTTTTGCTTTAGAATCCTTTTAAATGCACATTTTTGTATTTCTTTGCAGGGATTATGTGGCACGTATGGGCCTTGGGGTCATACTGAACCTGACCCGTGAGCAGGAGGACGCCCAGCTGGCACGAAGTGTGTCGGGCATCCTTGAGCACATGTTTAAACACACAGAGGAGACATCTGCGCAACTCATCACTAACGGGGCACTGGACACCCTCCTGTACTGGTGCCGTGGAACAGACCCAACTGTACTGCGGCACTGCGCTGTGGCCCTGGCAAACTGCGCCATGCATGGCGGGCACACCTGCCAGCGTCTGATGATCGAAAAACAGGCGGCTGAATGGCTGTTCCCTCTGGCGTTCTCCAAAGAGGACGAGCTGATCCGGTTCCATGCCTGCCTGGCCGTGGCTGTACTGGCGGCCAACAGGGAGATAGAGAAAGAAGTGGTGAAGTCTGGTACTCTGGAGCTGGTGGAGCCCTTCATCGCCTCCTTAGACCCTGATGAGTTTGCACGCAACCTTTTGGACAGCGCAGACAGCATGCAGGGCCGCACGGCGACAGACCTGCAGCACTTGCTGCCCCTGCTGGACGGCACACGTCTAGAGGGGAAATGCATCGCCGCATTCTACCTGTGCGTGGAGACCAGTATCAAGTCCCGTGAACGTAATACCAAGGTCAGACAAACACTATATTTTATTCTCTAGGCTTTCCCCAACTAACAACATGTTCCAATGAACAATTTGCTAATGTTCCCATTAAGTTGCGTTATTTCTGTATGTTCTCAGAGCATTTGAAAACATCAAGTTTTTTAAATGTAAAAAATAAAAAATTCCTTGGCTTGGTCATGTGAATGTTAGAAAAAACATTAACAAAAGTACTATGGGAACGTTGCATTTAGAATGTTCTCTAAACCATCTGAAAAAAGCAAGTAGCACATAAGCAAGTAGAAATGTTAAAGCAAGTAGGAATTAAAACAAATAGCAAGTAGAGACGTTTTCAAAACATTAGACTAATGCCCAACTAAAATGTTTTTTAAAAAACATTACTGGAAGAACACTTGTTCATAACTTTGTCAGAATGTTCCCTGTTAGCTGAAATGTGTGAGAGCATGTGTCTTAGTATAGTGTATAATATAAATTTATATAAAATATAATATAAATTATAATATTATATAAATCTCTCTCTTTCACTCTTTATTTAGTTTTATTTAATTGATACACAGATATATAGTACCAGACATGAGAATAAGTAATATATTATACAATAAAATATTCATACATTTAATAAATCAGTTAAAATCCTGGATATTTCAGGAGAGTGGAGCTGTTCAGGGTCTAAAAAATCGAATAATATTATACAATATAAAATTCATAACATATAATCATATAATAACTAAGGCACAAGTATACAAAATATATTAGGGCTGTCAAACGATTAATCGCGATTAATTCGCATCCAAAATAAAAGTTTGTGTTTACATAATATATGTGGGTGCACCATGTGTATAATTATTTTGCATATATATAAATACACACACATGCATGTATATTTAAGAAAAAAAAATTATTTATATGTAATATATATATATTATATATAAATATATATAAAGTACATACATGAAAATATTTCTTAAATATATACAAGCATGTGTGTGTAATATTTATATATATAAAATAATTATACACAGTGCACCCACATATATTATGTAAACACAAACTTTTATTTTGGATGCGAATAATCGCGATTATATTGTTTGACAGCCCTAAAATATATAAAGTTTAATCATACATTTAATGAATATTAAGTATGGGATCTTTCTGCTCAGATATTTCAGGAGATTGGGGCTGTCCAGAGTCTAAAGAGGATCGTCATGTACTCTAGTAATGCCACTGTCTGCTCTTTGGCTAAGCGGGCCTTAACAATGATGGGTGAGGACGTCCCGAAGCGTATCCTGTCATCTGTACCCAACTGGAAGAGTGGAGAGGTGCAGACCTGGCTTCAGCAGATTGGCTTCACTGCATTCACTGAACGGTTTCAGGTTTGTACACAGCTCCTGTTTCCTGTTCAGCTGAACAAGATAATGGTGAAAGATCTGATGATATCATGCCGATGTTTGCTGTGGACTTAATCACAGTTTTCTGCACCATATCTCTCAGGAACTGCAGGTGGATGGAGATCTACTGCTCAACATCACAGAACAGGATCTGATCCAAGATCTGGCCATGACATCTGGACTCACTCGGAAGAGGCTAGTGCTACTTAATTCTTGGAAAAGTATTCAGTCTTAAAAATATATCATGTCATAATTAGGGTCCTAAAGATTATATGTTGTAGGAGTTTGAGAAATGAAAAGAAATTAAAAGAATTTTAAACAAATGTTATAATGTACACTGAGGGTCAAAAGTTTGGAATAATTAACATTTTTAAATGTTTTTGAAAGAAGTCTCTTATCATTCTCACAAAAATACAGTAACAGTAATATTGTGGAATTATTACATGTGAATATATTTTCAAATGTGATTAATTCCTGTGATAGTAAGGCTGAAGTCTCAGCTGAATGTTTCATAACCTGTAGCAATTCTCTGATGACCTCTGTACAGGTTTCTTAGAGATCTGCGTGTCCTGAAGACCTACGCCAACTACTCCACATGTGACCCCAATAACCTGGCAGACTGGCTGGCCGACGTAGACCCGCGATTCCTGTCAGTACACCTACGGCTTAATTCAGTCTGGAGTTGATCGGAACAATATGGCCAAGATTACAGACGAACAGTTGCTGTCTGACTGCCATGTAGAGAATGGCATCCATCGTGCCAAGATCCTTTCTACCGCCAGATGCCCTGCTAAACAGCTAACTGATTCCCAGCCTGCAGGCCCTGATGTGTTCATCAGCTACCGTCGCACTACGGGTTCACAGCTTGCAAGGTCAGACCACAAATGAGATTGCTCTTATCTGTTTAGTAACCAAAGATTTTTGATTACTTTGACTACGTAACTCTTAAAGTTAATCTTTAAAATCACTTTTCATTTAATAACGGCGTTAAATGTAATCTTGATTGCTCTCCTGAATTGTCAGATGCAATTCTCATAATATAAATCTATTTTTTCATACTGTGCATGCATACTGTGAAAAATGTATCACCATTTGTGATGCCTAAATTCACTTGTAGCTTTTTAAAATCATTATTTTTAATTTATTTAGATGATGTAGTATAGAATTTGAATATCAACCATGTATTGTTTTGAATTAAACCCTAAATCTCCTGTTCTTTTCTTTCTCTGCAGCCTACTGAAGGTGCATCTACAGTTACATGGTTTCAGCGTCTTCATCGACGTGGAGAAACTGGAAGCTGGCAGGTTCGAGGAGAAGCTGATCACGAGCGTGCACCGAGCACGAAACTTCATCTTGGTGCTGTCAGCCAATGCGTTGGACAAATGTATGGGTCGACGTGGCTATGAAAGACTGGGTTCATAAGGTTAGATGGAGAAATCCTTTCTGTGATTAAGCTTTACTTTTATAAATAAAGTAATTTTTTACACTGATCAAGGTTCAGTTCATTATACAAAAAATGCTGCACTTCAACTGGAAAACTGAAGGCTTGAGTCATAGTCATCATTACATTACATAAATCCCTATTTGAGAATCCATAAATCTATTCTCAGAAAATGCCAAATTGAAGCCAACACTTTGAAGTATGTAATTATGTGTATTAAAGTGTATTAAACTCCGGCGCAAAATGAACCTTTGGTCTAATTATACATTGTTACCAAGTCAACCGTTATCTGAGATTTGTTTTCATGATTGCCGAATGTAAATAGTTTTATCTATAAATACAGTTTAGCCTATAATGCTAGTATAACGCTAGTATATAGGGCATAGAGTAATGACAAATAAAAATTGCTTGTTATTACCACTAACAAGGCTCAAAATAGCCCCACAGTAACACGGTAGCATAATAAGGGTCCCTACATTCAAACCGAAGCATTGAGAACATTGTCAGTGTCCATACAGTTTAATAAGAAGATATTTTATCCACACAGTCAACTTCGCGAATACAGGAAGAAGCCATCTTTGAAATATAGTCTCTACCAGTCGATCTACGATCGCCAATCCAAGTGCGCTCGTGAGATGTGAATAAGGTGATAAGGTGAGCGCGACCAGTAGGCAACATGTACATATTGAAGACAAGAAAATGGTTCGTGTTTGTGTTTCTTCCGGAAACAACGGACTATATGAGATTCTGCACAGTTCAGCGCACTTGGATCGGCGTTCGTAGATCGACTGGTAGAGACTATATTTCAAAGATGGCTTCTTCCTGTATTCGCGAAGTTGACTGTGTGGATAAAATATCTTCTTATTAAACTGTATGCACACAGTTCTCAATGCTTCGGTTTGAATGTAGGGACCCTTATTATGCTACTGTGTTACTGTGGGGCTATTTTGAGCCTTGTTAGTGGTAATAACAAGCGATTTTTATTTGTCATTACTCTATGCCCTATATACTAGCGTTATACTAGCATTATAAGCTAAACTGTTTTTAGAGATAAAACTATTTACATTCGGCAATCATGAAAACAAATCTCAGATAACGGTTGACTAGGCAACAATGTGTAATTAGACCAAAGGTTCTTTTTGCGCCGGAGTTGTCCTTTAATATTGTCAGTGAGGCTAAATGGTTTAATTTGTCATCCACAGGAGATTGTCACCGCTCTGAATGAGAAGAAGAACATTGTTCCTGTCACTGATAACTTTGTGTGGCCCGATACCGGCCTCTCTGCCGGAGGACATGAGGACCATTCTCAAATTTAATGGCATTAAGTAAGTCAACACTCTCTCACTAAACATGTTGGTGGAGTTACTCCTTAACATATAATATGTACTGCTGTAGTTTGTGCCTGCTCAGTAACTCGAGGTTAAAATTATACACCAGGGCCCGTATTCATACAGATTCTAAGAATGCTCTCAGAAAACTCTTAATTTAGGTTAAAGACTTTTACGTAGGAGTCTTAGCTAAGAGTGATTCGGGACCGATCTGAGAGATCAACTTGGGACTCAACTCTGAGTAAAGCCAAGTTCACACTACAGGATTTTAAGCCTGATTTATCCCGACTTGCAAATCGTTGAGCACGCCGACAGGTCAGGGTGTTATCGCGTGCAAATCGCGGGGGATTAGCGGACGATGAACGCTTGCCAGTCTTTTAGTATGAAAGAGCCAACAACACAGCGAAAACGCTCGCAGACGCGTCGCCGAGCCCAGAAAAATATCTAGCATGCTAGATATCCAGAGCCGTCGCGCGACTCAACCTCAGTGATGTCATGAGTACAGCCAATCATAGCAGCGCATGGGTTGAGGACACCAGGTAATCTTAGTTTTTCTTTTTTTTTGCTTTTTTTTCTCAGAGCAAATCATCGCACAAACAGTGTGCGGCACTAGTTTCTGTCTGATGTCTATGTTGCCGTGTTGTGTTCTCTTCTTTGCTGGGTATTGCGCACGTGCTGTTTCGCGTCATTTCTGGTTCGTTTTATTGCGTGGTTTTTCGTGACAAAACGTGGTTTGTAGACAAGAAAGAATCGTTGGATGACAGAGTTGTCAACTCGTTATTTATTTGATTATTTTCAGGATTTAGACCATACCATAGTACTGAAACAGCTCTCATTTGAGTCAAAAATGATTTGCTCTTATCATCCAATCGTGGTTGTATCTGTATGTCGTGTGTTGTCAACTCGTGTAGTGAATTACCTCCCGTTGTGGATCAATCACGTTGTGTTGTGTGGTGTGAACAGCTAAACAACTTGAACACTCCTGATTTCACTGAGAGCAAGTCATGTAGTGTGAACCACACTGTTCAGCCCGACGTTTTAAAATCATGTAGTGTGAACAAGGCTTAAGGAAAAGACAAAAACTTTCATCTTAGTGAGGAGGCAGGGCTGACCGCGTTGCTATGTGTGACATAATCCTGATCCATATCCTGTAAGAGCTTTTATTGTCAAGATTTGTACTAATCTAATTGGAAAAATAATACATGTAAATCTTTTCTCTTAATGTCACAGGTGGTCCCATGAGTATCAGGAAGCCACTATCGAAAAGATTCTGCGCTTCCTACAGCCAAGACGTGTTTCCAAGACAGCGCAATGCCCAAACCTAGAGCAACCAGATGCTGCAAAAACAGACAAAAAAGAGCCAGAAACACAATAATGTTGCATTCTCAATAATGCCCATCATGTAACCAGAACTCTGCTGTTAACCCTCAGAGGCCAGTGTTCCCTTTGGTTGTATGCATGTAGCTGGTCTACTGTAGATAGATTACGGTTGAATTTACTTCAAAAAAATGTAATAAATGTAACCTACCCAGAGACACAATGAAACAATGAATGATTTAAAGGTAAAGGCAAAATTTCATGGGAAAAAGTCACGTGTCAATAGAGTAGTGATGTATGATTCACAGCTTACACAGAGTCACTTTCAAACAAGCCAGCTTTCTGGTGGTCAATGTGGCGAAACTCAAAACCTGTTGTCAAATCTATATAGGGAAATCTTTTACCCTCACACAAAATTTTGCGATTGCATTGCTTTCCGAACAACAATAAATGTGACCGCACCTTAAGGATTATTCTAATTCTAAGAATATTCCTCAATAATCATCAGTAATCATCATACTAGCTATGTACGGTCCACAGTCCCAGAATTGTGTGGGACATTTCTGTAACTCAGGAAGTTTAATCGATTTCTGCATTATCAATCGTATTTATGACATCAGCATAAAGCATAATCAGTCTCCGTTTATATGATAGATAATACTAGATAAGCATTGTAGTCATTTGAAATATTAAAAAAGCCTTATGAAATGTAAATTTTTCTTAATTTGGTTATCAAAAGCGTCAAATACACTGTAGTTCTATAAACATAGTTTCTGTTATTCTTTCGTGACAGGTTTGTGCAGTTTATGTTATTTTATTTTATACCTTACATCATTCACAAAGCAAAAAAAAATCACATCTAAATCATAATGGTTATTCATCACCTCATGCAGTATTAGAAAAAAATCATTTTAGACAGTTACATGACTTGAAATACTGCTGTAAAGGCTTTCTTAGGATTTGCAAGGATATTATGCAGCAGATTTGAGTCACTGATACATTTTCAGACACTGTGAAGATTCAACAGGTCAGGGAAAATGCTAATGAACATTTACTAACACCTCTTGACACCTCAAGCTTTATCCTGCTATCGATCTCCCTACTGTTGCCTTATGATGTTTGCCAGTCTGTCTTTCATGTCTTAAACAATGTGTAAAATCTGTACAATGAAATAATGAAATGTTCTTTTTGAGGAATAAACAGCAATAAAACTGGTTTTGGAAAACATTATTCATATTCATATATGTAAATAATACAATAGTTTCACAAATTTGCTATTTGCTCTGTATTCAAATAGTCCATTACAAAACTTCTGAGATAAATGATTTGGCACTTTCAGACATGCACAAACCACAAGAGTCATTTTCACTTTCTGTTAGTATACTGCAAACAAAACAACACAGACAAGCCACATTTTCGAGAGTCTCCTCTCAAATCCGTGTAATTTTCAGATAACTAGAACACAACAAACATGGGGAAGCATTTAAATGTTGTGAATTAATGATTAATAGTAATGAAAGTATGTTTAGTGAGTTATTATACTTCAGGAGTAATAGAAATAGTTTAAATTGCCATTTATTATGTTGTTCAGCTTTAAGAAAAAAATGTCCCATAATGCTTCAGGGGGAGAATGCACAGTAAAGGAAAGAGGTGATAGACATGACTGATTCAATGTGTGTACACTGCATCCCTGTATAAATCTACACAAAACTTCTGTAAACTTTTTTTATTTAATAAAAGTGGCAATAGTCATTATTGCTTACAAAGAAAAAAAGACAAAAGATTAAAAAGGTTGACGTTAACATGATAAACAGCAATAAAACCGGTTTTGGAAAACATTATTCATATTCATATATGCAAATAATACAATAGTTTCACAAAACAATTATTGCTGCTCTGTATTCAAATATTCCAATACAATAATACATAATCAATGTATCTTTGGGGAATCATTTCTTTAAAAAAGAATCTTACTTTTGGTCAGGAATGTTGTTCTTGGCAAAATCACAGCAACCTGCATGGCCAAGTCATCATGAGTTGGACACAAGTCCATTTTGTGCACTTCACTGGCAATCAACTTTAGGATCCGAGTTGCACAAAACAAAATCATTGCTTATTCCTGGACTCATTCTGTCCTTTGCTGTTCTAGAAAAACTCCACAGAGTCAATTGTCAAGATATTCCAGAGCCTTCCCTGTTTGTTCTGCTCTCTCTCTTCTCCTGGCAACCCAAGCCCCTGAATACATCATAATAAAAATATGTTAATCATTCTCAAACTGAGAGTCTAAATGACGATCATTGAGGGGGTCTTACCCAATAATGCCAGCTGGAATGAGGAGGATGATGGCCCCAAAGAGGAAAGGGAATCCCTTCATGAAGTGTAGGGTGGCAGGGTAAAGACTGTTAAAAACCCCACTAGATACTAGTGAGCACAGACCTTCCACACACGCCACTGAAGCAAACAGAGCACCTAAGACAAAATAATGATAATAAAACATGTTATTCCACTTAATTCTAAAGGTTACTAATTTATGACAAAATGCTGTCCTTGTTTCACCTTGTTCTGAAGGGTCCACCAGCTTGGACAGTTTAGATCTCAGGACTGGGGTAGAGGCCATAAAAAGGAAGCACAGGCCATATCCTGATAAAGACAGATAGATAAGTTCATTTCCTTGATTCATATATATCTACTTCAGCCACTGGAGGACAGTGTGAGGCTGCATCAGCACTGTATATATTTCGAAATGTCCAGAAAAAGTGTCTTGACCTTTCTCCTGTAATATAGGCCTAATCTAAACAGTAGAACATTAACACGTCTTATAGTCACTCTGGGAAAGTGTCATTTAAATAATGTTACTTTTCAATCAATGTTTTCTGACACTTTGCTGTACCCTTTTGTACAAGTAAACTTTAAATTGTTTGTATAACTGGTTGTAAATCTTGTTAACCAGTAAATAATCCGTTTTAAACAACACAAAAATGCATTATATAATCAATAAGTAAACATTCATCTGAAAAAATATAACAATAACATTCATAATATACATTTAAATACAATTGTATGTTTATAAAATATTTTATACACACACTTATAATAACTACATGAATTTGATGTCAGTAATATTTGTTTTAGGATTTGCATTAAAATTATATTTCATATAAATAATAAATTTTAATTGATATTAAAATACAAAACAGTTATTTAAAATTGTAATACTGCACAATATTATTATTTTCACTGTATTTTTGAATAAATAAATGCAGCTTTGGTGAGTATAAGAGACTTCTTTCAAAAATATTAAAAAATCTTATGACCCAAAACTTTTGAGCAGAGGTGTATAAACTGAAAATAGAAGATCTTACCGGTAAACATCAGAGCTGTAGTGTCAGCGATTCGAAATCACAATCAAGCCAACAATATTAGAGGTAAGGCCCACCAGAGCCACCCAGGAGTCCTGCAGACAACATTGCATGCCCCTGAGCCCCATCAGGCTGGTGAGGTAGGCCAGATTCTTGGCCGCAGAGCCATAACCAATCAGCTCTGGACCCCAGCAGAGCGGAGCACTCAACTCATAGAGAACATAGAGGTCACTGCAGCCTAAATGTACAGACACCACCAAAAAGAAGCAGATAATGTAAAGCCATAGTTTCAGTTCTGCGTCCCTGAGGCGCGTCAGACCCATAGAGGTGGTAGATGGCCCGGTGATGCCTGGTGGAGAGGAGTTTTGCCCCGGGGTCAGGGGTGACGGTTTCAGGCACAAACAGGTATGCGTAGAAGGCCGCTGCAAGATTTGTGGCCAATACTAGCCAGAAAGGATTGATATACCTGGAGGGAAACAAGTTGTTGTTGTTGATTTTGACAGAAATGTAAAAATTTTATGTTTGAAAAGCTGGCGAGTACCCTTGTGCCCGTCGCCAATGTCCTCCAATGATGCTCGCAAACATACCAGCCAATCCCAGACAAGCCTCTAGTATCGCCACACGAAAGGTGCGAGAACCCATGACACTTGTGTCAGCCACATGCGCAAAGCAGCCGGCCAAAATGGCATTGAAGTCCCCAGAGAGGCCGCTGCAGATCCTCCCAATAAGGAACCAGAACACAGGCAGCTTCAGGTACATTACAATTAAATAAATGGCTGCCTGAACAGCCAGGCCAAGGGATGGGATGAGTCAGAACCATACGCCGACCTGCACGATCACTCCACGAGCCCAACAGGGTCACCATAATCAGCCCAACTAGAAAACCACCCAAATTGATGTACAGGTTCCAGTGTGCAGTCTGAGTCTCCACTTCCTAGACCACGGAAATAATTCACATATTAAAGATCTCTTTAGGAAAGATATGTAGCTTTTTAGTATTTGAAACACAACAGCCTCCTTTAGTGGCAATTGTGATAATGTAATAATATTTCCTAGTTGAATATACCATATCATTAAAAATGAGTTAATCCACTAGTAAAAAGAACTGGTTCATGTGTCATTTATTCAGAAATAGGATTACTGGTCAAATTTTGTGTTTTACTAATAAAATAAGCCATTCATAATGTAGGTGTTCGATATGCTCAGCAATCAAAATACACTGGTTGAGTTGATGTTTTTGATCCACTAAAAGAAAAGTTTCATTAAAGTCATTAGTTCCGAATCTGGATTTGCTGGTCCCCCAATATGTTCAGGGTACACTGGGCCAATTCTATTAAAAAAAAAAAAAAAAAAAAAAAAAAAAAAAAAAATAATATATATATATATATATATATATATATATATATATATATATATATATATATATATATATATATATATATATATATATATATATATATATATATATATACACATTTTTTTTCCTTTCATACTTTATTTTTCATTTACTAAAAATAAAAGGCTTTAAAAAAAGTGTAATTTGTTAGGTGGTAACCAGACTTTACTGGTCGCAAAATAACTTTTCCAATTTGGTGATTCACTGTACAGAAAGAACCGACTCGTCATTTGTTTGGGAATCGATCCACGACTGTAGCTACTTTATATTAACTTATTAAGAGCTATATTAAGTAACTGAAAAAAAGAGAGGCTCGTCATAACAGTCATTCGTTCGGGAAACGAACTACACGATGCGCTATTTCTGTGAGTGTGTTTTTTTACTCACTACAAAGAACCGACTCAACAGTGTCATTCGTTCGGGAATCAAAATTCAATAGGCGCGCTTTTGATTCACTAGAAAGAACCGACTCAAAAGTGTCATTCGTTCGGAATTCATTCTTCACTGGTCGCGCAGATTGTGTTTGTTTCACTAAAAGAACCGACTAATTTGGGAACCAAAAACGGTTATTCTCCTTCTGTGGGTCCAAACGAAGACGAAAATGTGTCCAATATCGGTTACCTTCAGCAGAGGGTCGTAGACCGTAGATGCATTACATCCTCCGCTCTTTGTTCCATTATAACCCACATCTTCACTGATACGTTCGCCACAGGTACTGCGTGTATAGAGGCATCTGGAGAACTATGGAGAACGTGGACAGGAACATAACGGGCTCCACGGTCACGGAAAATGGACACGAACACGGCGGAGGAGGTTGGTTTTCTGTCACCTTAAAACAACAACAGACTTTGCTGGAGTCACCCGACTCCGAGTCCTCCGCAAGAATAGCGCTTGTATCTGATTCATCCATGATTTAAAGCTTTCCGAGTCTATACAAATCTGCACGAATCTGTGCGACAAAAGAGTGTTAACATAACTTAATCAGAACAGACAGCCACCCGCAGCCACCGCAAACAGCTGATATTCAGAAAGTGACTTACGGAAGCCGCCGCGTCGTAAGCAGTTTGCCGTGCTTCTGGCGCCATCTTTTGAATCACAAATGAAACTGGCATGACAATCTATAAAACTGGAAACAAAATTGTAATACCCCTGAAAAGAATCATAACAAGATTAAATACGAATTAAATAAAAGAGAGCGCTGCAGTGAGGGCTTCCTTGACGGTGTATTTAATCAAAAATAATGAAGGCTCAGTAGTAGCCTACATTAGGCTGCATCAGTGCATGTATCACTTTTTTTCACAGTAATGACTGGCTGTGCAACAAACATAGTGACTTAAGCGTTTCCCATCACACTAGAGACATGTGGCATTTACAACAGACACATTGAGACTCAAATCTCATTTTCTTTACAAAAATAATATTTACCCTTTTATACTTTTATATACTTTATACTATAAAGGGGTATTTTACCCTTACAAAAATAACCTACAGGAATCCTGCAGGATTTTCATTTATTTCTGCAGGTATCCTGCAGGAAGTTTAATTATTTTATTTATTTTTTTGTCATTTTTTAAAATGTTACATTTAACATTTCTGCAGGATTTTTCACTAGTGTTTGATGTTCCTGTATGTTTCTGTTGTACCGAATGGCCCATTCTAAAACAGGAATGTCCTGGACACACTACTGTGCATCACAAGTGAAAAAATCCTGCAGGAACAATATGTTTTCCTACAGGAGTACATAGATTTTTGATATGCTCTAACTGTTGGCAGCAATAGAAACAATGAGTCTTAAAAATAAATGATTAAGAGTAAATCATTAAATCATCTCTAAATCATTTCAAAATTATGCATTTATGCAAACATCCAAGACATTTCAACAGAGAGTCTGTGTACTGTACACTTTTACATTTTATAACATTAAGATGCAAAACCAGCAATTTATTTTTAATCCAACTCCCATCTATTTGTTTGGATGCAAAAAAAAAACAACAAAAAAAAAAACCTGGCAGGTCTTTGAAATAGACACAGGTTCAATGTGTCTGTGCATCTCGTTCTTTTAAAATGCTTGTTGCTGGTCTTCCTGATTCTGTCTCTGCTGATGTCATTACTTTTTGTTTTCATAACATCAATGAAGGCATGACCCTCTCCTTGCGCATTACATCTATAAATGATCGTATTAAAGCTACAGACCCATGTTTGGTTTGAACTACATGGCTGATTCTTTTAGATAAAGATTTTGCTCCTTTTGAATGAATTTGCTTGCCATTGACCACAGCCCTAGAAGTGGCCACTAAATGACATTATGAAATTGATGACACAACAATGCATCTGAGATACTATTCACATGCTCATGTCTAAACAATGTTCACTCAATCTTGTCTGATGTTTTTCCTACCATAAAGTCAATATCAGATTGATTAAGACTAATGAAATGCATAACTAACAGACATGAAGGAGTTAAATTACCCAAATAACTCATAAGCTTAAACAACATCATGAACTCTTATACTCAAATAATATCTACATAAATGACCCTCTCTCATGTTATCACGAGGCACCAATACTAACCATGTGCTCAGGCAATGCTAACTCATGACACACTATTACTAAACTAAAACCAACTGCTTTCAACCCGTACAACTCATCAGTATTGTATTAAACAATGAATGACAGACTATCCTTCCTTAGACCAAAAAAAACTTGCCAAGGTTTTTTTTTGTAAAGTCATCTTTAAAATGTTTGGTGAATAGGCTATCCTATTGTAAAGGCTATTATTTTATATTATATTATATGTATTATATTATTATTTTAAACTTTCACAGAACTTTCCAGACATGAGCAGCCTATAGCTCATTCTGTCAGGTATAGTAAACAACATGTTGGAATGTACTAGTAGAACAATTCTATAATAATGGTAAATAACTTTTGTTTTTGTTCATTTACATTTACGCTGGATTATGATTAAAGTGATTAATAGGATTTCAAAAAAGCTTTTGAACATGAAATCATTTTTAGAAGGAATGCCCCTGGTTTAACCTCTCAGATAGGATTTGCAGATTGCAGGCTGATATGATATATTGATTTTACTTATACACAGGAATAAATAAATAAAAATTCAATCCAATCCTATCCAATTTCAAACTAATCTGCTATTTTATGTGTATAAGTAATTTCCTTTGCAATATAAAGATTAAGATTATTTATTTATTTATTTATTTAAATGTGTA
Organism: Hybognathus amarus; assembly: GCA_030378365.1. Lineage (NCBI taxonomy): Eukaryota > Metazoa > Chordata > Actinopteri > Cypriniformes > Leuciscidae > Hybognathus > Hybognathus amarus. The sequence continues at coordinate 18,008 of JAQIUQ010002403.1, read as the reverse complement.
TTCGGTCTGGAGAATAAATAATTCGTTTTTTTATTCTCTGAAATGTTTCATGGAATGCTTTAACATTTGGGTATTATATGATACTAATACTAATTCACTTTATACTAAAACAAATATTTAAAAAATTTCAGCAATTTAAATATGTTTTGTGTGTGAGTTTAACTGAGGCCTTGAATCATTATCAGAGGAAAATAAAAGGCAAAATCCATCGGTAAATGTAACATTCACCCTTAGAGACATTGCACTTAGAAAGTACTTTAAAATAACTTGGAGTTTCAAGTCATTAAAACGTTAGCAGTAAAATATATGTGACAATGTCCTGAATGGGAGTGCCATGAGAAAGTTTTTTTTGTGGGACCTTCAGCTTCTTTGATAATATCTATGATCAGATCATGTTGCAGCAACAGAGAGAATGAAAGATTACTATCCTCTTTTAAGTGCACTTTGGCATTTGATGAAACCAAGGCAATGACAGCTATTCAGTTCAGTTCCTCTTCAAAGACAAATTGCAGATACACAAACACTTGAGCTTCTTCTTAGGATAGACCTTCATGTTTCAAGAAACATAAATGGCATGATGCTGGAAATGTTTTATGTTGTCATGAGCATTTCCACTCCACTTTGAGAGAGATAAGAAATATACATTTGATATTATTTAAAACAGTTTAAGTTGATTTTCCAATACAATATAAATCAACCTGTTTAAGATTAATGCTCAGCAAATATTATGATTACATTGTTTATTCAATGCTAATATTGATCTATCTATCTATCTATCTATCTATCTATCTATCTATCTATCTATCTATCTATTGATCTATCTATCTATCTATCTATCTATCTGATCTATTCATTTATTCTATCTATTCATTGATCTATTTATCTATCTATCTATCTATCTATTTATCTATCTATCTATTATATCTATTCTTATCTATCTATCTATCTATCTATCTATTTATCTATCTATCTATTATCTATCTATCTATCTATCTATTCTCATCTATCTATCTATCTATTGATCTATCTATCTATTTATCTATCTATTTATCTATCTATTGATCTATCTATCTATTCTATCTATCTATCTATCTATCTATCTATCTATCTATCTATCTATTCATCTATCTATCTATCTATCTATATCTATCTATCTATCTATCTACTCTATCTATTCTATCTATTCTATCTATCTATTATCTCTATTCTGCTTCACATTCTGTACCAGGTTTATCTTTTAACATTTCATTTTGACACAACACCCTACAAATTAAACATGCAAAACATGGTTTGGGTAAATTACCATTTTCGTAAGTCGCTTTGGTGCATTTCTCACATCACTATTTACATTTGCACAACAGTTAATGCAGTTCTCTAAACAATTAGTACAAACTGCAAAACCTTGATAACCTTCACAAGTCTGTCACTTGCTCAAAATGGATAGCTCATTCCTCAAAAGCAAGTATTCATGTCAATGAAAGTGTCAGTGTCATCAAGATGAAAAGTCCTGACACCATTGTATGAACAAGATAGTCAAATGGCTTTGTCATGTGTTCATTGACGGTTCATCTGACGGTTTAATCTTCAAATGTTTTCCAATACAAAAAAGTTCTATCTTGGTGACACTAGCTGAAAATGCCCAAGAGAGCACTAAATATTTGCACAGCCATTTGAAAACTACAGTAAAGTTAAAAAAAGATAAAAAATTGTAGCATTCGCTCGACAGATTTTGACAACTAGTTCAACATTTTTGTATGTGATGACTCAAACAATGAAATGAGGACTATTAGTTTTATATGACTATTCAGCATTCACAAGTATAGGTAATTTTGACTGACATGACATAAGCAAATGGTAATGTTATAAAACAGCAGAGAAAGCAATTGATGCATGTCCAAAAGCATTTGCAATTTGTTGGAAGGAATGAGAAACTGCTACTATGATGTGCATAAATGACTAAATGTTGTGAATGTTGAACTAACTGCTGTGCAAATGTAAATAGTGTTGTAAGAAATGCACCAAGGCGACTGAGAAAAACTGGAACATAAAAATTATTTTGTGAATATACCTTCTACCTGCCTGTAATAATAACATAATTTTTAATAGCTCTATATTTATTTCACATTCAATCTGCCTTTCTGTCACATTGTGTAATCAATAGTGTGTCTCCCCCTTGTTTAGCCCTTTGCTCCACCCATGCTGTCAGTTTGTCACACAGTGGGAAAAGAGCTCGGTAAGTTTGCCAGAGGCATTTTCATTTTAGTTGCTGTCTTTCAACCTTTACCTTTATAAATGCAAGCATTGTTTTTAACCAAAGATGGGGTTTTGGTTTGAGAGATTTTTGTGTGATTCCCTCTTCATGCATGTGCACGACTATGAATTAGCAAATTTGGTTCCAAAGCCCAAAACGGTACAACAATGTATTTCCAGCACTGTAAATATTTAGGCTTGTGCATTTTATTTACTTTGTATTGCTGAACCCTCACCATTTTGAGTCTAGTGTGTTTGTTTGTGTATCCCACTTATCTCTGTACCCTTTGACAGAAAATATTGAATATTGAATATCTGTTAGACACCTTCTTTCCCATCTATTTCCCATCTTCAGTTTGGAAGATACATGTAGAAATGTATAGAAAGGTAGTCTACTTACCTGCAGCTCTCAATAGGGATGAGCCTGAACGTGTGTTATGCTGCCAGCACTGACGGCACAACTGCCCTCACCAGCACACACACCCCGAGGGTCCGAATGATGAGTGAGAACCACATTATGAATCAAATGTGTCTTCGCATCTCTAAATATACTGTATATATAGATATATAGCACCATGACAGGGTGTAATTATTAAGTATATTATGTCTAATATGATGGAGCTTGGTTTAATGTCATGGCTCAAAATTGTGCATTTCTTCTGAATGGCCTACATGTTAACAGAAATCTTTAATTCGTGTCAATAAAATCAATATAATAATAATTAATAAATAAATAAGTTAGTTAGTAAATAATTAAATAAAATGTTACATGTTATAAACATCCATTTGTTAACGTTGGTTAATCCAACTAACAATGGTCAATGTATCTGTTACAGTATTTATTAATCTGTTAACGTTATAATACAACTTTCTTTTTAGTTCATGTTAGCTCAGTTTTATTAGTATACATATAATTCACAGATGCAGCTTTATTTTAATAATAGGGTATTAGAAAAGGTTGAAATTAACATTATTTAAGGTGCATTGTGTAATATTTAGGAGGATCTGTTGGCAGAAATGCAATATCATGTGCATAACTGTTTTCAGTTGTGTGTAAAGACCTTACTTAATGAAACCGTTATGTTTTTATTACTTTAGAATGAGCCATTTCTATCAACATAGAGGGAACTCTAGTGGAGCAAGAATGGCGCACGTATCCAGTCCATAGGAAGGGAATGCCGCTGCAAGCTGACACTTCGAGCGGGGCTTACTGTACGTTCACACCGCCGCCGACTTGAGCGTCAAAGGAGCTCTGGCCGCTCTGTCAAAGACACTTGTCAAAAAGCACGGGTAAGCTTGTTGATGCTTTGCACGCTTTGAACGCTCTGACGTTGCAGGGAGAATAGAAGTGTCACAACATAAAATGTAATAAACAGAAAAAAAACAAGCAATACATTGAAGAAACCTTTTTAATGACAGCATTTTTATAACCGTTTTGGTCAGTTTTGGTTGGGAAGAAATAGTTAGCTATTGTTATTATTATTTGCGGTCAAATCGGAGTCACCGTGAGCAAATTAACTGCATTCCCGCTTTAAAACGAGCGTTCGTAAATATCGTTCAAATAAAAGTTGCGCTCATGCGGTCCCTATAAGCAAACAACGTCATGTCATAAATGATACCAAACCAGCAGGAATCACAGCAACGCGATTATTAGCTCTTTTTCCTTTTTCTCAGAGCTAATGTTTTGGTAGGAATGAAAGTTTACTGTGTATTCTCTCCCCGCAATCAGCCAGCGGGAAGGACGTCTATATTCCCATTGGTTGCTGGCGTTTGCCGCTGAACCGCGTCACAGCTCATTACCATAAAGATGAGCTTCTTTCAACTTTCTGATTGACGCTCAAAACGCCCAAAACGTAACGCCGAGGAATTTGCACGCTCCTTGCAGCTGAGAGAAGCCAGCATCCATTGAAAATGAATGACTTCCGGCCACTTTGGAAGCTCAAGTCGGCGGCGGTGTGAACGTATGCTTACAGTGTTGACTGGCTTCTATGCAAAGAGAGCACATGGAAAGCTACGGGCTCAACGCATAGGCTATAGAATCTAGTGAATGTGTTTGGTGTCGCCCAGCCCGCAGCTCTACAAAAATCTGTCAGCGAGGCACCCTGTGCCAAAGCCCAGGAAGAAGGGCTCGCAACCTGGGGGGCATGGTGCGTCTTGGGATTCACTATCGATGGCATTGATGGAAGACTATGGCATTCACTATCCAATGGGCCAAACTCTGCTTGGAGACAGCCTTTCCCTTCTGTTGTACTCTGTAACAGACGAAGAGCTGGTCTGAGTTTCTGAGGCTTTGCGTTCTGTCCACGTACAGGCACAGAGTGTGGACGTTGCAGAGAAAAGCCAGGGCTGGCTCTGCCTCTTCCAGGGGCAGTGCTTGCAGGTTCACCACCTGGTCCCGAAAGGTGACAGACTGACATGTTGGAGCAAGTCCTTGTGTTCGCACAGCTGCTCCCATGACTGAGCTAGTATCAGCCAGTCGTCGAGACAGTTGAGGACATGAACACCACACTCTCTCATGGGAGCAATGGCCGACTCAGCGACCTTCGTAAAGACACGGGCGAAGGGCTAGCCGAAGGGTAGGACTTTGTACTGATATGCTCAACTCTCAAATTTAAAGTGCAGGAATGGCCTGTGTAGAACTGAATCATATAGCCAAGACTGATGTTGCAAAGGAGCCAGCTGAACCAGTTGGGAAGCACTTTCCAGGCTTCCACAAACTGGGCCAAGAGGACCAGGGGCACCACAGCCGTACCCGGGGTGGGGCAGCCAGGTGGATGACAGGGACCCGACTTGGAAGGCATGGGGGCGGCCCGAAGAGTGGTCTGAGTGTGCTGGATCGCCTCCATCTGCTTCTGGGTGGTGGAGAACTGTTGGGTGAAGTTCTCCACCATGTCAGCCAAAGAGCCCATCCTGGGAAATGGGGGAGTCCAGGAACCGAGACTTGTCGATGTCCCTCATATCAGCCAGGTTTAGCCTGTCATCAGGAGGAGCCCGAATGAAACGGCTGGTCGGTCCACTACAGAGGGACCAGACGCGTTCAGTAGGGTGCTCCACTGTAGAGGATTGAGGGGCCCAAGGGGACTGGACACCAGGTGGGGAGAGCCCTCACTGTGATCCTCAGATCACCCATCGCCACAGTAGCTCTCCTCTGGGGTTGGCCAAAAGGTGTGCTAGAGTGGGGCACGGAAATGGGAGCTCCACTTTCACAGATGAAGGCGAGTCTCGATATCAACACCTGCAATAAGAACATGAACTATCCACAAAAGCTGCTCCAATGTGCTGAATGCCTAAACATGTCATGCATCTATTGTGACCGTCAGCTGGGGACAGGGAACGACTGCATCCAGAAACACATGGGTGGAATGGCATATTGAAAATGACGCAGACACACCCGTGTTGCTCTTTTAGGAAATGGGAGTCCCACCAGTGCTGGAGCACACAGGAGAATGACTGCGGCAACACTTACAGGGGATGGTGCAGCCTGTACCAGTGAAACACTCACTTTTCGCCCTTTAACCAGCCGTCAAACAAACAAACAAACACAAAGAGAACGCTGTTAAAACAGCAGCTCATAATCTCGCGATCACTGCTGCACTCGCGCTGTAAAACCACCAGCACCAGGAGAGCTTTCATTTTATATTTGTTTATTCCAGCTCCAGAGACCTTGATTGGTTTGGACCAAGTGGATGGGACAGAAGGCAAATCCTTCGAAGTAAAGAGATAAATTGAGTTGAGTGGATGAGTGTAGTATAAGGATGAGAATGGAAAACTGGGTTGAGGTGGACTATTGGCACTTTTAACCTCATGACTCTGAGTCTAACTCATCTGGACTGATCCAACAGCCTGGAAACCACATCCTCTCAGTAAAGTGATAACTGCGCAGGTGTGGCCAAGTGTCTTCAGGTTTCTATATGGGATGCGTTACGTCAATAGCAAATCAAACCCACATGATGAATGATGTCCATTTTTGCCTCGATGACATATCTAAAAGATAACTTCAAATACCAGTCATAAGACGTAAATAGAAATACACACAGTTGTAAGCTGTAAAACCTATCCTTTGGGTAACTTTAGTTTGGGAACATATGATAGGGAAAACGCTCAGGAAAGGATCTTCCGATCATCAACACTTCTTACTACCAATACTTATCGACTGTTTTCAGCACGTTACAAAGGAAAGGGTATTCTTTTTGAGTGTGTGTGTTTTTTGTCAGGTAAAGACTCTGTAGATATGTCTCTATCAAGTGTGCTTTGTTGTGCCATGCCCTGGTGCCAAACTTTTCACCATGATCAGTTACACCATCGCAGGGCTTAAGGCATGTTATTTCAAGGATTTCTTTGCAAAACACACAAAACAAGAATAATCAAAGAGGGATTTATTGAAACATAATACAGTGATGTATTGTTTTGAACCAGTACTGCAGCAGACACATGCCATTTAGTGAAGTGTTCTATCTATCTATCTATCTATCTATCTATCTGTCTGTCTGTCTGTCTGTCTGTCTGTCTGTTCTGTCTGTCTGTCTGTCTGTCTGTCTGTCTGTCTGTCTGTCTGTCTGTCTGTCTGTCTGTCTGTCAGTCTGTCTGTCTAGTCTGTCTAGTCTGTTGGATTAGTAGTGAGTCAAGTCAGTCAGTCAGTCAGTTGAGTCAGTCAGTCAGTCAGTACAGTCAGTGAGTCAGTCAGTACAGTCAGTCAGTCAGTCAGTCAGTGAGTCAGTCAGTCAGTCAGTCAGTCAGCCAGTCAGTCAGTCAGTCAGTGAGTCAGTCAGTCAAGTCAGTCAGTCAGTCAGTTCAGTCAGTTCAGTCAGTCAGTCAGTCAGTCAGTCAGTCAGTCAGTCAGTCAGTCAGTCAGCCGTCCGTCCGTCCGCTTCCGTCCAATCGTCCGTACGTGTACCGTGACCGTCCGTCGCCGTCCGTGCGTGCCCGTCCGTCCCGTACGTGCCCGTACGTCCATACGTCCGTCCGTCGCCGTACCGTCCTAATCCCGTCCGTCCGTGCCGTACCGATTTCGTCCCGTGCCGTCCGTGCGTGCGTCCGTCCTACCGTGCCGTGCGTCCGCACCGCCCGTCCGCACGTCCGTGCGCGTCCGTCGTCCGCCGTCCGCCCGTACGTGCCTGCCTGCCGTGCGTCCGTGCCGTCCGTCGTCCGTCCGTCCGTCCGTCCGATGTCCGTACGTCCGTCCGCGCCGTCCGTCCGTCCGTCCGTCCGTCGCGTCCGTCCCTCTATCCATCTATCTGTCCATCCCTCTATCCATCTATCTGCACTTCACTGAGCGATTCCCTTTTACTATCATTATGTTTGCTTCTCTCAGCCCTTGCCATCTCCCATTCACATTAGAATATGATTTTAATACAGCAGCTCAGGAGGGCCGTGGTTCTGCCTCCCAGGTTCAATAGGAGGGTAGGGCAAAAATTCACCTGCATTGACATTCATTTTCCCTCCCTCCCTCGCTCACTCATTCTCTCTCTCACTCTCTACAGATATATGCTCTCAGTTGTTTTTCTCTGTCAGCAGTCAGTCACTATAAAAGCAACTCAGAGAGGAAACTGAGAGAGAGATTTCCGAGGAGATCTACAGGTATCTAGTGGACTCCTGACTGTCTTAGATTTACAACCTGGGCCTGGAAACACCACATACAGCGGTAAGTGTTTTTTATTTTTTTTGTTTTTAACTTAATATGCACTCCAAAGTCATCTCTGCAAGCTATACTTTTTCTGCATCTGGGACATACCAGGATCAACATTGTGATAAGGTTTCAATGACAGCAAAATAACATGCTAGAAGAGATAAGATATTGAGCTAAGAAGTCCAAAATTAAAGGTGTACACATGTGTAAACATCTGTGGGATCTTACTTTTCATTTACACAGATACTATTGTACAACTGTATCCCTTTTGGCATCAATAAATAAGGCATCTAGAAATGTCCCTCAGGCTCCTTGTTAGGCTTGTCTCCACCTGGATGAAATCTTCGCTGATATTCATAAGAGAAGAAGATAGGGATACTGAGAGTGAGAGAAACGGAAAAGAGGGCAGGGCAAGGCAGGTGCAGCCGGGTCGTTTCCCTCTGGGTGCTGAAGTTCGGCAAAGCGCAATTCTCTCTGGGTTATGATTATGGATGGGATCTGATATAACATTTAAAATCTTCTCTTATTATGATCCCAGCTGCCAGTGACCCAAGTGTGTGTAGCTGTGCAAACACGTGTGCACATGTGTGTATTGGAAATACCTGTTGCAGCAGGTCTGTCCCCTGTGGGTGTGTGGCTCCCATAGGTTGGCTGGGGGCCAAATGGACTGAGCCTTTTACACATTCCCAGTTAAAATCTCAGAGCTGAGCTGAGATTTATTTACAAGGCGCAAGCTATTAGATGGATGCGATTCATTATTTAATGAGTAATGTTACAAATGTATAGATCACAGATGTGGTTTCCAGCTGTGATCTAAGCAACCTTGTCATACATTCCTTGAGTATTAATTGAGTTTTTTCTTTTTTTTGATCATCAGTCAAAATAATGCTGATGGTTAGTATCTGTCTAATTTATTTGAAGTCATTTGGACAGTCATTAATTCACTGATCAGATAAAGCTTACGTATATGTGCGAATAGATAATGACATATTTTAGTAATATAATTAATGATAATCTTGTATTTATTGTCAAATTTAATGTTCATATTTATATTTAATATATACGGAAGCGATATTGCATTCACTTAAAGAAAAAAATCGACACTGTTTTTCTGAATTAATGAGTTAATTATCTCAGAATTACAGAATTTTTTTGTAATTCTGAGATAATTACTAATTAATTCAGAAAAAACAGAGCAAAAACTTTTTTCCATCAAAATTATCTTGTAATTCTGAGAAAACTAACTCATTAATTTAGAAAAACAGAGCAAAAAGTTTTTTCCATGAAAAAATATCTTGTAATTCTGAAATGATATACTCGTTAATTTGGAAAATCAGAGCCTAAACTTTTTTACATGAAAAATTTTCTTGTAATTCATGAGATAATTTACTCATTAATTCAGAAAAACAGAGTAGATTTTTTTCATCAAGTGAATGCAATACGCTTCCATAAATATAAATATTAAATAAAAAAACAATATTTATATTCAATGTTTTATTTATTTATATATTTAATAGCATGCTGTAACAACTTAACAGGTATTTCTGTTAGGTGCAGGGTTTACTTGTATGCTTTCCAATTCATCACATCAATCAGATTTTATCAATGTTTACAATACACACTAGTATTAAACTGATTTTCAGAAACCTTCATTATAAGATTTCCAAAGGCACGTTCAAAGCTCCAAAGTTCCTGGCTCTAATGTTTTTCATCTCTAGGATTTCCATTTATGCTGGAAAGTGATCTTAAATATCTAGTGTGCATTAAAAATGACAATCCTGTCATTATTCACTCACCCACATGTCATTAAAATCCTTTATGATTTTCTTTCCCCTGAGGAAAATAAAAGTAGATGTTAGTCAGAATGTTGACACTGCTTATTTCCACATAATGAAAGTGCATTGTGACCAGGGGATGTCAAACTTGTCAAATACAATCTTGTCCTTTCAAATCTTGGAAAATGTTTGCTTCATATTACTCCCAAAAACTTAATAAGTGCACTAAGAACTACTTTGGATTTGGACTACTTTTATGGACCTTTAAAAAAAAAAAAAAAAATAATTCTGATAGCTCCTGGTCACCATTTACTTTCATTGATTGGAAAACAGCAGCAGCATCAATGTGCCTTTAGAGAGGATTCTGCCATTTGACCGCATTTAAGGAAGTAAAGTACTGTTTTTTTTTTAACGCTCTGATGTGTTTCTACTGAACTGGAGTGAAAGTGCCATTGTAGACATACGGGAAGAAATCCTACCAATACTTGATGGATGATGGTGTAAAGGAAGATGCACAGTCCATTTGAAATGCCACTCAAAGTGTGGTGAGAGTGCACGAGTGAGGCTGTATAGACATGCAAGAGACCAGATCAAAGTGAGATAAATGTGATCATATTGAGAGAGGAAGGAGTCTTGAAATGAAGTACTCTTACATTTACCTGTTTCAGCATTTTTATTCTTACTCACTCCAGATGATATTTTCAGTCTCACACACACACACACATGCTGGTTTCCATGTTTTGTGGGCACTTCGATTACACTTTATTTTGATAGTCACTTTTGACGTTCTATTAATTATAAGTAACTTTTTCGATTACATGTCAACTAACTCTCATTAGAGTATTAGTATTATATAATAGACTGTCAGTAGACTGTTAGGTTATGGTTAGGTGTTAGGCTTTGGGTTAGGAGAATAAGTTTACTTGTAGTCGCCAAGTTACTCATAGTCAGTTGAATGTCTGTTGGGGGACCAACAAAAATAAAGTGTTAGCAGATATTAAGCTGACAGGCTACTAATACTCTAATAAGAGTTAGTTGACATGTAGTTGAAAAGTTACTTATAGTTAGTAGAAATGTCTAAAGTGGACTATAGAAATGAAGCGTTACCGGTACTTCTCATAGATGTAAAGATTTTTGATATTTTACAAATTGTATTTTCTATCCCTTATACTAACCCGACCCCTAAACCTACCCAACACACAAAACAATAATGCATTTACATTTAAAATTATGCATTTTACTATTTGTGGGGACATTTGGTCCTCTCAGTGTAGGTTAAACAGGAACACACATGCACACACACTTTATCTTCTTTTTTATCTTGTATTAAAGGATTATATAGCATGGCTTACTGACCTCTAATGGGAAACAGAACATGGTCATCATTTGAAATTTCTAGAGCTATCTCAATATAAAAATGTATGCAATAAAATTTAAGAAGTGCACAAGTTATTAAATATTATATAAATATATATTTTTAAACACTGCAATATTTGGTTGAGCCAAAAGTAGTGGTAAAGCTCTTTAAGAAGAAGAATGACCTTGGGTCCATGCAGGAATAAATGAATTATAAATCAAGTAAAATTGTAGCTCTATCACAGTGGATGTATTAAAAGGAGCAGGATCTCATTTGGTTCCATTTTAGTTAGTAATTTCACTGACTTGATTAAACTGACCCAGTGACATTTTAACTTTAATCTAAATCATGCAGTAACTACTTCTTATTGGCTAAACACTGACTCACGTGACATAACATTTTAAAACCATCAGTTTTATTTTTTATAAATCACATTTTTGCTGTTTAAGATTTGTATCCATTTTACACACTATACTCAGAATTTACATTTATGCATTCAGAAATTGTATTTCTTTTTAGTCTATGTTCAGAACATGCTGTATATTTTGTATCTAATTGCTTTAAATTCATACCTTTTTTTAATCTCACCTGTATCTTATCTTAAAAATTCTCAAGAAAACAATTGTCCACTGCAATGTACAAAACAATCAGGTTAGTGACAAGACGAGCACAGCAACACAACAATATCAGTTCCCCATGTGAGGCTGGATTGCAGATGACCAATCAGAATCAAGTATTCCAAAAGAGCTGAGTAAAATTTTTGAAACACAAAATGTAGTTATATGATTGTTTACAGTAAAACAGACTTTGCAAAAAACAACATATACTTTAAAATTATATATAGCATTAAATTCCAGTTCTCACACCTCATTTGCTTGCCTAAATCGTTTAAAGTTTAAACACAAGCACCCAATAACCTTTTTGTGTATGCTCAGCTGTTTTCTCTCAAGAGTGGAAATGGCTTGTATCTTCGACTGTAACAGGTCAAAGGATCAGTTTAAAAGTCACAGTAATAAACCATAAAGACCAGCTCAACTTCCTCTCCAGTACTGAATTACGCTCTATGTTCTATGGAGCAAACTCCCCCTTCTCCATTTCATGTCATTAACACACTTCTGCTTCTTCATGGTTTGTTGGTGATTTTAATGAGTTTTTGGCTCAAACTGCACTGTCTGCTGACAGTAAATGAAAGTAGCCTGAATTTCCAGGCATACTAGATACTTATGTGTTCTTATGTTTTACCTGTTGATGATCAGATAGCAGCCAGAGCAATGATATATACAGCATTTTGGACCTTTTTCACTTCAACAGGGAGCATGGACCATCAATGTTATGAAAAATGCTTACTAGGCAGTTACACAGTTACAACCCGTAAGACTGGAGGTTTGCTCAAAGGTCAAATAGCTAGAGATTGATTGTTTGGAGACATGGAAAATACATTTACACTGTAAAAATGAATATGCTTTATCTAATCAAAAAATTGTGGCAACAGATTACAAGCAATATTATTAATTAAATGTAACAAATTAGAATTTGGTAATAATTAATCAAATTCCTTAAAAGTTAACCATTTAAAATGAGTAAAACTTACAACAACAACCAAAAAAACAACATAAATTTAAGTCACCATTATGGTGATCAGTGTTTGTTTTAGTTTTTTTTTTAAATTACGGGTTTCTCCTTCAGTGATTCTGCTTGTTAACATCAGGTGTCTTCAATGTTCTTAATTCATCTTTGAGCATCTGTCTGTTACATTTTTTTGGTGTAAACTTAACTCATTTTAAATGGTTAACTTTTAAGGAATAATTCGATTAATTATTACTCAATTCTAATTTGATAGATTTAATTTATAATATTGCTTGTAATCTGTTGCCACAATTTTATTGATTAGATAAAACATATTAATTTTTACAGTGTATGACTATAGGGTAAACATATTTTGATTACCAAAAACCAGGACACTCGGTCTCAGCAACAGATACTCAAAATGATACTCGAAGTTTACTCAAAGATGCCTTATTAATTTCAATACATGAAGAGTTCAGATGCAAAAGCCTCTAAATGCCATTTGAAATTTTCTTCTAAAATTACAATTTTTATCAAGCTTGTATATTTAAGTTCAGTAATTTCACTTAAATGGCAATGAAGATTACCTATTAATTGTCATTTAGTGAAATTACTGAACTTAAATATACAAGCTTGATAAAAATGGTCATTTTAGAAGAAAATTTCAAATGGCATTTAGAGGCTTTTGCATCCGAACTCTTCATATATAAAGTATGTATCCCAGTATCCTCTGTATGGATAGAAAATTGTTATATTCAGACACAAATTCAGATAGACTTCTCAGAGGTTACTCAACATGTTTTATTGTGCCAGGTTTCAAAAGTAATGAATGAAATAATGATAAAAATAATGTCCCTTCTGTATTAGGAAAAATAAATATATAAATAATAAATAACTAAATTGAACAAAAATATCTCTCTTTAGTTTTCTTCCTCTTTATCCTGTTTTTCTTCCTCATCCTCCTTGTTTGCCCATCTATATTTTGCTGTAGAGCTGATCTTTCCCAGCAGTTTTTTGAAAACCAGGACATTTTCATCACTTCATAAAAAACATCCACAGAAAGGACAGGACGTGAAAACAGGACATGTCCTGGGAAAACAGGACCGTTGGTCACCCTAAACTATTTATGACAATGTCAGAGAAAAAAAAACATGAGGTTGATTTTTATTGTAGATGTATGTCATGAAACATGATAGCATTATGGCATAATTCTTATCTTTAAAACCACAGCCCCAGAAACACTTTATTGTAAATGTTTGAGGGTATATTGTGCCATGTTTTACATGCTTTTCTTCTTACAGTATAGCTTAAGGCATCATTTGCATATTACATCTACTTATCTTTCTATCTACAAATGCGGCCTGAAACCTGATGAACTGTTGTGTTGTTTTAAAGAGGCAGGTTGAAGGGACGATGTCCTCTGAGTCCCATGGCCTGTCTTTAAGCAGAAGCAGCAGCTCCCCAATTCCTTCTCCTTGTGAACTACAATTCCTTGACCCTCTTGGGTCGCCCTGCTTTCAGATGCCAGACTTGCAGGTATTCATATTTTAATTTATTCATTTTAAAACATTTGTTTTTAATCAATTTAGGGAACACAGAACGATGCATAGACAGACAGGCATATGAAGAGTTTCCCAGATGCAAAAGCCTCTAAGTGCCATTTGAAATTATCTTACTAAAATGATCACTTTTTTATTAAGCTTGTATATTAAAGTTAAGTAATTTCACTTAAATGGCAATAAAGATTACTATTAATTGTCATTTAAGTGAAATTACTGAACTTAAATATACAAGCTTAATAAAATGAGAGGCATTTAGAGGCTTTGCATCTGAAACTCTTCATATATAGATAGAGAGATAGATAGATGGATGGATGATTTGATCTATATCACTGTTCTGTACTTGCCGCTTCTTGAGAAGACCGCTCCCTGCCATCTGCTCTCATTACGAACAGTGTCATAATTATTACTTTTTTGATGAGGACATGAACCTCCGCACAAGGGCATCTATTCAAGGACACAAGACCCTACGGCAGAAATCGAAGGATTTCATCCTGCCTTTTTACCAAATCCTCTTCACTAAATATTAATTAATTATGGCCCCTAGGGGAAGGCTGTATATCACATTAAATGCATTTCTGGGCTCTTTAGCAGATTGCAAAGATCTTTGTCACGTGCTACCTGCATTTCCCACTTGGAAAAGTGCTTTATGTTAAAAGTGCATTAATTGAAAATAAAACGACCGTGTGCTTCTACATGGAATAGCCTTGTTGCATGTATTAGGCATATTAGGAATTTCATATCTGGTGAGCTAATATGCATGTTTTATAGAGTTTTTGCATGATTTTGTTGTTCAATCTAGTGTCACCAGAGCAATGTTGAAAGGGTTTGCACATCCTCCCAAAGAAACGGCGCTCCCTGACAGGCAGAAGAGTGCTATTGCCGAGCCGCTTCGTAGACACAGCATAGATGAAGCCCAGTTGAACAAGAGTCTGGTATGCGGAAAACTATCACTACCATCCTTGCAGACATCAATGGAGTGAAAAGGGGCCATCGGTGAGTTCAGACCTTCAGTTGTCTCAGAAGACCTGGACTGGCCGATGGATTGGAGGAACAATCCTCTTGGAGTCCATTAAGCACTAATGTGGAGATGACTAGCATCATGGTAAGTGATTGTTTAAACAGAAATTTTAAGATTTCTTGTTTAGAAAAAAAAAAGCACATTTTTAAAGGAATTTGCATAGTATAAAGGAGGGCCTTCAAGGTTATATACGTTACCTTGAAGGCTCTTTTAAATTCTTGCCAGCATATTTAGGCCTGGGGCAAAAGACATGGAAAGAAGAAGACCTGTCAGGCAGATGTGCAAGCAGATGTCCTTATTACAATTTTTTAAAAGAGCATTAACATATGACACTGTTAGAACTTAAGTAAATCATGGTCTGGTCTTGGGGCCAGGAACTGCAACACCCTACAGTGAGCCTCAGATAAGCTCTGAAGATCCTCCCAAATACACGTCATCAGTTAACCATCAGACGTACAGTGCCATCAGTCCTCTACAACATCAGGTACTCCTGAATGAAATGTGTGATATACTGAGTACACTATCGTTCAGAAAGTTTGTTAATGTTTCTGATATGCTCACCAAGTTTGCATTTCTCATTTCAGGATCATTTGAAATAGAAATCTAATGTGACATTATAAAAGTCTTTTGATCAATTTAATGCATCCTTAGTGAATTAAAAAATGTAATCTTACTGACCCCAAACTTCTAACAGTAGTGTATATGTAAGTTGATATGACTACTGTAGGTAAACTTTGGCATGTGTAAGAAGGTAGAAATGATCAAATGATAACAGGTTTTGGACACATGTTCAGTCAAAACATTGGCAGAAAGTTCTATTACATCCTAAGACTGACAAATAACAAAGATTCACCTTTGTTTGAACATGGGTGTAGTATGTAATGAAAGCTTAAAATTAAACAAGCAAAAATAATTAGTGCTGTACAAATCAATTTATTGAGATTGATTAATCGTGATTGAATTTATTTATATATATATACATATATGTATACACACACGCAACGTGTGTGTGTGTGTATATATATATTAGGGATGCACCGATATGACAATTTTGGCTGATACTGATAACCGATAATTCTTTATATTTGAAAGCCGATAATCGATATATTGGCCGATAAATCTAAATCCAAATTTTTAGACAATTTTTGAGAGCCTGATTATAAAAAAAATCTCCCCATTAAAAGTCAAGATACAAACACAATTATGATGTTCTTATTTTAATGTTGTGTAGCCGATATGACAGACTTGCACTGCAAATTTTGCAATTTAACTGGATTTTCCTTTTTTAAAGTGATTTCAATCATATTTCAAGCAATTTAAAAGCATCATGTTAAACAGTGCACATCTAAAGTGCCTCAACTGAAGGAAATAATACATTATTTATCGGCTTTTAGATATCGGCTAAATGTTCTTGTTGGGCCGATAAGGATAACATTAAAAATGATCATTTATCGGCCGATACCGATAATGTGGCCGATATTTGTATCTGATATATATATATATATATATATATATATATATATATATGCATATATATATATATATATATATATATATATATATATATATATGTGTTATTATATTTACAAACTTTTGCAACACTAACAATAATACTATTTTTTTTATTACAAAAAGTGTACTTACAGCATATTACACTTTTTTAATTTATTTTAATTAAAGAGAGTTAATTTTGTATGTACTGTCTCTAGTTTTATTCTTCAAGAGGAATAGACATCGGTTTCTCACTATCTAGTAGCCAGAGCCTCTCATCACAAACATCTCAAGACAATTCTGCCCATGACACTCTACCCTAAACCCGCCTACTCTTACAGGTATGTATTCTGCACCTACCTGTATTATCTAAGACATATATTCAAAAAGATACATTTTCTGAAACCTGTTAGTTCTAAATTGTCTCAGGGCCCAACATATTATACAACAAGTACCAGGTCTAAATGTTTGTCACTTGCTTGGGCAACCAAAATTGGCCGATATAAATCTATTGTATTGAACGTGAATACGTCTACATAAAAATTAATATGCTTTATCTAATCAATAAAATTGTGGCAACAGATTACAAGCAATATTATTAATTAAATTGAACGAATTAGAATTGAGTAATAATTAATCAAATAATTCCTTAAAAGTTCAAATGAGTAAAGTTTACACCAAGAAAATTGACAAAAATATCAGGATACCTACCATATGCTCAAAGATCTTAATTAAGAACTCTTTATTTTAAATTTCCAACATTCCAAGACTTGCGCTGATGCCAACAAGCAGAATCACTGCGAAGGAGAAAACCTATAATTTTAAAACAAACCTGAAATTCTATTTTAAAATATGAATGTTTTTAATGTTAAATGGAACATCACACTTACATAACATTGATCTCAAATATCAGCTGAGTGTAAATAGTGACTTCACTGTGAAACCATCTTAAAACCAATGTCCAGCAGTTCAAAATTCTATTTTGAGATGAACATGATAGAAATAAATCTCTATGCTCCCAGAGTGTGTATGTGAAGTTTTAGCTCAAAATCCCCCTACAGATATTTTTATATACCACCTTAAAGTTGTTTTGTGTCTGTCCCTTTAAATGCAAATGAGTTGCTGCTCCGTCTGCACCACAGAGGGCGGAGCTTCTCAGCAGCTTCAATTTGCAGATGTTGTTTATGCTCAAACAGCAACATTACACACTAACTAAAGTTAGAAAAAGCTAAAATCATAATCAACCACCCCTTTAAATGACTGAACAGCTATAGGAATGGTCGACAAATATCTTTCGTTGTCGGAGATAGTGGTTTTTTCGATCTACACGTGACCTAATCAAGGGCGTGCAATATCGCGATGT
>JAQIUQ010002402.1:0-403592 GCA_030378365.1 Hybognathus amarus | reverse complement strand
TTTTCTGTTCATCCAGTAGGGAAAAGAAAACGTTATTTTGACAACCCTTCCTCCTAAAATACAACATTCAAATTTAGACGAATGTAATAAATACAAATATCACATTTCTAAAAACATGGTAAATTTCCATAGAAGATTACAAAAATACTACTGACTAAAAACATATCTTTTTCTCTCTATCCTTAGATCTTGATATCATCTTAGACCTTTATATTTGCCATAATGCATATTTTAGTCTTTGCACTCAAAAAGTGCCAAGACGATCACAGCTTCACATTCATCTTCAATGTTTAAAGCCCAAGTTTGACCAAAGTGACCAAAATCTCATCAAACTGCTCTTCATTACAATCTTCAGCATGTCAAAATATTCGTGACCGGATGTGAATAGATGAATCCATTGTTTCTACATCGTACAATGCTGGTCATAGTCTGAGTAGTCCACTGAATTTGGTTTATGCAAATATGAAATGCATGACTAGTTCTATAGCACAATCTTTCAAATTCTGAACACATTTTAAACCAGGTTTCCCAAACAAACTAAAATATGAAGTTGTATTGTCAGTGGTCTGATTTTTAATCAGAAAAAAAGAGGCAAAAATAAAGAGGCAGATTCTGAAGAGATTCCTTCAAAAAAGCTGCAATATCTAAATATGAAAATATTTATAATGTTTGCTTTGAAACATTTAATATTATGAACATGATGGATCTGTTACAAAAATTCTAATTGGTTTTCAATTCTGATAATTTTCTTCATATTTAGCATCTCAAAAATATTGAAAAATATCAAAACAGTTGGACAGTTGCTCTTCGTTTCCGGAGTCACACTTGTTATCTTCCCGCTAGAAGTGATCGGACACCTGAAAAATGAAACTTTCTCCATCCAAGTAAAACCAATGCAATTTATTTTTGTTCTATAATATTTATTCTTTTTAATTTAATATTTTGAGACAATTTAATTGAATTTACTAATATTTATGCAATATTTATGGTTTATTTTTGCCATGGAAAATATATATATATTTCTATATATATATTATTTTTTTTCAAAAAATATTAATGCAGTATTTTAGTTTAATATAGAGTCTAGGCCTTCAGAAAAAAAGCTATTTTTTTGAAGAAAATTAGCACCATCTGGTTACAGTATAGAGAAAAAGCGTATAATCATGGTTTAACTATAGATATCATGAATAGCTCTCTATGGAGAGGCATGTGAATTCCCCAGCTGTTTATGAACACAATTTTTTGTTGTTGTTGGTAGATTTGTATATATAGTTGAAACAATCTCAAAAACTATTTCTTATAAAAAAAAAATTCACAATTTTTTTTTTTACATTTTTTTACAATTTCCCATTCATTTCCTATGGGGCCATTTTTGACCAAAGACCACAAGTGTGACCATTTTTTTTAAGACCACTTAGCATGCTCAGATCATGACCTCAATTTTTTTGTGTGTTCACATACATAAGTTTCGTAACATTGCGATGAAGCTGTGATTTTTAAAAATTCAAAACATACTTTTTGTAATCAAAATTTATTGGTGTGTATGTGTATAAAAGTGTTTGTATGTGTGTTGGTGGGTGTGTCTGTTTTGCACTCTAGATGTTGTAAGTGTTCACCCTTTCCTGCGGTGTACTTTTTTTATAATTATGGCTGATTTGTAGATTGTACATACAAAAATTCAAGAATTTTTTTTGTGCAATTTCCCATTCATTTCCTATGGGTCGTCATTTTTGACAGAAGAGCAAAAGTGTGACTCATTTTTTTACGACCACTTAAATTGCTCGAATCATGACCTCAATTTTTTTTGTGTTCACATACCCAATGCTATAAAAGTCACCAAGTTTCATAATTTTTTGAAGAAGCTGTGATTTTTAAATATTCAAAACAGATTTCTTTAATCACAATTTATTGGTGTTTTTGTGTATAAAAGTGTGTGTGTGTGTGTGTGTGTGTGTAGGGGTGGGTATGTCTGTTTTGCACTCTTGATGTTTTAGAGTGTCACCCCTTCAATGCTGAGCACTTTTTTTGCATCCTAGCCGATTCTGTAGATTGTACACACAAAAATTCTCAAAGTTTTTGTGTTTTGTCAATTTCCCATTCATTTCCTATGGTTCGGTCATCTTTGACCGAAGAGCACAAGTGTGACTATTTTTTTACGACCACTTAGCCTGCTCGGATCAGTGACCTCAATGAAATTACCTTGACCTTCTCAGGTAGCGTTACCTTGCGGCCACACATACCCCTTTCCACCAAAAAAGAACTGGTTCGGAACTGGTGCTGGTTCAAACGTTGGTTCGGAGTTGGTTCAACTTGCGAACCGCTTCAGAACCTGTTTGTTTTTCCACTGACTAGAGCGCCCAGGGAACGACGTCGTTACGTCACTGTTTACGTCGCCATACGTCTTGCAAGTACAACATTACTTTGGGATTATCTCTAACTCGTGTATCAAGAAGGCTTTAAAAAACAATCGAAATGTGTAAGTCTTTTAATATTTTCGTTTGATATGTAATCTTTTCTGATAAGTTATGTACCCCTGTCTTGTGTCTATAATGTCTTAATATAAAAAAAAATAAAAAAATAGAAACGCTTGCGTTAACTTCAAGCATAACAATAACAAAGGCGGACTCCGTCGTGTTTCTGCAAATGTTTCTCTTGGCTTTGCGATCCTTTATTATGGTCAGAAAAGATGTTTAGAACACATCTAAACCCGCCCCAGCCCCCGACGTAAGCATGACGTGGTAAAAGAACGGTTCTAGTCCAGCAAAGAGTTGGTGCCGCTTTGGAACCAGTTCTCCTGGCCGAGAACCGGTTCCTTGGCTGTCGAAACACAAAGAACTGGTTCGCGCGCAGGCACCGGCTCCGAACCGGCTCTCAAAATGCTTTGGTGGAAAAGGGGCTACAGTCCTCCGGAAGTTTCTCTGGTTCTTGCGCTGCTCTCTGAGGTAAGAAGTGTGTGAAACACTCAAACAGCTGTCTACTCACACGGCTGAACTGCGCCATAATGGACACCGAATGTTGCAAATCAATTCAATATTTGTCGTTGATATCTGCAGAAAGTCTTTCAATCGAGTTCACTCCAATATAACACACCAACAGCAGAACAGACTCAGAGCTGCAGTTTAAGAGATGAAGCTCCTCTATGATGTCAAAACATTTAGAACTCTCAACTATTTGAAGGCCTAAAGAAGCAACAAACACACACACACACACACTAACACACACACTATGGTGAACACATGTGTTCACCATGGAATAAATAACTTCTCTGCGCAGCAACACGGTTATTTTGTCAGGTAAAACATAACAAGAATACAGTACTGGATGTTACTGTACTCATGCTTTGTTTCACTAGGGCTTTTTGCAGTGAACATTTTTCTCCAAAACGAACACACATACTGTATGAGATAAGATGTTTTGTCACAGAACAAAGGATGCCTTGAATGTCATGAAAATGATAAAAAAAATTTGACCAAAAATACAGTTACTGCATTTGCATTTTACAATCTAAAATTTGCATTTTTGTAGGGCAGAGTAGCTTGCTACACTTTGCTTGCCGTCACCTAACTAATGTTAAAGGTGCCATCTGGAACTCTAAATCAAAATATATTCCATTTTCCATAACAGATGGGGGCAGTATACCTCCAGAAATTGAGTTGTGCCCGTGCCGCACTCTCACGTCATCAAGCAACACAAGCGAGCTCTGTTTTGCTCTTTTTCTCGCGCATATTATTCAAATCATTTGACACAATAGTAAAATGTTGGTAGACGCAGTTTCACGTGGAGCATTTGGAGATTTTTAAAGATCAAAGTCTCAATGAACAACATCTCAACACTGAATGATGAAGACCGTCTCATAGACGCCTGTCTCAAAAACAAGCTGGTGCATTTCGACGATATGGAAAAATAAAACCCTGGGCTATTATTTTAAGTTTACGGTATTCGTTTTGTTCATATTACACTTTTATTGTTAGTTTCGAATTAATTTGACAGCATTCACTGATGTTGATCAAGCTAGCGCCATTCAGAGCTGGCCAACTCTCACCGTGGAGACACACATAATTGACACTTAGCAAGAAGGTTAGTTAAGCTCTCAGATTCTGTCAATTTTATTACGCAATTCAAACAATAAATACCGTTTTGGCGCTTGTACATGTTACACCACAGATCCCTAGCGCACGTGAACCGATCATCTCGAGCTAATGGTAAAAAAACATGAACACTGTTGAAAGATACAGTATGCTACAACTTACCAAAATGTATTCCTCATGCATGTCGACCAATCATTTTTTGAACTCTTCCTTGAACTGAAATGTAGTAATCGGCTGTATTTCCACACGACTGACTTCAGGTTCAAAGTACACACATAAGACGCGCCACTCTACTCGTCTATTGCAGTTTCGGCTGGTGTTTATGTTGCCCGCTCGCATACCGCCTCCCATGGCTCGAAACTGGTATTACGACACCTGATGGGCCGGGGCTAGTAATTTAGCATGCTAATTTAGGTTTATATCTCGGCAGCAATATAACTTTTCAGTTTTTTAATGACATCATTGCACTTATTTCTTCTCATTCTTTTGATGCGTGTAGCTCATTTTCTGTATATTTTTACCTCAATTATTACAGATGGCACCTTCAGACATCCCAGTTTCTCCGGAAGTTCCGGGAGTCTCCCGCATATTTATAGCGTCTCCCTGATGCCGCAAATTATCTCCCGAAATCTAGAGCGAGACATACTGCACGCATAACATACATAGTGCGCCTGCGCGTGCACTGTACAGAAGGAGAGACCTTGCGATTGTGCCTCGCGAGCTGAAAGTTAGCCCTCCCTCCCGCCCCAGAATCCTGTTACCGAAATATACCTCCCGGAAATGAATTCTTGCAGGTTGGGATGTCTGCACTTTGCATGCGTATATAACATTCAAATAAGACAAATGTAGAGCTGGCTATACGGTTAAAAAAATACATGATTGACATTGAAACATATGAAATATAAGACCCACTTGAAGCATTGGAATTGTCTGCCTCTCCATTCACCATAGCCTCTAACAAGGCTGTGGCAGAGTTAAGGGCCCCGTTGGTTTGGCAGTGTCCGGTTCGTGTTAGTCCAGGAGGTCGAAATGTGGGGATCTTCTCTGGCCGACCGCTGCTACCACTTCGTCCAAGCTCCTATTTTTGGTCCTGATAATCTTTTTTTTCAAATTTGTTTTATTTTATTTTTTCAGTTGGTCTACAATCCTCTGGTAACCCGCTATCAACATTTCATTCATTAGCTTTTTAAAGACGGGTTTCGTCCGCACAGCTCCATCTTATTTATTCTGAATTTCCGTGGAGGACCACAAAACCAGCAAACAGTTCGCTTCCTCCACAGACCACGGTTGTTTTGGTTTTCTGTCCATGCCCAAAGCTAACTTTAACAGCTGACCAGTGTTTTAAAAATGGCGTCCTGAAGTTTTTGTTTTTCAAACGTTACCATAGTCCCGCCCCCAGCACCTTACGTAACCGATTCTTATCTCTAGACCAGCGCAAAGTTGGTGCTGACTTGGAACCTGTTTCTTGGCCCAGAGCCGGGTTTATTTGTGTGGAAAAGCAAAGAACCGATTTGAAACTAGGCTCTGGCTCTGGACCAGCACTGCCTGGTGGGAAAGGGGTATCTGATGCAAGAAGTGTGTGAAACACTCGAACAGTTGTATACACCCTAGGCTGAACAGAGCCATAATGGACATCGAATGTTCAATTCAATGAAAGTCTGATAGCCTCTATGCACGAACCCTGATGACGAAAAGAAAAGAATGTCCAAAAGAATCTCAGTCAGCGTCTCTACTTCGGAAGCGCGTTCTGCAGGCAAAGTGTATAGCGGCAAAACTTTAATAAAATCCGTTTTCTCAGAAACTGAGACAACGATTTTAGAAACGCTGATTCGCTAGTCGAATTACATACGATATGAAAGAATACTAACCCTTAAAGTTGTTGATGTAGCTCGAAATATATAATTTAAATAACTTCTCTTTTTCACTCTTGTGTGTCCGCTAACTGCCTCACAGTGTTGTTAACATCATTCGCGTTAACCGCGGCACGTTTTTATAAACAGCAAGTGTAATTTGACACTATCTCCACCTAACGCAAAACCGGCTTCTGACCATAGACTGACGCAGCACCGGATGTAAGTGGGCGTGCTGAGACAAACTCGGACGCGATCGTGCATAGAGGCTATTCAATATTTGTCGTCGTGTAAGGCGCCACAAAATCGATCCAATGGAGGAATTCGATTTGTGGTGAAGGTTTCACACGTGCTAGGTCTTTTCCATAGCAAAGTGACACATAATCTTATGTATTAACTTGTTTCATCTGACTCCATAAAATGAAAAAGATTTATCAATGATATCTGTGCATCATACGTTAATGTTACTATTCGGTAACACTTTATAATAACTGCACGCTATTAGCAAGAGTAAACAGTTAATTCATCATTTATAAAACATTAATATACATTAATAAGCAGTTTATAAATACAGCTATAAATGCTTTTTTCTTGATTTATAAGCATATCTATAATGTGTTTAATAATTGTATTGGTAACACTTTACAATAAGGTTCATTAGTTAACATTAGTTAACTACATTAGTTAGCATGAACTAATAAAAAACAGCACTTATACAGCATTTATTAATCTTTGTAAATGTTAATTTCAATATTTACTAATACTTTATTAAAATCTTAACTGACCACAACTAAATGCTTAAACATTAGTTCATGTATTGTCCTTGAAAAAAATAGTATGTTGTGCAATAATAAGGAGTCTTTAATGACAACACAGGGAAGCAACAATGAAGAACACAAATCTTCTTCTTGAGTGGTAATGGCAAAACAAACAACCCGCAGAGAGAAAGGAAAGAGAAAGTATTGAGACCAGTAGAGGGCGACAGAGTAAAGAGAAAAAACAGGAAAAAGACATAACCTGACAAGACATGACACATTAACTTCTAAATTGAAAATGTTTTTACTCAAATTCAAACTATAATCATTTACAGATATATTAAACATACATTAAATAATGAAGATATTGCTAACAGGTTATGTGAAATATAATGAATATATAGGCTAATATAGTGCATATATTTTGCGAAAGAGCCTTGACTTTTAAAAACAAAACAAAATTGACTTTTTTAAACGAAGCAAATGTGGCTGTGATGACTTGATGACTTGTTTCCAGTCTTGCAGTGTCTCATGTTCTTGCTCAGACGTCGGCAGGCTCTGAGTTCCCTGTCAGGTTGTGGTTGGACTTCAGGCTTCTGTTAAGTTAGAGCTCAAGTGTTCCACCATGGACAGCATTTATATTCTTTCCTATTCAATACAAAAATTATATGAACAACTCAACTCATGAATGATTTTTTACAACAGAACTGAATTCTGTTTGCATCACTGATTCAGTTATTTTCCTGTTTATTACCATGAAGCTGCTTTGAAACAATCTGTATTGTATTAAGTGCTACATAAATAAAGGTGACTTGACTTGACTATAACAAGAACAAGAACATTACAATGAACACAAATGAGAAAATCTCACTACAAAAAGAGGAGAATAAGTGCTGTTACACTTCCTCACACCTGAAACTGATCAAGTGAATCTCCTGAACTTCTTCAATGTACAGTAGATCATTACTAATCAATTTATGTTGTAACATCTGCTCTAACATCGGTGTTTAGTTGACACTGTCTAATCAGATCCCTGCACTCTGTACAAAGGAGAGAGCTGGTTAGTTGGTATCTATGAAAACAGCATTTAAAAAATGATTAACGTACTGTAAAAAGTTTCTTATCTTTAATACTTTAAAAGTGAAGTATGTAGTTTCTGCAACACTAGTGGCACTTAGTGGAATAAATTACAAAATAAAGCATATTTTAAAGGGCGGGTTTACTGCGATTTCACTTTTTTCATTTTAAATAGTGTGTAATGTTGCTGTTGGTGCATGAACAGTATCTGCAAAGTTGCAGCACTGAAAGTTCAGTGTAAGCGGAGATATCGTCTTTTAAAAATCAGGAAGTATAATTGCCTACAAAAAATACTCGTTTTGGACTACAGCTGGGTTATGGTACGTCACTAACCCACACATTTGTATCAACCACTCCCTCCGGAATATGCAGAAAATGGTATGCGTTGAGTGAGTTGTGTTCACGCAGCTGTCAGGTCTTCTGTGTTTCGGGCTTCCTAAGGACACTATACTTAGACAACAATGGATACAATTTGTGTTTGATTATATTCCTGAAAGTGACGATCGTAATCTAGCTCTCTGTGCTGCGCATTTACGAGAGACAGCTTCCAGAATCTCCACGAGTTCAACACTGGATTAACGTAAACAAGAAACTGTTTCTAAATCATGAAGCAGATCCAACTTTAAAACCAGCAGTTAAAAGTCAGCAGTTGTTGGGCCACAACCTGTAAGTAGGCTAAGACTTCATCATTTTAAATGTATTTGCATGTATAATTCCCGACGTAGTGTTGTGTTTTTTTTTTTTCAAATGCCAGCGCTGGCTTTGTAGGCTTTATGGGCTACTAGTTTGGCTATTTTGTGTCTACGGCAAACGCGTACAAACATTATGGACCTGAATATTGTATAAGTACTAATGTTGTAAATGTATTTTTCATGTATATATGCTTTATGACTTTATTTTCGATTTGATCAAGAACGTAAACCTGCAAACGCTGTATGTGTTTAACATTAGTAGCCAGTCAGTTGCTATCGTTGCCAGTCAGATGCTATTGTGTAATACAAACGTGTATAAAGTAAAAAAATGAAGCAAATTATCATTCAGAAACCTTTATTATGAGCCGTGTGTGGTGAGGTTCTGTTTAACTCTCTTCATCGCGGCTTTCTCTGGTCTGATTCTGCCTCACTGATACTGCAGTCTCGACATCATTATTTACGTGTATCCACCGTCTATGTTATCCACATTTGGCATGCCCGCCCGTTTTGCCCGTAAAGGTCATGGGCGTTAATCTTCCGTACAACGTGTGACAACGAGCGAAAGTTTAGCCAACGAGCGACAGTTTAGCCAATCACAACACACCGGCCAAAACGAACCAATCTGAGCCCGCTACGTGGTTCTGAGGGAGTGTTTTCATAGACTCAGGAAGTCAACCACTCGTTCAGGGGACAGGGGAGAGCGCGGCTGACAATAAAGGTGAAATTTATGAAAAATAAGACTTTAAAAAAAAGAAAAACCACGGATACATGTTATATTGCACCCCATAAACACAATCATGCAAAGAAAAAGAGCAGTAAACCCGGCCTTTAAGAAAACCTCGCAAAAGGCCCCTTCCGAGCATCACGTATTCCCCAACTTACACATCACAAACACAGCTGGTTCTTGTAAAGCATGTTTCAGGTCCAACATAATAGGGATACCTTTAGCTGTTTTGCATTTGTCTTTATGAAAATGTCCCTTTCTGAACGGGTGCATGATGATGCTGTATGGCCTTGAAGCGTGCTTTGTAGCGCGTAGCATCACAATGCTCTGTTCACTTTGACATGTTCATGACCTGTTTAATCTTTGAAAAAGTAGCCAATTTTGGCTTTCACTTCTGTAACTAAAGCTGCATTTCTTTTCCCAGGGCTACAGTATCCACACCCAAAACTCTCGCTATACGTTGAGCTATATATAAAAAATGACATCCTTCACCTTTAACTGTTTCTGTACAAAGCCTTTGCTTTATGTGTGTGTTTATCAATATTATTCACTCACCTTTGGATAGGCTGGAGTTCTGAAATGTAACTTTGGCTTGTGTGATTTCCGTTCTATTACAAAATGGAGGACATGCGTTCGACATCTTGTACAGCAACACTCCTGAGAGCCCAGACATTTGCTGGGACGGCGTGGAATCGAGGTTCTGTCAAGACTTCAGGTGGGCAGTGGTCCTGTATTCCTGCAAGCAAGATATTTGTTGGACATTGTTGAACTTTTTTTAAAGCATTAAGTAATATTAGTAAGTCACTACATTCAGGTTTCCATGCTCCCAAAATGCTCACCAATGAATATGTTGCTCTCGTAGCCATCACTACTAAATAGCTGACCGCATCCAAAGTCTATCAGCTTGAGGTGTTTGTTCAACAGGAAAAAAACAGCAAACAGGAAACACATATATGGGTCCTGCATGGCATATTTATGGTCCAAGTGGGCATGGGTTTGAACTGGGAACGCATAATGGGTCCTGCATGGTTTATATATGGGCCAAGTGGGCATGGATTTGAACTGGGAACACATATATGGGTCCTGCATATAATTTTTATGGGCTAAGTGGGCATGGGTTTGAACTGGGAACACATATATGGGTCCTGCATGGTACATTTATGGGCCAAGTGTCTATGGGTTTGAATTGGGAAGACATATATGGGTCCTACATGATACATTTTATGGGCCAAGTTGACATGGGTTTGAACTGGGAACACATATATGGGTCCCACATATAATTTTTATGGGCTAAGTGGCCATGGGTTTGAACTGGGAACACATATATGGGTCCTGCATGATACATTTATGGGCCAAGTGGGCATGGTTTTCATCTGGGAACACATATATTGGTCCTGCATGGCATATTTATGGTCCAAGTGGGCATGGGTTTGAACTGGGAATACATATATGGGTCCTACATGGTTTATGAATGGGCCAAGTGGGCATGGGTTTGAACTGGGAAAACATATATGGGTCCTGCATAGCATATTTATGGGCCAAGTTGCCATGGGATTGATCTGGGAACACATGGGTCCTGCATGGTTTATTTATGGGCCAAGTGGGCATGGATTTGAACTGGGAACACATATATGGGTCCTGCATATAATTTTTATGGGCTAAGTGGGCATGGGTTTGAACTGGGAAACACATATATGGGTCCTGCATGGTACATTTATGGGCCAAGTGTCCATGGGTTTGAATTTGGAAGACATATTTGGGTCCTACATGATACATTTATGGGCCAAGTTGCCATGGTTTTGAACTGGGAACACATATATGGGTCCCACATATAATTTTATGGGCTAAGTGGCCATGGGTTTGAACTGGGAACACATATATGGGTCCTGCATGGTACATTTATGGGCCAAGTGTCCATGGGTTTGAATTGGGAACACATATTTGGGTCCTACATGGTAAATTTATGGGCCAAGTTGCCATGGGTTTGAACTGGGAACACATATATGGGTACCACATATAATTTTATGGGCTAAGTGGCCATGGGTTTGAACTGGGAACACATATATGGGTCCTGCATGGTACATTTATGGGCCAAGTGGGCATGGTTTTGATCTGGGAACACATATATTGGTCCTGCATATCATTTTTATGGGCCAGGTGGCCATATGGAAAACACCACGCTCGATGCAGTGTTGCACGGGCAGCACAACCTGTTGCATGATGACCCGTACTGCTGGTTCATACAGTCGAGGATCAGCGAGTGATGAAGTCCAGCAAGCTCTCGCAGGGTTCGGGTACTCCATAACCAGAGTCAATGTTTTAGGATGTTCAAACCAGTCGTACAGTTGTATGACGAAGGGGCTCATGGGTTCTCTCCTCATCATTAGCAGCAGCGTCACTTCTGTGACGAGAGTTTTGGGATGCCCAGGTTAGATAAAAGTAGTAGACAGAAGGTTAGCTGTGTAAAAATCTGGAGAAAACATAATTTTCAAATCTTTTAAATACGTTCAAAAGAGCCTTTTCAGCTCAAAATTATGTAGTGCCTCTAGGTTCATTTGTCAGTATTTAAATACCTAGCATTAGCTAAATCCATATTCAGGTTTTAGCTAACTTACAATATTAAGATAACGATCATTGTCAATCTTATCGCATCCGTTAATGGCCACCTGCAAAAAAATAAAAAATAAAAAATAAAAAATAAAGCACCTGACATTGCACTAAGTATTAAACCATTTGTAAATTGTTTTAAATATGTTTTGATGCATGCAAGAGCAAAATGTTTGTACAATTCTGTAAGATTTACCTCTTTGCCATCAAATTTGCTTGTTGCATTGAACACCTACCAAATCCTCCGAATCCAATCATCTTTCCCATGTTATAGAGAGACTCAAAGGACTCTGCAAACAGGAAAATATGAGAAAAAATATTAGCTTGCTAGATCCATTATTTTATTTGAAAAAAATTAGCGCTATAATAATAATAATTATAAAATGGGAAAACTAGATGACAATACTGTTTGAAAAACATACATTTCCAGGCTTCGCTTGGCCAACTCATGTGGCTCAGTTCTGATAATGACAAAAATTATATGGCTATATCTTAAAATATATTTATAAAACATGTTGAAATAAACCTTGATTTTATTAAATGCACAGCAATGTGTTATTTATGACATAACCGAATCTGTAATACTCAGCATGACATATTGACAATTTTGAGGATATTTGACAATTCAAGTCGCAAAACAGAATTCCTATTTGATCATATGCTGTCTGAGAAGCAGCTTTCTGTGTGTGTGTTTCGGGTGTGTGTCAGACAGCTCAAGTACCATCGACTTCATGCCTTATTGAGAAAGATTTGCTTGCTAACGTTCCCATTAAATTAAGAAAATGTTATGTTCAAAACGTACAAAATATTTCAAAAATATTTCTTCTTTAAAGGAACATTCTATATTTTATAATTTATGCATATCATAACGTTACTTTAAATGTTTTCCAAATGTCCTGAAAATGTTAGGCGAACGTCCAATTAAAATATTTCTAAAAATAAAATATAAATAAAAAATCTGAAATGTGACCAGACATTAACATGTTAAAAACTTGAAGCAATTATGCATGAAATAAGCAAAACCTTTACATTTTACACTGACCAGCCTTATTTCAGGCCCACCTGTGGAGCTACTTGTTCGCTGGAGAATCCTTCGTGTCACCCTGAGCAGTTCAGGTATTTCAGAGAAACGAATATTTTACCCCTCTCCGTTTTCAATAATAACATCATGCACACACCCGCATAAATACGCCGTCAGAGCACCATCATATCTATGCCATACCTATGGGCGGCAGTGTAGGGAGAAGGATAAAGCATTGCAAGCCAATCAGAATCCTCAGAATCGACAAGAGAGAACCTAAAACGCCGTTTCTCCCAGTTCAAAACCGGCGTTTTCAGAAATCTCCACTTTGGCCGAAGTTTTTAGAAATAATTGTTTTCTGTGATAGAAACTGGGTTTTCGTGTAAATGAAAGGCCAAAGGGAAATATCTGTGTCCCATCGTGTAAACGGGGCCTCAGCACTGAATGCGTGAGAGTTGGCAGCCCTGTGGCAAATCGTTTTGGCTGAGAGCAAAGAGGAGTTTAATAACTTCATGTATAGGGCCTATATATAGGCTATTTAACATTACCATTGTTGCCCATGCAGACTTTGTATGTTTGACTGAACTGTTTGCTTGTCTTTATTTCTTATCGCTTCTTATGGCTTCTTGTACTTAAAGGGATACTTCACCTCTGGAAATATGAATGTGTATTTAAAATGGGTCATTTATGTAAAAGAAATGTGAAATTATTTTTGAATATGGAGCTTTCTAGACAGAAAATGTATTTTTGGCTTATGTGGATGAAAGACAACAACTCCCAGAATGCACGTGCTTCGCTGCCCTATCGAGGCCACGGCCTGGACCGGTAACAGAGCGCAGTAGTTAAACAGTCTAGCTACTAATGAGTCTCCGTGATGAGTCTGCCCGGGATTTCGAGATCGTCCAAAATGTCCGGGATTCGACTTTTGCGTTCTACAGTCGCCATTCATTATGTTTACTGTGGCGAGCGGGACGAGTGAGGGCCGTGGGAGAACAGAGCGAGGCCGGTGGCGTGATTACCCGATGAGCGACACCCAGGGCCGGATTAACCATTAGGGCAACTTGGCACTTGCCCGGGGCCCACGACATCTGAAGGGGCCCTGGGCACCAGCGCGGAGTGGCAATCGGGAGAGTCGGGAGTTTCCCCAGGTGGGCCGGTAGTGTTTCGAGGACGCGAGGGACAGTTTGATAAAACGGAGCGTATGTTTGCACTAAGTTCCTGTCTTTTATGAAAAAGACGCCGATTACATCACAGCTAAAGTGACGTAAGCTAAGTTGGAAGCAGGGTTGAGCCCTGAGTGGAATGAGCGAGCCGAGGAATCTTCAGAATGTGCTTTTCGCTACACAGGAACAAACGAATATTGACATAATTAATCATTAGTTTATATCACATACACTGCACACATTAGCCTATGTTATGTCTAGTTTAAATGTTTTCAAATAGCACCTGATTTCTCTTCTTTTCTTTTTTTTAAACATTTTGACACAGCAGCACTTTTATTTTCTCTATTTTTGTTTTTGTTTGTTTAGTTTGTATTTAGATACTACTAGTTACTTCAATTAATTGGAACATTTTAAGCTTGTGTGCTGGGGCGAGGGGGCAGTGGGGCTTGAAAATTCCCCCTTGGGGGGCAGTGGGAATGGACCCCCCCCCCCCCCAGAGACTGGCCTACCCTAGTTAGAATGTTTTGAAACATTACATGCATACATTTTTGGTCCAAAATAACAAAAAAACAAAAACCGCCAGACACACTGAACGCGGATCCACAACAGAACCGGAAGACAATACAATGCTGAATAAAGACGTAGTTTTTGTCAATTTTTGAACCAAAATGTATTGTCAATGTTTCAAAAAAATTCTAACTAACCCACTGATGTCACAGGGACTACTTTGATGATGTCTTTATTTCCTTTCTGGACAAGGACAGTACACCGTACATACATTTTCAATGGAGGGACAGAAAGCTCTCGACTGGGACTAAATGTAAAATATCTTACACTGTGTTGCGAAGATGAACGGAGGTCTTACGGGCTTGAGACGACATGAGGGTGAGTCATTAATGGCATCTTTTGAATTTTTTGGTGAGCCATTCCATTAATTGCAGCTCGGCAAGATGCCCAGGAGAGTACCGATTTCAATCTGAACGAGCTTGTTCTTGGTCAGGATGTGTGAGGCCCATTGGCAGTTTTAGCCTCTGATTGGGAAAAGTTTGACCCATCAAAGAATGTCTTGACATATGTTAGTGATTTTCGAAGAATTTTTTAAGCTTGTCAATTGGCAAAAGCATGTCTGAGTAAAGCTTTTTGATTATCATACAGAGAGTGTTCTTTCCAACCAACTAACTAGGCACTATGATCCGAAAATATGCAACAAGGCAAACTAAGTATACCGTTGCTATACCGTTGCTTGTCAGATTAATTATTCGATTAACACCCCAGACCGGATAAAGAAGACTAGAGTGTGTCAAATAAACGTGTTGAAGCCTTATTATGCTTGTAGAGATCATGTTGACATTTATGTTCTTACATACCTCAGTGTGATGAATTACTTCATCATTCTAATTACATAGTATGTTTCATTATTTCCAGACGCCTCCTTCTCAAGTCAAATCAACTTCATTTATATAGGGCTTTTTACAATACATACGTTATTGTTTCAAAGCAGCTTTACAGTGATAATAGCCATTAAATATAAGCCGACTAAGACTGCTTTCGGAACAAACTCGCTTATGGCTCCAATAAGCGCCATCATTTGAACAAAACATTATCCTCAATTGTAAATTTTTCTGTGATGTATCTTTTGATGTATCAAATTAGATGTCAGAGAAATATGTTTTTTATACCTACTTCAGGTTTATTTTCTTACAAAGTAATGAGTTTAGGATCTGCGAAATGCCCCGCAAGACAAACTCCAAACTGAATGTCAGAATAGGAAAGAAAAGTGATTTAAGCAATTTTGGCATGGTTGTTGGTGCCAGACGGGCCGGTCTGAGTATTTCACAATCTGCTCAGTTACTGGGATTTTCAGTGCACAACCTTTTCTAGGGTTTACAAAGAATGGTGTGAAAAGGGAAAAACATCCAGTATGCGGCAGTCCTGTGGGCGAAAATGCCTTGTTGATGCTAGAGGTCAGAGGAGAATGGGCCGACTGATTCAAGCTGATAGAAGAGCAACTTTGACTGAAATAACCACTTGTTACAACCAAGGTATGCAGCAAAGCATTTGTGAAGCCACAACACACACAACCTTGAGGCGGATGGGCTACAACAGCAGAAGACCCCACCGGGTACCACTCATCTACACTACAACTAAGGAAAAGGAGGCTACAATTTACAAGATCTCACCAAAATTGAACAGTTGAAGACTGGAAAAATGTTGCCTGGTCTGATGAGTCTCGATTTCTGTTGAGACATTCATATGGTAGAGTCAGAATTTGGCATAAACAGAATGAGAACATGGATCCATCATGCCTTGTTACCACTGTGCAGGCTGGTGGTGGTGGTGTAATGGTGTCGGCGATGTTTTCTTGGCACACTTTAGGCCCCTTAGTGCCAATTGGGCATTGTTTAAATGCCACGGCCTACCTGAGCATTGTTTCTGACCATGTCCATCCCTTCATGGCCACCATGTCCCCATCCTCTGATGGCTACTTCCAGCAGGATAATGCACCATGTCACAAAGCTTGAATCATTTCAAATTTGTTTCTTGAACATGACAATGAGTTCACTGTACTAAAATGGCCCCCACAGTCACCAGATCTCAACCCAATAGAGCATCTTTGGAATGTGGTGGAATGGGAGCATTGTGCCCTGGATGTGCATCCCACAAATCTCCATCAACTGCAAGATGCTATCCTATCAATATGGGCCAAATATTTCTAAAGAATGCTTTGTTGAATAAATGCCATGTAGATATAAGGCAGTTCTGAAGGTGAATAGGGGTCAAACACAGCATTAGTATGGTGTTCCTAATAATCCTTTAGGTAAATGTATGTATGACTAATGTTTCAGGGGTGTATACATACCTTACATAATGAACCGTTATGTTTTTATTACCTTAGAATGAGCCATTTCTATCTGCAATACAACGTGGCTCCCCTTACATCGGAATGAGACCACATATTTCTACAGTAGCCCTAAACAGACAAACATGTTTCGTCACTATGTTGTTCTTCGTGCAAAGAAGCTAGCTAAAGTCAGTGAATAAAACACTGACACAATAATGAACAAGTAACAATAATATTTGCAATAACATCGTTTTACTGAATAATTAAGTAAACCTAATTTCTTAATTTATCTTTGTAAAGAAACCTCATTGCTTAAATGGCTACTCTCTGCTGTCTCAGACAATGTCTTTCCCTGTCGGCCACCTTAACTTCCATTGGTTGCAATTTGCAACCTCACCACTTGATGCCGCTAAAATGTACCCACTGCACCTTTAAGCCTAGTCCCAGATTGAAATGCCAACCCGATCTCACGGGAATTCGTACGAATTTTAGGAGGTGGCTAATTCGTAACAATTCATACGACCTCACTCGTACAAATTAGTATGATTTTGCTAAATCATACATATTTTACGAATTGGCCAATTCGTATGAATTCGTATCGAATGACCTACCCCAAACCCCGCCCTAAACCTAACCGTGACGTGGGTTTAGACAAATCGATACGAAATTCGTACAGAGTAAGGTCGATACGGATTAGTAAGAATTAGCCACTTTTTAATCACTCATACGAATTCGTACGAATTGGTCGTAAATAGGGTAGGAAATGCATGAATGTGTTGTTTTAACTGAAAGCAACTTGCACTGACATACCTTCTACTGTCACTGCACTGCCATTGGTTTGTCTTCAGATGCACACCATACTGTTTTTTTTCTAAGGCACATTTATTAAAGTACTAAATGTCCCAATTGAACTAAGGCCTAATCCTGGTTAAATCTAAGCCCTGTCTGTGAAACCAGGTCGTTGACGTCCCTATAAAACGGGGCGTTAACAGACCGTCTGCTCTGACTGCTATGGCCGGCCAGTGAGTGTGGCTAGGAGGCCAGTGTCAACACAACTCAGTCCACCTGTTCTTCCCCATAAAGCTTTGTTTTTGTTAGTGTGGAGAGGGAGTTTTCTAATTTTTTGGTTTTAGATTTTTGGATTTTTGGTTTTGTCTGGTGTTATTTATTTTTGACACGTTATTGGCACGGATGACCATGTTGTTGTTTTTTTGTTTTTTTTATATATATATGTTAAAAGTTTAACTTGTGCAAACGTGCAACTGTTCAGATTTCACTGTGTCCTCCGTTCATTTGTCATTGAGCCGGTTGTGCATATTTAATCTGTATTTTAGTCCTCTTCAGTTAGTTCATCTAATTTTTGGTACTTTTAATTATTATTTATCCTATTATTATTTATCCTATTTTATTATTTTCAGCACTTTGCATGATAAATTGTTTAAAATGTGAGCTATAATTATAACACT
This sequence comes from Hybognathus amarus, assembly GCA_030378365.1. Classification (NCBI taxonomy): domain Eukaryota; kingdom Metazoa; phylum Chordata; class Actinopteri; order Cypriniformes; family Leuciscidae; genus Hybognathus; species Hybognathus amarus. The sequence goes on along the minus strand of JAQIUQ010002402.1, from coordinate 385,307 downwards.
GTCATAATGTGATTCTCTGACATACATAACCATTCATAAAATGGTTGTTTAACGTGTCAGGTACTCACATTTGTTTTTGCTGCAGGAAGAAAAAATCCATTGGCTTATGCATCATCATCCAGCACATGCTAAACATATCTTAATATGTTACAATTAAAAAAATAAATGCACACTTTTCTTAGAAGGGCCATTTATGCACAAAGGTTGGAGTTTTGCATGATATCTCTTAAAACAAAAACAATTGTTGCTTATCGTAGCCTACTGGGACTGGGAGTTTCTTTAGTCCTCGTCTGAGATCCTATTGGTCCCTGTAAGTTTGAGAACAAGAGCATCTCCTTTCCCATAGGCAAAAAGAAAATAAGTTGGACTGTTTAGTCTTAAAAGGATGAAAAATAAAGAGGTGGAATGTGCACACGAACGCGCTAAGAGGACAGCGAACAAGAGAGAGGAGAGAATGATGAGCTATCGATACCAAAACTGACGATGCTTCTTCTGACAGACTGACGCTGAAAGACTTGAGCTCTTGTCAGAATGCAGGGAATCAGCACGCGCGCTCACGCGTTTTCTGTGGATGATTCAGGGAAAAGTTGCAAGAAGATGAAGGTGGAAAATATGAAGAATGAGAAATTGCAGTATGTCTTGGAATATGACAGAGATACACCGAGAACAACTTTTCATCGACCCACAGGGTTAGTGGATCATTTTTGAAGGAGGGAGGGTCATTTTAGCATTGTTTGACAGTTGTTTTACTTATTTATATTACCATTTGTGTAAACTTGTTTTGATTACTTATGAAGTTCAGCGAAACAACAGGAAGAAAAAACGCGTGAAGCTCAGAAAACCTGCAGGGACCGCATGTGAAGCTGCGAGAGAAGTTCGGGTAGATCTTCAAGGATCTGACCTGTGGAAGAAATTTTCACGAGATCGGCACAGAGATGATCATCACAAAAGTTGGGAGGTAGATGACATAGGCCCCATTATAGTTCTTTAGTACAATTTAAACTGGCAGCAAATCAGTATATTACAGCGACAGCTAAATTACAGCAAATTGTGAAGAATTAGAACCAAACCGGTTTCACTCTGATTTTAATAGTCCTGTAAAACACAGTGTTAAAAAAAGAAGCCAAGTTCAGCATACAACATTGAAATCTTGAGAGAGTGTAGGGCCAAGTGGTAAGAATATGTTGATATCAGGAATGTTTATCTTTAATATTAGTAGAAGGGCTGGACTACTATACATTTTTTTTCTGACGCTATACACTACCGGTCAAAAGTTTAAGATCGGTAAGATTTTTTATGTTTTTAAAAGAAGTCTCTTCTGCTCAATGCTGCAATTTTTTGATAAAAAATACACAAAAAACACAGTAATATTGTGAAATATTATGACAATTTAAAATGACTTTTTTATGTTAATATATGTTAAAATGTAATTTATTCCTCTGAAAAAGCTGAATTTTCAGCATCACTCCAGTCTTCAGTGTCACATGATCCTTCACAAATCACTCTAATATGATGATTTTATGCTCCAAAAACATGTATGATTATTATCCATGTTGAAAACAGTTTTTTACATTTTTATTTCAGGATTATTTCATGAATAGAAAGCTCAAAAGAACAGCTTTTATCTGAAATGGAAAGCTTTTGTTACATTAAACACTACCCTTTAAAAAGTTTGGGGTCAGTAAGAATTTGTATTTTATTTTTGGGGGAAATAAATAAGAAATCAATACTTCTATTCATCAAGGATGAGTTACATTGATCAAAAGTTACAGTAAAGACATTTATAATGTTAAAAAATATTCTAATTAAATAAATACTGTTCTTTGAACTTTCTATTCATCAAAGAATCTTGAAATAAAAATGTAAAAAACTGTTTTTAACATGGATAATAATCATACATGTTTTTGGAGCATAAAATCATCATATTAGAGTGATTTGTGAAGGATCATGTGACACTGAAGACTGGAGTAATGATGCTGAAAATTCAGCTTTTTTTCAGAGGAATCAATTACGTTCTAATATATATTAACATAAAAAAGTCATTTTAAATTGTCAATAATATTTCACAATATTACTGTTTTTTGTGTATTTTTATAAAAAAAAATTGCAGCCTTAGTGAGCAGAAGAGACTTCTTTTAAAAACATAAATCTTACCGATCTTAAACTTTTGTCCGTCAGAGGTCGCACGCCTCTGGAGCAACTAGGGGTTAAGTGTCTTGCTCAGGGACACATTGGTGTCTCACAGTGGATTCGAACCCTGGTCTCTCACACCAAAGACATGTGTCTTATCCACATCACCACCCCTACACAACTTTGAACAGTTTTTGAGTCACTAGGCATTGAAGACTTGTCGACTTTGTGGTTACAGGGAAAAACTGGTCATCATGCATGGCTTAGGTTCACGCACCACACTATCAAGTTACACAAGATATACAAGCAAAGAGGTGTGTGTTTCTGTGAGCTTATTGTGTTTAAAATGACTTGATAGTCTGGTAGTGTGTTATTCTTATCTGTTTAGTGTATGATGCGCTGTTTTTCTCTGAAGCAAACCATTTATAAAGTCTTTTAAAATACGTTCAGATTTTAAAATGTAGTGTATTCCAGTCTACGGAGCTCCTAAGGGGACATGGTGGTGCGGAAAAGAATGTGAGATGGAAGGAAAAATAAGTCGTCAATGCTTTGGCGTTCTCTCGCAAAATGCATTCCCCCAGGAAACTTGGCGTTCTCTTGCGGAAACTTTGGTGTTCTTCTTGTAGCGATATGCAAAGTTTCTCGGTTTAACGAAAAACATTTGCGAGAGAACGCAAAATTATTTTATACCATTTCATTTTTCCTCACCATGTTCCTTTAGGGGCTTCGTAGTCTTTTGATGGCCAGTGACTGGATAAACACATAGTCTGAATCTAAATTTGTGTCCTTCATACACCACGTGATTTTTTGTGAAATCTGTCAACTCCTTATCAAAAAAAAAAAAAAAAAAATCTGCAGACTCTTTCAGCTTCTAGAGTCAACTTATCCAGAATGCAAAAAGGGCCAAAAGTTTGTGTAGCCTTTATTTTGACCTACATTAACTATATCTTTGAAAACCGTGAGACTATTGCTGCGTCCCAATTCGCATACTATCCGTCCTAAATAGTATTCCAAAAATAGAATTAGTACGTCCCAAACCGTAGTATGTTGAAATGAGTGTTTCAAAGATACCCGGATGGTCTACTATTTCCGGTCAGAATCCGAAGTGTAGATCGGTGCACACTCTAACGGCTGATATTGCCCACAAACCATTGCGCGTGGACGAGGATTCGGGTTAGAACTACAAACACGAGTAAAAAGTGTTAAAAAACTACAGACACGGAGGGCGCGCGAGTCCCGCGGCTGCGTGTAGAGAGGTTTAGATAAACAGGTTTGAGTGATTAATTATCAGTATCTAACCGGACGAAAATGAATTTATTCAATGTTGTCCACATTATCAGACATTGTGAACTTTTGTAAGAATACGTTAGCCATTACTTTTTAAATGCATCATTATATTCAAATTGCAAAACACGAGGAGAGTATCTGCATGAAAGACCCACGACTGGCAGATGAACGTGCTCCGATACGGTAGGAAATCAAATTAGATAGAATGGAGGATTTTTAACTGTGACAAGATGATTGACAGGGCAGTTTACGGTGACAGGATGCACGCGACAGAGCCGTCCGTTAAAGATGATGTGGTAGTATGTCCCAAAGCTTGCCTACTCTTTTTGCTGCACACTCAGAAGTATATACTTTTTCTTCACAAAAAGAGTACATACTTTTAGGGGTAGTATAAGTAGGCGAATTGGGACGCAGCATATGAATATTTTGTATCTGTAATTAGCCAAACAGCTGTAATGATTTTATAATGTCAGCCTTGATCTCCTCAGGAGAATGTTCCCCTCTATCCGTGTCAATGTGCACAATCTGGATCCCCTGCAGCAATACTCTATTGCCATGGACATCATGCCTGTGGACTCAAAGAGATACAGGTATACTGTGGTCTGTCCTGCAGTCTGAAATGTTTCATTAAACATACCATGAAGGTCAAAATAACATAAGTGAAAATGACTTGAAGGGTAGAAGATTGACACAGATGTTATAGATAAGGTGTCTCCTGAATTATTCAACTATATTCACTTGCTTCAAATGATTCAATCATGTATTTATTAGATTGAATAATATTTATTGTTCTTATCTTCTATGTTAGGTATGTTTACCACAGCTCTCAGTGGATGGTGGCTGGAAACACAGATCATTCACACCTCTCGCCTCATCTGTATGTTCACCCGGACTCGCCGTGTTCAGGAGAGAACTGGATGAGACGGGGGATTAGCTTTGATCGTGTCAAACTCACCAACAATGAGATGGATGACAAAGGCCATGTGAGTTCCCTACACTACAATGTATTCAATTGACAATTAAATGCTTAAATATAAATACAAAATGTGTCCAATGTCATTTGAAAATCAGATAATCCTGAAGTCCATGCACAAGTACAAGCCACTGCATACACGTTATTCTGCACAGTCCTCTTGACTGTGTGTCCCAGACTCTACTATCACTGCCAGCGGAGGGTGTGTACACCTTCTCCTTCCCTGAGACTCAGTTCATCACTGTCACAGCCTACCAAAACCAACAGGTAACTTATCTCAACAGTTCTCCGTTTTATTTTGGTTTCATATAAATTGAGAGCAGGATGTGGAAATGTTTAGCTTCATATGGTTCTGCATTTTTGTAGGAAAGTCAAGTCCATAAGTCTGGGATTACTCTGAAATTTTAGTTTTTAGACTTTTTTTTTCAAGATGTATATTAAGTCTAAAAGAACAGAAATTATGATAAATATAACTTTTTGTAATATTTTTAATTTCACGAATGTCTTTTGATAATTTAATGTGCCTTTGCTAAATAAAATAATTAATTTATTTTTTTCTTTTTAAATTTAAACATTTTGAATGGTAGTGTATCGTGGTTTCAAAAATAAATAAATTAAGCCATTAAAACTTTTTCAATAATGATAATAATAAGAAATTATCTCTTAAAACATGTGACATATTACATTTTAAATATTTTACAACAGAACCCAGTTTATTTAAAGTATTATAATATTTCACAGCATTACAATTTTTACTGTATTTTTGATTTTTGCAGCCCTGGTGAAATTAAGAGACTACTTTTATGACTACCTTAATGTTCCCAAACTTTTGACCTGGTAGATTTGTCACCAAAATGCAAAATAGTTTCAAATTGCCATGAGTGTGTTGAGTCAACAGATTTCAATTGTCCATATCCATAAGTTGTGCAAATCTGACATTAAAGGTGCTATATGTAACTTTTCTTCTAAAATGAATGCTTTTTTTATTGCCTGTGTGTGAAGGGGTTGTAATCGCACATTACAATGATCCACTTGTCGGGTTTTGCCATTACCTCTGAAGGCCAGTATTCCTATTTCTATGTGAAGTCTCTGGATCGGATGTGACGTGCACAGTGTTGGGGAAGCTACTCTGAAACTGTAGTTTGACAAGCTACAAGCTACTCGTAAGTTAAAGTAGTTTAACTACAGTCAAGCTACCCGTTTAGAAAAGTAGTTAGCTACACTACAAGTTACAATCAAAAAGTAGCTAGCTACATTGAAACTACTTTTGCTTTTTGAACAACGTATATTATAAATAACTGAAGTGTGTGAGGAATGTTTTAAGTAAAATATTTAGTGTTTAAAACAAGGCAATGCAATTACGATTTCAAAGAGTAGTGTTTTATTACACACAACACTAAAATATCTCTGACTGTTTGTCAAAAGTGCAACAAATAGCCTACAACATTGCAAGAACGAAATATACATCCAACGTAAATTGCATGTAGAACATTTTCTCAAAAATTCTGATTGAACTTGGACAAATAAGGCCATGGGTAATTAACGTTAGTTGTTTCTCCATCCTCCAAATCTGCCGTCACGTCTTTCTATATAATCATATATGGCTGTGTCAACTCACTTCTGTGAACCGTTAGCCGCAAGATGCGTGATTAAACAACAGGTGGTGGTAATGGCAAAAAATGAGTTTGTAATCTAACAAGAATATCCTTGCATCGCGCTGATTCGCGCAAGCTCGACAATGTAGCAATGTAGCTTTTGCTCGCGCTACACCGCTACTTGCTGCAAAAAGTAGTTAGCTACTGGAAAAGCTACACTGTTTAAAAAGCAACTGAGCTACTGCCAAGCTACTGAAAAATGTAGTTAAGTTAGTAGCTAAGCTACTTGTAGTTAACTACTCCCCAACACTGGACGTGCATGCGCGCTCCCGAGCCTCTCTCCTTTTAATAGACTGTCTATGCGACGACATGAGTCTGATAACACCAAAAAACTCCTGCCTCCAGCACAACACAAACTCCACATAAATATAAAACACAAAACAAAACTTTATCTGCTGAAGCTCGTGAGGCCAAACACGAATCGGATCGACTTGGAACGAAAACACGGATCAACAGAGCGTTTGAACTATGGAGAGACCTCCGCTATTTTTATTGTGATAAATACAAGTTCTCAGATATGCTGAAATAATGGTAAATTGTAATGAAATAGCAAGGTAAACTACAACATACATGAGACATGAAATGAACATAAAAGCATTTTAGTTATCATATTGATCGGATTGATCGGTTTCGTTATCATCACATGACTGGTATCATGAGTATCATCACTCTTGTGTTCTGAAACATCACCAATAGAGGCCACTAAAAATACATATAGCACCTTTAATTTACTATTAGCAGACCATACTCGTACCTTTTTTTTAATATTGAGTTAATGGTATTTTCTATTCCCTATCCCTAATCCTAATCCTAACTCTTTTAGAAACTATTGAAACTATTGTTTTAGATTTTTAGAAGTTTTACTTGTGGGGACTGGTGAATGTAGTTGATTTAAAGTTATGCTATCCTTGTGGGTTTATTAGGTTAAACACATACTATAGCAAAAACCTCACCCATATTATAATTAGAATGATACCAAATAATGAATTGCTCCAAACATTAGAGTTCTATGTTTTCCTTTGCATTCCTTTACACGTTCCATTCTACAAATACTAAAAACCCTGGAACCTGTAATGCTATGTAACATCATTCTGATTGAAACACATCATATTAAAACACAATTTTCCCAGATGCACCTGTAAATCAGCAGGACAGTAAACCTGAAATTACACAGAACCATTGGAGAGTTATTTACACAAGAAACCACAGGACAGACTGACAACTTTTCATCAAGGTCTTGTCTTAAAAAGGATTGTTGATTATTTCTATTTCACTGACTAATTTCAATTGGGTTTACTTGTTAAGCACTGTAAAATTAATGGTCTATATATATATATATATATATATATATATGCCTTTTTTGCCAAAGTGACTGATTGTGGGTTTTTTTTTTCTGGTACCTTTTAAGATAACAAAACTGAAGATTGACAGGAATCCTTTTGCCAAGGGCTTCAGGGAACGAAATGGGTAATGGATGTTATTATTTGTATAAACTATTGATATATATTATACAGTGCGCGGCATAAATGAGTTTGAAAATCAAAATTTCTTTTCCATTTCTTAATGAATATGAGACACTGCATTTTATAAAACTGTTTTATTAAACATTCATTTGTATTAGCATAACAGTGTGGTGACCTAACATCTTTAGCATAAGAAAAAAAATAATTACACCCTACAACACAGTCAATTAAATCTAATATTTTGTATGGCCTCCTTGATTTTTTAGAACAGCACCACACATGAACACTGCCACCACCATGCTTTACTGTTGGTACCATGCATTTTACATTGGACTCCTTACCCTTGCGACACCATAGAGTTTGGTACCCAACTGTGCTGAACTTTCATGGCAATTTTCTTCAACTTCTCTCATCACAAAATGCTCTTGACAAGGTGTTCCGTTTATGGCCTGGAAGTCTCAGCGAGCTTCACACAAGTCCTTAAAGGGATAGTTCACTTTGAAATTAATTTTTGGTATGTTTTAGCTCACCTCAAGGGCATCCAAGATGTAGGTGTCTTTGTTTCCGCAGTAGTTGGTACTCGTAAATACACATTGATGGCCTAAGACACGAAACGAGAGTTTTTTTTTTGAGAAAATGAACAGTATTTATATCGTTTTTATCTCTTGTAACCACAGCGACGTCCAACTGATCTGAGGGCGCGGGTGCTTCGGTCTGTGCAAGCGTCGAAAGTGATCTCCTCGCGCGTTTCCGTGTAAATCTAGTAAAATACTGTTCGTTTTCTTAGGCCATCTATGTGTACTTACATTTACGAATCATTAAATCATGTATAATATGGACTTCTCTGTGCATGCTCTTTGAGGTGGTGACCATAGACCTGCATTACATAACTGACAGACAAGAATGGTTTGACCTTAAATATCAAAATTGAAACTACTGTGGAAACAAAGACACCTACATCTTGGATGCACTTGAGGTAAGCTAAAACACACCAAATATTAATTTCAAAGTGAACTATCCCTTAAATTTTTGGATCACTTTTGCGACCGTATTCAAACATATTAGAAATGCTTTACTAATTTTCTTACAACCTTGACCATTTTTATGCACAGAAACTTAAGTCTTGTGACATTTCTTTTCCATGTGGTGCCATTTTGTCTGCATTATGGGAGTGGATTTTCTCTCTTAAAAATTCTTAATGGTCAATTATCCAGTGGCTAGTGTGTGAGGATTGACTTGACGCATCTACTGGTGAATTCCTGTAAAAGACAATTTTATTTAATTTTTTCTCCCTACGCATGTTCTCAGTTTTGCTTGATGATCCTAAATTATTTTATTAGAATAGTTCCAATTTTGGCTTTGGTATTGACTAATCTAATATATTTCATGTTTCATTTTATTCATATTTCATTGTATAGAATCCCATAGAAAGTATTCATTTTAAAGGGAGATGGATGTTGGTTTATGCTGTGCACTGTATATTTGCATTAGATTAGCAGTTATTACATTAGCAGAATCATCTAAAATAAAGACATTATAACAGCGGTATTTTATGATTTTCAGATATCTGAATTGTCATCCTCTCATTCTTCTACAATGTATTTTAGGGGTGTGCTTGGTGGGATTCTGGAGTCGTACTCATGGCACAGTCCCTTTAACCTCGATTTCAAATCTTTTGCTATGGAGCTACAAGGTTAGCATTTGTAATTCAGAATATTTCATTATTTTATTTCAGTTTAAATGTTTTTTTCTTCCCTGTAATGGTGTAGTTTTGATAGCTAAAATATTCATTAACAAGTGGTCAAGAGACATGATATATATATATATATATATATATATATATATACTGTATATATACATATATATATACACGCTACTGTACAAAAGTCTTAGGCACTTCACTTAAATACAATAGTTTTAGGCAGTTATTTTAATATTTTGCTGTAGTTTGTCAGTAGGAAATATCAGTTTACATTTCCAAACATTCTTTTTGGCATTATTTTTAATAATCCAGTGAGATTTTAGTATGCAGAATGAGTCTGACAACAACTGGTCTTATCTGAACTCACCATCATCGAGTCAATCTGGGATTACATGAAAAAAACTGATTTCCAAGCATCCAAGATGCTTGAAGAAACTTGCCTGCAAAGCTACAGCTGAAAAGTTTTAGACACTTGTTTAAAAATGCTGTCATAAATTGATTTTACTTATCAATTAACCTTTGATCAATATTTAGTGTGACCAACTCTTTCTGTTTAAAACCACTTTTGCACATAGTTTTTCAAGTAGTTTTTCTTCAAGCCTCTCTGAGACGTTCCCACAGTTCTTCTGGATTTATTCATTAGTTTTCCATTCTCATTTAATCCCAGATGGACTCAATGATGGCTCGATGATTCAATTAAAATCTAATGATTATTCAATTAATGGCAAAAGTTTTTCAAAATGTAAACTGATATTTCATACTGACAAACTACAGCTAACTAATCGTTATTTATTTGTTTTGTTCACTGCAGGCAGATGTTATGGATCCTCAGCAAGCTTCGACATCACCTCATCAATGACATCCTTCCTGCCCAGCTCCTTTCCTCAAGCATCCCATCCCATCACATTCACAAGCCCTCAATGCTGCAAGATATTCCCTCCAAACAGTTTTCAAACACACAGGGCCTACTGCAACATTTGCCTGGGCAAATTCAGTAGCTATATTGGGTTGCGACCAACGTTAGACCTCCCCTTAATGACTAATAGAAAGAAAGGAGATATCTTTAGGAGTCACTGGCCCAATGATTCAACCAGCACAAGTACTTCTGTACGATCCATCCCCAACATTTCAGCTGGATGGACCTCTGGACACTGTCAAGCTGAAAACGACAATATGGCATCAGCCTTTGTGTCTCCATACAGCTACAGTTTACCCATGAGGCGCCAACTCGCTACTGTTGCTCATCATCTAAAACTGGCTCATGGTGAGAGCCCTGTTTACCAAATGCCTATGATTTCCTCAAACTGCAAACTGCTACCCTGACTTCAAACCTGTCAAAACACATATTCTCGGCCCTGTTTACATCTGGTGTTAAGATGTATTTTGGATGATTGGATCATAAGCAGACGAGGGAGACACATGCCCGTTTATATCTGGTGTTTTAAAGGGGGGGTTGACTGCTTTTTTTCTTTGCATGATTGTGTTTATGGGGTGCAATATAACATGTATTCGTGGTTTTTCTTTTTTTAAAAGTCTTATTTTTCATAAACTTCGCCTTTATTATCAGCCGCGCTCTCCTCTGTCCCCTGAACGAGCGGTTCACTTCCTGATTCAATGAAAACACTCCCTCAGAAATGGGCGGTGGGCTCAGATTGGTTAGTTTGGCCCGGTGTGTTGTAATTGGCTAAACGTCACTCACGTTGTCCGGAAGATTAACGCCCATTACCTTTACGGGCGAAACGGGCATGTCATGAGCTCCGGTCCAGATGTAAATATGTGTCGAACTGCAGTATCAGTTTCAGGCAGAATCAGACCGAGAAAGCCGCGATGAAGAGAGTCAAACAGAACCTCACCACACACGGCTCTTACTAAACGTTTCTGAATGATAATTTGCTACATTTTTTAACTTTATACACGTTTGTTTTACACAATAGCATCTGACTGACAACAATGGCAACTGACTGGCTACTAATGTTATACTCAAACAGCGTTGGCATGTTTACGTTCTTGATCAAAATCGAAAATAACGTCATAAAGCACATATACATGAAAAATAAATTTACAACATTAGTACTTATAGAAAATTCAGGTCCATAATGTTTGTACGCGTTTGTCGTAGACACAAAATAGCATAGGCTAACTAGTCGTGGCTATAAAGGCGCTGGCATTTGAAAAAAAAAACCCACAAGGCTACGTCTGGAATTATACATGCAAATACATTTAAAATGATGAAGTCTTAGCCTACTTACAGGTTGTGGCCCAACAACTGCTGCCTCTTGTTTTAAAGTTCGGAACTGCTTCATGTTTTAGTAACAGTTTCTTGTTGAATCCGGTGTTGAACTCGCTAGATTATGATCATCATTTTCAGGAACATAATCAAACATAACTTGTATCCATTGTTGAGGAAGAATAGCGTCCATGGGAAGCCCGAACACAGAAGACCTGACAGCTGTGTGAACAACACACTTGACGAGTTCACGTGCCTCAGAAATATGCGCATGCCCTTTTCTGCATATTCTGAGGGAGGGGTTGATGCAAATGTGTAGGTTAGTGACGTACCATAACCCAGCTGTAGTCCCAATCGAGTCATTTTTGTAAGCAATTATACTTCCTGATTTTTAAAAGACGATATCTCTGCTTACACTAAACTTTCAGCGCTGCAACTTTGCAGATACTGTTCATGCACCAACAGCAACATTACACACTATTTAAAATGAAAAAAGTGAAATCGCAGTCAACCCGCCCTTTAATTTGTCACTTTTGTTCACTTTCAACCCCTTCTGTCCTGATTTCTCCGAGGAGAGGGTCTATATGGTGGGTGAATGTATGGGCTTTTTCAGATCTTTCAATCCAATGGATAAAATAAGCTCTCACAATTTACTGAACGCGCCCCAAGATAGTACGGATTATGATAAAAACCTACGGAGAGCAGCAGCTTTTGTTTCTGCTCTGACAGCCGCAAGACAAGCCGAATATTGTGCGTGCATTAAAAATCAGGAACGGTGAGAGAACATTACATTATTTATCTTCAAACCAAACTTGGGTCTTTTAGTTTAAATCCCGTCTGGCTTGCGTGCATCCCATAATGTTTACGTGTTAGGGCAGAAGGTGGCGAGTAGGCCGTCTTTTGTGGTTGGTCGAACGCATTCGACAACATGAGCATTTACAATTTGAAAGCAATCTGGTCGAATGCATTTTTGACTACCTCTGGAAGTGGTTAAAAGTGCACCAACATTTTAAACCCAGTAATCTAAGTTTTATCCTATCGACTAAAATGCATCTTAATACCAGGTGTAAACAGCCCCTACATACCAGGTGTAAACAGGGCCCTATAGAGGGCCAATCTCTGAGCACATGTACGTTTATTTGCATTTGCACAGACACTAAAATATTACAGCATTTGAAAAATGTATCATTTAAGTATGAACAACTTTAAAGAGGTACAAATGTTTATACATCTTGACACTTTTTATCAGGTTTTAACTACTACTGTATGTACTTACATAAGACAATATGTATAAATATACACTGTAAAAGCGAATATGCTATTTCTAATCAATAAAATTGTGGCAACAGATTACAAGCAATATTATTAATTCAATTTAACAAATTAGAACTGAGTACAAATTTATCAAATTAATTCCTTAAAAGTTAACCATTTAAAACCAGTAAAATTTACACAAAAAAATAAACAAATATATCTGCATAACAGATATACGTCAAAGAAGAATAAAAAACTATTTGTGTTGCCAATATTGAAGACTGAATTACTGAAGGAGAAAACTATAATTTCAGTCATAATAATAATTTAAGTCACCATTATGATGATCATTGTTTCTTTTAGTTGGGCTCTTGACCCTTAAATCAGTTTTGTTTGGCTGATATACATGAGTTATAACAGTCAGATGAACAAATAGAAAAGGTTATCTGATGGTGTTGGTTATGTTTTAACATAATAATTTTTTCACAATCATTTGACTAACTTTTACTCATTACTGGAATTAATTTGATTAATTATTACTCAATGCTAATTGGTTAAATGTAATTAATAATATTGCTTGTAATCTATTGCAACCATTTTATTGCTTAGATATAGCACATTTATTTTTACAGTGTGTATATATATTATATATACCAACTGGTTGGTAGTTTTTTCTTTTTCTTCATAATAAAATAAATAATAAAATAAAATGAATAAACTGGTTGGTAGTCCCTTTTTCTGTTTAGCACTCAAGCCCTTGAATTCTCTTTCTAGCATTGTTCAGCAGGCAGACACACACTGTCAGTATAAATCTAGATTAAAGAGCCATCGTTTCCCTGTCATCAGGTGTGCTGGACTTAAGCTCTTTAGGGTGGAGCACCTTGTTCACTTATGTCTCTCGACTATAAGTAATGTCCAACTCTGTTTCTTCTGTGTGAAAAATATAAAAAATGGTGCTACACACTAAGCAAACAGTGGTTGCAATAATTGCAAGAGGCATTGAATACAACAAAACAGTCTTTAAGGGCTAGAAACCAGGCTACACCAGAGGGCCAGTTCTCCTCTGGCTACACACTCTAAATATATTGTCAGTAATTTAGTAGATATGCTACATTGATTGAACTGTAAAATGTTTTAGGAGTCTTTAAAGGGATAGTTCACTTTGAAATAAATTTTTGGTATGTTTTAGCTTACCTCGAGGTTATCCGAAGATGTAGGTGTCTTTGTTTGCGCAGTAGTTTCAATTTTGATATTTTTAGGTCAAACCGATCTTGTCTGTCAGTCATATAAAAATATCAAAATTAAAAATAATGCGTAAACAAAGATACCTACATCTTGAATGCCTTTGAGGTAAGCTAAAACATACCAAAAATTAATTTCAAAGTGAACTATCCCTTTAAGGACTATCCTTATGGAAGCTTGTTTCCGCCATAGAATGAAAAATATAAAGGTAATTGCGACTTTTTATCTCACAATTCTGACTTTTTTTCTCACAATTCGCGAGTTCACTTCTCGCAATTCTGACATTATTTCTCAGAATTGCGAGATGGAAAGTCAGAATTGCGTGATATAAAGTCAGAATTGCGAGTTATAAAGTCAGAATTGCGAGATATAAAGTCAGAATTGGGTGATATAAAGTCGCAATTGCGAGATATAAAGTCAGAATTGCGAGATATAAAGTCAGAATTGCGTAGATATAAAGTCAGAATTGCGTGATATAAAGTCAAAATTGCGAGATATAAAGTCAGAATTGCGAGATATAAAGTCAGAATTGCGAGATATAAAGTCAGAATTGCGAGATATAAAGTCAGAATTGCGTGATATAAAGTCAAAATTGCGAGATATAAAGTCAGAATTGCGAGATATAAAGTCAGAATTGCGAGATATAAAGTCAGAATTGCGAGATATAAAGTCAGAATTGCGAGATATAAAGTCAGAATTGCGAGATATAAAGTCAGAATTGCTAGATATAAAGTCGCAATTGCGTGTTATAAAGTCAGAAATGCATGATATAAAGTCAGAATTGTGAGATATAAAGTCAGAATTGTGAGATTTAAATTATTCTGAGGGGAAAAAAGTTAGTCTTTTTTTCCCTTGGAATTGGCCTGATAAGTCGCAATTCTGACTTTATATCACACAATTCTGACTTTATATCTTACAATTCTGACTATATCACGCAATTCTGACTTTATATCACACAATTGTGACTTTATTACATGCAAATTGCGACTTTATATCACGAATTGTGACTTTATATTTCGATCAATTGCGACTTTTTATCATGTAATTCTGACTTTTATTTGCAATTCTGAGAAATAAAGTCAGAATTGCGAAGATATAAACTCGCAATTGTGAGAAAAAAAGTCCGAATTGTGAGATAAAAAGTCACAATTATTTATTATTATTTTTTGTTCGGTGGCGGAAACAAGCTTCCATAATCCTAGATTGAACAGTACAGTGCAGAAAAAATGTAGAGTTACACTTTATTTTGATAGTCCACTTTAGACATTATACCAACTATAAGTAACTTTTCAAGTACGTGCCAACTCACTCTCATTAGAGTATTAGTAGAGTGTTGTAGACTGTCAGTAGACTTTTAGGTTTGGGTTAGGAGAATAAGTTGACTTGTAGTTGTCAGGTTACTTATAGTCAGTAGTCTATTGGGGAGTATCAAAATAAAGTGTTAGCAGATATTAAGCAGACAGTCTATTAATACTCTAATGACAGTTAGTTGACATGTTGCTGCAAAGTTACCTATAGTTAGTGTAATGTCTAAAGTGGACTATCGAAAATAAAGTGTTACCAAATTATTTTCTCCTGATGGACACCTTAGCCCAAGAGGGAAAAGTGGCAGTGATTTGGTCCACTTTAACCACCCCTGTGCAGGTCTTTGGTCTGTGGCCCTGGTAAACTTCCTGTATGTGACATTTATCCATTTGATCCATCCGATCCACGTCCCTCTCACTGGAAAACTTTGGGCCTGAGGATCAGGTGGCCGAGCCAAACAGGTGATTTAGAGGCGCTCTGCGGCTGCTCCACTTTGAAGTGCCTCTGTGAGGTCAGTGCAGTCAGGTGTCTGCAGATGTTGCTGTCAGTCTGAAACCTGACATGCAGGATGTGTTCAGCATGTCTCGAATTGCCCGTCCTCGTGCAGGTAATTGATTTCAGGGCACATGCCCCCTCCCACCTCGTTCCGTTGAGTGTTTAGTCCACAGCCTGGCCTGTGGTGCGCTGTGACGGTAATTGAATTAGAGACGCAGGGGTGTGACTAACTGCAACCTGCCAAGGATCTTTCCATATGTGTGTTTTTACCCCTCTCACACACCACAAGCTGACACACACACATATGCGGATGTAACTGTTGCATGTCCTTAGACATACAAATGCTATGCTGAACAATGTCATGTCAATGAACTACTAAGATTTTTTGCGTTGTAAAATTATGTTTGAAATGCTGAGCACGTTTCTTGAATCTGCATGGAATCTACACAAAGCAGGAATCATTAACTTTCACCGTATATGGGCAACCTAACTTTACTTCACTATATTACTATTAAATCCTAATCTAGTCATGACAAACTATATCATTGGAAAGGTCTAAGACTCCTAAATAGATATTTTAGGTCTGTTTTTTCCTTACAAATTATGAGTGAACAGTAATATATGAATTTATGACAAAGTGCGCCTAAACAAATCGACGTCATTACAGGAGTTTCTGACCTTTGTCACAAAAAGTCAATGCACACACTTTTAATAATTGAAACTTTGTTTTTTAGTGCTGAAAGTTCATAATAAAACATAATTTGTATTTGTCAATAAAAAAAGATACAATTATATTTTAAAAAGTAAGGTAAGAAGTCCTCTGAAAAGTATAATATATTATACATATATAAATATATTTTTTTAATTATTATTATATCACATATTTTAGTAGTTATCATAAATTAAGTCTCATTTGAAAGCTTACAAACTCAGAATTCATCCTGTGAAAACCGTTTGAAACTGGACGTTGCGTTATCATAGAAACGTTTTTTTATTAGGCCCCTCCCTTTTGGGCATCATCTTTCATAATTTATTATGAAAACCTTTTCTAATCTTGACAAAACACATATTGTCAGAAAGGTCTGAGTCTCAAGGTTCCATATTTAGTGACAGAAGTGATATTTGGATAGAAATTTATTAATTTGTTATGGCAAAATGCACACAATTAAATTCAATGGAATTCAATGGCACCTGGTGGCTATTTTTGGATAACGCCTAAACAAAATCTCATGGGAACTTCAATTTTTGTGATATCAACTTCAAATTTGGAACACAACTTGGTTAGATATATACCTTTCATTTTATAGTAATTTATAGTAAACATATTTTGTAAAATATTTATTTCATATTAAAAAAATATTAATAAAGTATATTTTATTTACTGTAAATTATAACTTCCATAACTTTTTCATACTTTAATTTTTTGAAGTGCGTTCACTTTAGTAATAATCTGCTGATTGTTTCTTTAAAACAAGACCAAACTTAGATATTCCAAAGCATTCTTGAATTACAACCATTTAAGTTTGTATAGTGCATTTTAATGTCAATTATCAAAAGAGGGGTGACAGGTAAAGGGTTAAGGATGCAAAATCATGAGAGGTGAAAAGCGTGAGATCATTTCATATGAGAATGCTTCAGTGGGAATTTCTCAGTGAAAGAACAAGCTTGCGTTATTCAGGTCCTCTGGAACAAAGGTCCTCAGGTCCCATTTACTCTTTGCTTTAAAATGAATGGCATTTATGCTAATATCAGACTTTCTTTCCTCACTTTTGGGATTCCAGACCTGAAGGTTCTTGAACCTGCCAGATCCGGCTCTGGCGCAGCTTGATGTTGCTGTCCGATGTCTTCAAGCTCTACCGGTGCCGAGCAGCCGGTGAGTGGATCAACATCTGCATCTCCTCAGCCTTTTATAATAGATTCCTGTTGCAGTTATAAGGTTGCAACAACTCTTTTATATAGACAGGAGCCTGACCATGCTGTGCTCTAAACACAATCACAAGAATTTTTAATTTGGGAGCCAATGTAAAGAAAATAAAATTGGTGTTACGTGTGATCTCTTTGATGCATTTTGAACCACTTGCCTTCGTTTCAGGGATGAATTATGAAGACAAGTAAAAAGAGAATTACAATAATCAAGGCAGGAGGAAATAAAAGCATGTATGGGTATCTCCATCTCCATTGTGGACACAACTAGCCTCAGTATCGCAATGTTTCTCAACTAATAAAAACATTATATGATTATATCGTAATTTTAAAGTCAAATTATGTCACCTTTATTATTATATAGCGTTTTTTCAATACAGATCAAAAGTTATTAATTTAGCTTATTTATATATCTATCTATTTACCATCTGAAATCTAACCATGTCATGTCAACAAATGAAATAGTCAGATATTTATTGTGCCTTTCGCCACAAATACCATACTTTTACACATTTTTCAGTTATAAACAAACTGTTGCTGTAATTACCTTCACCTTGCAATAATGTTTAGCTTGAAATTTAGAACATTTAAAATATTAGATCAGATTAGCACAGAATCAACTTTGCGCTGCTGTCCACAATTACGCCAATGATTAGATATATTTCCACATGCATCTTAGGGCGCTTTCACACCTGAAAGTTCTGCACCAAGGTCTGAAGCGAAAGTTTTACTGTTTTAAAGGGGGGGGGGGGTATGACTGCGATTTCACTTTTTTCATTTTAAATAATGTGTAATGTTGCTGTTGGAGCATGAACAGTATCTGCAAAGTGCAGCGCTGAAAGTTCAATGTAGCAGAGATATTGAATCAGGATATTTGATTTATATTTAATCATATTAAAAATCAGGAAGTATAATTGCCTACAAAAACGACTCGATTGGGACTACAGCTGGGTTATGGTACGTCACTAACCTACACATTTGCATCAAGCCCTCCCTCCGGAATATGCAGAAAATGGCATGCGCACATTTCTTAGGCACGTCGACTCATTGAGTGTGTTGTTCACGCAGCTGTCAGGTCTTCTGTGATCTGGCTTCCCATGGACGCTATTTTTCCTCAACAATGGATACAATTTATGTTTTATTACATTCCTTAAAATGACGATTCGTAATCTAGCAAGTTCAACACCGGATTCAACAAGAAACTGTTACTAAAACATGAAGCAGTTCCGACTTTAAAACCAGAGGCAGCAGTTGTTGGGCCACAACCTGTACGTAGGCTAAGACTTCATCATTTTAAATGTATTTGCATGTATAATTCAAGACGTAGCCTTGTGTTTTATTTTTTTTCAAATGCCAGAGCCTTTATAGCCACTACTAGTTAGCCTATGCTATTTTGTGTCTGATCGACAAACGCGTACAAACATTATGGACCTGAATTTATAAGTACTTAATGTTTTAAAAGTATTTTTTCATGTATATATGCTTTATGACGTTATTTTCGATTTGATCAAGAACGTAAACTTGCCAACGCTGTTTGTGTTTAACATTAGTAGCCAGTCAGTTGCTATTGTTGCCAGTCAGATGCTATTGTGTAAAACAAACGTGTATAAAGTTAAAAAATGTAGCAAATTATCATTCAGAAACGTTTAGTAAGAGCCGTGTGAGGTGAGGTTTCTGTTTGACTCTCTTCATCGCGGCTTTCTCGGTCTGATTCTGCCTGAAACTGATACTGCAGTTCGCCACGTATTTACATCTGGACCGGAGCTCATGACATGCCCGTTTACCCGTAAAGGTAATGGGCGTTAATATTCCGGACAGCGTGAGCGACAGTTTAGCCAATCACAACACACCGGGCCAAACTAACCAATCTGAGCCCACCGCCCGTTTCTGAGGGAGTGTTTTCATAGACTCAGGAAGTCAACCGCTCGT
The DNA here is from genome assembly GCA_030378365.1 of Hybognathus amarus. Lineage (NCBI taxonomy): Eukaryota > Metazoa > Chordata > Actinopteri > Cypriniformes > Leuciscidae > Hybognathus > Hybognathus amarus. The sequence goes on along the minus strand of JAQIUQ010002402.1, from coordinate 365,722 downwards.
TCAGGGGACAGAGGAGAGTGTGGCTGACAATAAAGGTGAAGTTTATGAAAAATAAGACTTAAAAAAAGAAAAACCACGAATACATGTTATATTGCACCCATAAACACAATCATGCAAAGAAAAAAGCAGTCAACCCCCCCTTTAATACATTTTATACTTTCAGAAAGTTTTGGTTTGGTTTCACACTGCAATAATGCGAGCACACTATAGAACTTTACGTGACATACTTGCGTCCTGTCGTCATACTCTATGTGGGCTGCATTCTTGATATTGATTGGTTTTGTAAATGGACGTGCGTCTGACCGTCAGTGTGTTGTTAATTCGGTGGGTAACTTTGACAACATGAATGAACAGATGCATATCGCTGCAACTATATTGTTATTTTTATGGCATAATATTTGTAAAATGTCTGCATTTTTGTGTTTTTTTTCTGTTGACTTCTTATTATGTCTTCAGACTTCAATTAAAAATGTGTCTCCTCCTCTCCCCATGTGCTACCACGGCTCCTGCCTCCTTCGATGAGGGAACCACCAGAGCTTCCTGTAAAAGGTTCTGAAAGTTTGAAACCTTACAGAAATGCTTTCACACTAGAATCGAACCAAACCTTTTGTTCAGTTTGAGACTACCTCTTTCATCAGACCAAATTTCATCTATTTGGTCGGTACTGTGGTTCCGGGGAGGTTTCACATCTATAATTTTGATTCGGACCAAAATGAAAAGTCTGAAAGTCCGGACCAAACAAGGTAGGTGTGAAAGGGCCCTTAAAAAGCAGATGTTTAGGAAAGTGTTTACAAGTTTATGTGCCGTCTAGTGGTTTAGAGGAAAATCAAATCAAAGAAGTCTTTTATTGTAATGGTTAAACAAATCAAGTGCAAAATATGTTGAACAAATACATATTGCCAAATACGAAATACACTTAAGGTTTGATCCACATCAAAACCAACATTGGATTACATAGAAAAGACACCATCTTCTCATCATAAATGCTCTGTTTTCTTGTTCTGGCAATTTCAAAGTGATAGGTTCCACGATTCTGCTAGCCATTGCCATATGACAAGCTTCCTGACTGAGTAGGTAAGTTCCTTAACCAAAGTTAAGTCAAATTTATTTTAGTCAAAGTTTAGTCAAGGTCAATTTGTATGCATAAACTCTCTGAGCTTGTGAGGTTGAGAACATGAGAGCAGAATGAGCACTCAGGGATTTGGCGCAGGATGTGTTCAGAATAACAGAGTTTACTCCAGACACTTTAAAGTGGGAAAGTGATAGGGCCAAGCTGCAAAAAGCAATAAAAACAAATTAAAAGCATTAGCACAGATATGAGGAAACACTGGCTTAGGCAGATGACCGTTTGTGTGTGAATGATGGAAGTTGGGGAAAGCCTTTTGCTGAACTGATTGGACACACATGCCCCTCCAGATCAACCAGAACGCAATGTTCTCTGTTTCCTGCTCTGTCGGACAGCCGTCAGCCTGAAGAAAATTGAAAGCTTCAACAAGGGGGAGTAGGAACATGAGGATTCAAACCATCTGCCAACAGGACAGCTGTATCATCAGTCAGTAAAACACTTAAAGGGGGGTTGACTGCTTTTTTTCTTTGCATGATTCTGTTTATGGGGTGCAATATAACATGTATTCGTGGTTTTTCTTTTTTTAAGTCTTATTTTTCCATAAACTTCACCTTTATTGTCAGCCGCGCTCTCCTCTGTCCCCTGAATGAGCGGTTCACTTCCTGATTCTATGAAAACACTCCCTCAGAACGGGCGGTGTGCTCAGATTGGTTAGTTTGGGCCGGTGTGTTGTGATTGGCTAATCTGTCGCTCACGTTGTCTGGAAGATTAATGCCCATTACCTTTACGGGCATGTCATGAGCTCCGGTCCAGATGTAAATATGTGTTGAACTGCAGTTCAGTTTGAGGCAGAATCAGACCGAGAAAGCCGCGAATGAAGAGAGTCAAACAAAACCTCACCACACACGGCTCTTCAGCTGTAAACCTGAACGGTCAAAATAATTGATTGGTTTGAGTAGGACAAACTTAAATTCAACGAATTAGTTCAGTCAAATTAATTTTTATGAGTATTTAGCACTTTCTTTTTCTTTCAAGTTCACAGAACTGATATATTTTAAGTAAACGGAACTGTTTCATTATTTTGAGTTTTATGAAATTATTTATTTTAATTTAGACAAACTCAAATTTAACTGAAACGGCTGGGATATCTATTTCCCAGCATGCTTTGCCGATGGCACTCGAAAGAGAGCGTTAATGCTAAAATTAAGTGCAATATAATGTTTTTTTTTAATGTTAAGTGTGAGATTTAGTAGTGATTAATGTTTTGTTATGCTAATTTAGAATAATTTCTGTTAATGTTGGCTTTAGGATAGTTACCATCATGGTGACAAGTGGTGCATTCAGCTTGATTTGAGAGCAAATTATCCCTTTATATTATTACGTTCATACAGCAAGTGCTTCTGTGCTTGCAAGTGCTTATAACATACTTTTTCTAATATGTTAGCATTTACTACGTCAGCAGATTAGCTTTTAAAGCTAAGTTTATACTATTAAAAGTGATTTGAGTTCTGCCAACTTATTCGGGTTTGCAGTGTACTTCACAGATTTAAGTTATAGTAATTAATTAGAACTATTAACTTTATTTACCCAAGTTATCTTAACAATAAGTTATTGAGTTACTTGGAAACAATCAAATATTTTTTATGCTTAAATTGTTTGATTTAATAAACTTAAATAATTTAAGGCAATCGGTTTCCTCAAACGGTTTGAGTTGAACTAACTCATCAGGTTTTACAGTGTACTGAAACGTCTTCTGAATGATAATTTGCTACATTTTTTAACTTTATACACGTTTGTTTTACACAATAGCATCTGACTGGCAACAATAGCAACTGACTGGCTACTAATGTTAAACACAAACAGCGTTGGCAAGTTTACGTCTTGATTAAATCAAAAATAACGTCATAAAACATATATACATGAAAAATACATTTACATCATTAGTACTTATACAAAATTTATGTTTGTACGCGTTCATAGACACAAAATAGCATAACTACTAGCCTATAGTGGCAATAAAGCCAGCGCTGGCATTTGAAAAAATAAAACACAAGGCTTCGTCTGGAATTATACATGCAAATACATTTAAAATGATTAAAGTCTTAGCCTACTTACAGGTTGTGGCCCAACAACTGCTGCCTCTAGTTTTAAAGTTGGATCTGCTTCATGTTTTAGTAACAGTTTCTTGTTGAATCCGATGTTGAAACTCGTGGAGATTCTGGAAGCTGTCTTCCGTAAATGCGCAGCACAGAGAGCTAAATTATGATCGTCACTTTCAGGAACATAATCAAACATAAATTGTATCCATTGTTGACGAAGTAACAGCGTCCGTGGGAAGTCCGAGCACAGAAGACCTGACAGCTGCGTGAACAACAACACATCTCGACGTGCTGGAGGCTGGAGCTGCTGAAAAATGCGCATGCATTTTGGGGGGGGGGGGCTGGGGTTTAATGACATATTAATGTCATTAATTCCCAAAAATTAAAAAGGAAAAAACGGAATTTGCAAAAACTTAAAACGGAAAAAACGGAATTTGGGAAAAAATAAATGGAATTTGGGAAAAAATAAAACGGATTTTATAGGGCCCTATATTTAAACATGCTGAATAAGTTAACATTTCATTTGTTAAGTGCATGCTTGAATTTAGTTTTGAAACCCACGGGAAGTCCTGCAGAGAAGAAGTTTTCACTGCTCTGAATGCTCCAGCTAAACCATGGACTCAGTTGTTCATATGGTTTAATCTGTTTTTGTTATTCAGGATCAGTTAATGGATCTTAAATTTATGCAGTTTAGATACAGATTAAACATGACTCGCACCGTTCTCCCACGGCCCTCACTCGTCCTGCTCACCACAGTAAACATAATGAATGGCGTCTGAAAGCCGAATCCCGCACATTTTGGGTGATCTCGAAATCCTGGGCAGACTCATCACGGAGACTCACTAGTAGCTTAGACTTGTTGTTTAACTACTGCGCTGTCTTACCGGTAGACTTGTAGTCAAGACCGCCTAAACCGAGACCAAGACACTACCAAGACCAGAGGGTATCGAGACCAAGACAAGACCAAGACCAAGACAGACCAAGTTCGAGAACCAAAGACTCTAGACCAAGACTCGAGACCAAAAAACAGACTAGTGTTGTTGAAGCTAAGCAATAACTTGTAAGATTTTGTTTTGCATTGCCTGTCTATCTCTGCCATTTCTAAGTCTCCACATGAATCCATTCTGCAACTTTTAAATACATAAATACTTTTAAAAACGAAATTATAAGCTTAAGTGCAGGAACCTAAAGTAGGTTGTTTTGTCGCTATGGTTACACACAAACACACACACCGTTGGCTGTGCGCTCTCATAAGTCATCTTTTACTTGTGCAGTTACCCAAAATCTCCTGAATGAAGTTAAAACCTATCATGTCACTGATATGTGTTTGACTAAATATAAATACATCAATAACGGTACATGATATGTGTTTTTTAAATCAAGTGATCAAAGTGCTCGTTGCCGCTGCGATCAGTGTTTTCTTGCGTGGCTCGCGCACACCGTGTCTTCACACGGACGCGCGCCTCAATCTGTTGCGGATACCGTCGTGGATATTGTAATATTGTATTGCCAATCCCCCGACCACTATGTTGGTCCGGGACAGCGAGACCTCGACAAGACTCGAGAGGTCCAAGACCAAGACAAGACCGGTCTCGAGACATCACCACTATACCGGTAGGCATGGCCTCCTAGGGCAGCGAAGCAAGTGCATTCTGGGAGTTTTTGTCTTTCATCCACATAAGACAATAATACATTTTCTGGCTTTTCTTAGTCTAGAGGGCGCCCCAAAGCTGTCAGATATTTGAAGCTTGGTCTAAATGCTTTCCAAGGCGTCAGTTAGTTGACGCCTTGAGGGTGAGAATGCCTTGTTTGTTTTTATTCATTCGTCAGATAAAGGTTCTGACTGAAAATGAAAGGGGATGTTTGTATTTTTTGTGCTGTTTTATGTCCATTTAAATAAAATAAGGTTACACTTTATTTCGATAGTCACTTTAGACTAACTAGTAATTATAAGTAACTTTTCAACTACGTGTCAGCTAACTCTCATTAGAGTATTAGTATATTATAGTAGACTGTCAGTAGACTGTTAGGTTATGGTTAGGTGTAAGGCTTTGGGTTAGGAGAATAAGTTTACTTATAATCACCAAGTTACTTATAGTCAGTTGAATGTCTGTTGGGGGACCAACAAAATAAAGTGTTAGCAGATATTAAGCTGACAGTCTACTAATACTCTAATGACATTTAGTTGAAAAGTTACTTATAGTTAGTAGAATGTCTAAAGTGGACTATCGAAATAAAGTGTTAACTAAAATAAATAAGATTTCAGAAGCCTTTTCTTTTGAAAAAAATCTGATCAATTTTTTTTTTTTGCACAGTTGGGCCCAGGGGATGAGAGCTCAACTGCAGGCATGACAGTAGTTAATAAAATCATCACAGCAATGTGTTTGAAAGGTCTGCTCACCATGCATCTGTCAGAGACTTTTGATTATAAACTAATTGGACAGAAGATTTCTGGAGCAGGAGGTTGTGTGGCTCTGTCCTGGCAACATCTGTTTGCACATAGGCGGCATTAACTAAAATTGGTTGCAGATAGAGCATAATAGAAATGGTAAAGACAGCTTCCTTCCTACATTGGATGTTTGATTTTCCATCTGTTTCTGGTTGAGGAGGGAGGAATGGCTGAACAAGGCACTGAACTGCTGAACTGCTATCAAAATCTGACCATTTGAGCTCATTAGAGGAAATATAGCTTGATTTGTAAGAACAGATATAACAGAAAAAAGGAAACAGTTGGAAAAGCAAAAGTGCAAAATACAAAATTTTAGACACAAATCTAACATTCAAAAGGTTTATTAATAAGAAAAACAGCTCTACTAAAAAGTATATATTTTTAAAAAATTAAAGCGCATGTAATAACATAAAATAGCATGGGTGTCACATTAAAACTGATTTACAAACATTTCCTTTTCTAACTCCTTTCCATAATTCTATAGCACCATCATGAGGCAAAAGGTACCATATACACATGAGGTTTTGAACTTTTAACAGTTATTTAACAGACTTTTGGTACAAGCACACAAAACATAAAAATGTCGTAAAATCTGACAAATTTCAAGCACACAAAATCGTCAATTTAAGACCTGGTCATTTAATTTCTAATTTAAGTTCTCAGAGTAAAATAAAACAAACAGAACAACAACAGTAAATTACTGAGGCACTATTTACAATATATACCTAGCATGTGTTTGTGACTACGGTTTAAATACATGTGTACTTTAACATGATCACACAGTTTCTATGATAAAGAAATGTATCTCAATGCACCTCGTGTACACTCTCAGAAGAAAAGGTTCTATATGGAACCTTAAAGGTTCTATATGGAACCTTAAAAGGTTCTAAAGTGCTACGTATTTGGAACCCTTAAAATGCAATGCATAAATGATCACAAAATTCAAAATATGGGGATATAAAAAATTTAATTAATCAATGTCACAAGAAGAGTGCCATTTCAGTTTTTATCCTTCAAAAATCAGCATGCTTAAAATGGGATATTAAGTTACTGCAACAGTTTAATAAACAATAATTTAATTACAACTGCAAAATGTTGCAGAATACTGTAATATATGAATAAATAATAGCCTATAAAGATCCTTTGTGCCAAAAGGGTTCTTTCTGATCATTATCATCATTTTTTTTTTGCATAAAAGGTCCTTTGCAGTTGAGTAAAGAACCCTATGCTACATATATAGATCCCTTTTTTCTGTGTATGAATGTTTAACAATTTTATTTCTGAAAGCTCAGGCATGTGCCTGAACAACTCGATCATATTTACATGATTATTTTTTTAAATTGGTTTACTCTCGCTTAAAAAAATTCCGGCCAACGTTTAAATCTCTTATAGCCATTGAACGCTTATACGTGTGTTACTGTGTGTTACAGCTGTTCCACGATTACCTGATTCACTGACTGACACAGATAATGTATGTTTCAAGTTAATTGTGATACCTTAAGTCCCACTAATTCTCATATACAAAACAGTCCAATTCACTTTTCATGTTGTTGTCTATAAATAAAGTTTATTAGAGAGTTTTACTGTATTTGTTTCATATTGTTTAGATAGATTTTGTGTAAATGCTTATTTTGTATTTAATTTTCTTTTTCACAGAGACCTTTTACAGTATTCAGCTGCATATGATTTTTCAAATTCAAATGATTTTTTTAAGAATAACTCAAATATCAATCTTAAAAACATATCCAATGTGGTTATAATTGTATATGCTCCTATACACATACTGCATAATACATTATGTTCCTCCATTTGTTAATATGGTTTCTTCATATTTTCTAGTTTCTCTGTAACTTGGTTAATAAACTGCAAACAACTTAGGCTGCATTTTCAATTTAATGACAGGACAGCATTCTGTTTACTTTTATGGAAAATCCCAATATAAATCCAGCAGAACTGTGCTTTTCTGTATATGAAATGAATGGTGTTTTGTCTTAAAGATGTTAAAAAGAGCTTATCTGGAGGGTACTATAAATCTGTAAGCTGAAACTTGCTTAAAAAACACATACATACTCATCAGGGAATTGTTTTATTTATAGATTACGTTTATCATTTCACTTACAAATAATGAGATAGAGTAAAGTGGTATTTGCCGTTCTTTCTGAGGAATAGGGCTGCTGAAAACCGCAAGGAACATTAGACATTAGGCCTCCACTCATTTAATGATTGGGTAGACATGTTGATTACATTTCCGGTCAACAGTTTGTGGTTCTGAAAGGTGAATTTGATGATGGAAGACTCGTTGCTCAAGACTCGTTGCAACCAAGTCAAGGCCGAGTCTTTGAAGTGTGGAGACTGAGTCAAGACCGAAACCGAATCAAGACCGAGTCTTTGAAGGGTGGAGAGCGAGTCAAGACCAGAGACCGAATCAAGACCGAGTCTTTGAAGGGTCGAGACCGAGTCAAGACCGAGACCGAATCAAGACTCGAGTCTTTGAAGGGTTCGAGACCGAGTCAAGATCAGAAGGAATCGAGACCGAGTCTTTGAAGGGTTAAAATCAAGTCAAGACCGGAGTCTTTTGAAGGGTCGAGACCGAGATCAAGACCGAGTCTTTTAAGGGTCGAGACCGAGTCAAGACCGAGAACGAATAAGACGAGTCTTGAAGGGTCGAGCCAGTCAAGACCGAGATCTTGAGGGTCGAAACCGAGTTAAGACAACGAATCAATCGATCGAAAGATTTGAAGCGGTCCAGAGCCGAGTCTTTGAAGGGTCGAGACCGAGTTAAGACCGAGTCTTTGAAGGGTCGAGACTGATCAGACGAGTCTTGAAGGTCGAGACCGAATCAAGACACGAGTCTTCTGAAGGGTTTAGAACCGGGCTCAAGACTCGAGACCGAATCAAGACCGAGTCTTTGAAGGGTTGAGACCGAATCAAGACCGAGAATGGAATCAAGACCGAGTCTTCTGAAGGGTCCGAGATCGAGTTAAGACCGTAATCTGAGGTCGAGACCGTAGTGATACAGGAATGAGGCGATCTTGAAGGTTTGAACCGGGTGAGACCGACCGAATTAGACCGTGTCTTTGAAAGTTCGAGACCGAGTCAGACCGAACGATCCAGACCGAATCTTGAGAAGGGTTGAGACAGAGTGAGACCAGTCTTAGTAAACGGAACGATCAAGACCGAAGTCTTGAAGGTTGAGAACGAGTCAAGACCCAAGAATCGAAGTCAAGACCGAGTCTTTGAAGGGTCGAGACCGAGTCCAATACCGAGAAGGAATCAAGATCGAGTCTTTGAAGGGTTCAGACCCGAGTTAAGACTCAAGTTTTTGAAGGGCTTCGAGATCCGAGTCAAGACCGAGAACGATTAAGGAACTCGAGATCTTTGAAAGATTGAGAACCAAGTCAAGACCGAGTCTTTGAAGGGTAGAGAACCAGAGTTAGACCGAGTTCTCCCAAGGGCTTCGAGACCGGGTCAAGATCGAGACCGAATCAAGACCGAGTCTTTGAAGGGTCGGAGACTCGAGTGAAGTACCGAGACCGAAGTCAAGACCGAGTCTTTGAAGGGTCAAGACCGAGGTCAGAGACTCAAGACCGAATTAAGACCGTGTCTTTGAAGAGATCGAGACCGAGTTAAGACCGAGAACGAATCAAGACTCGAGTCTTTGAAGGGTCAGAGACAGAGTCAAGACCGAGTCTTAAGTGAAGACCGAGACGATCAAGATCCGAGTCTTTGAAGGGTCAGAGACCGAGTCAGAGATACCGAAGTCAAGACACGAAGAACGATCAAGACCGAGTCTTTTAAGGGTTGAGACCGAGTCAAGACCAAGTCAAGACCGAGTTACAAGTTTGAGATTAGAGAAGCCACTGTTAGGTTGTTTAGCCTGTGATAATGAAACAATGCTCAAATTGTTTAAATATAAATAGAAAACTAGACTAAAAAGAAAAGAAAGTCGAAAAGAAACGTAAAGCATACAAGGATTATTGTTAGGACGGAACAGAAGTGTTCCTTTGCACAGGCCTTAATAATTTAAATTCCTTACACACATTCTATAAATACAGTGGTCTATACAAATAAATTATAAAGAAGAAGGTGTGTAAACACTGTTTGGTTGTTTAGCCTGTGATAATGTCACAATGCTCAAATTATTACTATTGTTTTATCAATAGGCCAATGAAGAAAACCAGTATAGGCTATTACATTACAATTGAAAAACTGAAAGAAACATAAGGCAACAGAATATTACTTAGTATATCATTCATTTTAATGTCTTATGCACACATTCAACAATAAAGCCTAAATTATAAAAACAATGTTATTATGATTGCAGCCTATTCTTATATATAAGGGCAACCTCTCAGGTTCACAATTTATTTTTTGCATCGTTTCATCAATCATGATAAAAGTACAGCATAAACTTGTAAAGTGATTTCCCAGGATGGATGAATACAATCTCTTTTCAACTGGTCAGGTTGGCCCAAAAACTTTTTTCATATGTCAAGTAAAGACGGGAACATGTTTAAAAGTATTATATACTAATGCATGTATTATATTTATATTAATTTAAAAGCACAATGTAATGTTACTTGTCAAATAATATGCCACAGTAAATGAATATATTACATGAATCAATTAATTCAATAATATAAATATAATAAATAATTAGCAGCAAAAGATGGAAAATTTGATCTCTAAAGTTTGTTTCACAGTATAAACTGCTTTGATTTGGAGTGAGACAAACAGCGGGACTGGCTTTATTGTATCAGATACGTCACTGCACTTATTGGTCCAGTTTACAACTCAAAAACAACTTCCACAAAACTAACGTCACAGAATTAAAGTTTATTTCACTATACATTTGCTTTATTTGAATCTGTTTATTTTAATTATTGAATCTGTAGAAACCTTTTACTCACAAAATCACACAATGTCGGTGAAATGGTCATTTTATTTTTGGTTATTGTTCATACATCTGTATATGTAATAACAGGCTTTATGTAAAAATAAACAAATAAATAAATAAATAAAAATTAATGTTATTACTGGTAAACGTAACAAATGTAACAAGGACTCTGTAAAATAAAATGTTACCCTAATTGTTGTTGTTTTTATGCATTTCTTTCCAGTCTCTTTTTTTATATTTCTTTGAGTAAGTGTACAATCAAAATTATTTTCAATAATATTCTTGTTCTCCAACACATAAAACACAAATCATGTGGTATTTCACAGCAACACTAGTTTATTTGTTAACTAACTACACATTTACTTTATGTGAATCTAATAAAACATTTGCTCACTGTGTCACAGAACAATGCTTTCTAATATGAGTCAATAGAGGTGAAACTCTTCCCACACTGAATACAGTAGTACGGTTTCTCTCCAGTGTGAACTCGCTCATGTGATTTCAGGTTTCCAGACTGAGTGAAACTCTTGTCACAATATGAGCACTTGTAAGGTTTTTCTCCAGTATGAAGTCTTTGATGCCGTTTCAGATGCTCAGATGTAGTAAAGCTCTTCCCACAGTCAAGGCACATATAATCTCTCACTTCATTGTGTGTTTTCTGGTGCCATTTTAAAACTTCTCAGCCGTGAAACACTCTTTCCACAGAGAGAACACACATAAGGCTTCTTATCTGAATGAACTATCAGGTGTGATTTTAGATTTGCTGATGAAATAAAACCTTCACTCTGGTCACAGTTAAATGGCTTTTCTCCAGAGTGAATGTGCAGATGATCACTGAGACCTGATGAATGAGAGAAAACTCTTTCCACACTTTATGCATGTATACGGTTGTGAATTCTCATGTGTCTCTTAAGGTTTCCTTTCTCTGTGAAACTCTTTCCAAACTGAGTACATGTATACAGTTTCTCTCCAGAGTGAATTATCATGTGTTTGTTAAAGCTGCAATACCTAAGATTGCATGTCGCTAGAGGGCGCTACATCCAAAACAACAACAACGGCTTTGCTTGATGACAGCACGTGGAGGAACGCGGAATGATGGGAACTGTTGTTTTCAACTCCACTGTGGATAAATCATTCAGACAGGAATCGAAAATTAGTTGTCATGGATGAGGTAAAGTTCAGATTTCTATAAATGTTACGTTTTAATGACATGCTTGTTTCTCATTAAACTGAAATAGCCGCAAGAAAAGTCAGGTTTAAAAGTAAATTAGTTATCACAGATGTTACTGTGTACGAAGCTATGGTGGAGAGGGTTTGAAGTCAAATCGTTGCTAATGGATCCTGACTTCGCCCTATGCTGCAATATGCATTTAGTTTTGCATTCATTTACAGAAATCAGCTGCTTGAATGACTATTACTGATGTTATTAGATTTTTCAGGTGATTGGATTCTCAATTCATTCAGTTAACGGATGTTCTGAGGTAAAGTTTTCAGGATTCAGACACAGCAACGATTGTATTTAATTGTACAGTACAATCATAACATAGAACAGACATTATCTGTTGAAGAGCGCGGGCTCTTCTCGTCCGATGTGCGATACTGGACTTTGTCCTAGACGTGGCAGCGGCTCTTCTCGTGCGATGTGCGACCCCCTTTACAGCCAACAGTTCACATTCCGAGAATAATTGAAAAGAATAATTCTGCACCATTCCATAACAAATGCGCAAAACAAGCTGACGTTTGTTGCTTGATAGACGCTATAACGCACAACTACAACTTCTGCATTTGTCCAGGATTATACGTGAGTACGGAGCGAAAACCGAGAGTAACGCGGATATGACGCGAATTGACTGGCGACTCCCAGCTCACCCTGCTCACATGCCCTGTTTCCTTGGTTAAAATCTCAATTTTCTCACGAATTTAAACATTGTTTGAAACATTTGGAATATTGTAAGTTATCATCTTAACTAAATATATAACACTGGCCTTGTGATTTTGGGATATTTTAATGCAAAAATCTTATGTATTCCACCTGTGAGAAACTCTTTCCACACTGAATGCAGGTGAGCATCTTTTTGGCTTTTGTTCTTTGAATTGTAAAGTTACGATGTTCCTCCTCCACTTCATTCAGTTCTTGTCTTTCCTCTTTCACTCTCACCTGGTCTAAAATACACAGAAATACAGTTAGAATCAGTTCCAATGAACCCTTATTTAATAGGAGAAAACAAAAGAGATCAGATCTTTCAATTGCTATTCTGTCATTCACTTGTTAACGTAGCTAAATTTGTTTGACAAGTGCTAAAGGTAATGATCATTTTCCTATCATATATCATCCACATACTGCTTATTAAATTACAGCCACCAAAGCATCAACAATGAAGGATCAAGAATGGACACCAACCTGTTTGTTCCTCAGTATCTTTATGTTTTATTCTGGATGGTTCTGGATCACTCATGTCTTCAAATCTAATCTTTAATAAACTCCATCTTTAACAGTCACACAGATTTCAGCTGCTCCTCCTGGAGTTTGTCTTTCTCTTGTAGGATGATGGGAATATTCCCAGTATTTATTGGTGAACTGTTGTGTGAGGGGCTTCACTGCAGGTGTGAACTGTGATCACTGTGTTTTTATCCAACCTGCATTTAAAAAAGTACAGGGCCCTCATGTTAGTTAACATGCAGCAGGTGAAAAACCTCTTTGTCTCCAAAAGATACCTGTTTTCAGCTCATTCATTAAGGTGATGTCGGAGATCTTCAGTAAATTGGCACATTAAATTGTTTTATTGGTGTCAACAGGCTCACATAAACTATAGCATCATCACATTTAACTTCAGTTCTTGTCTTTCCTCTTTCACTTCCATCGAGTCATTAGACATTAAACATTAAAACATATTATATTATTAGAATTTTGTTCTGGAGGATAAACGTGAATTTCAAGTAAACCCCGATTTAATAAAACAAGTGAGATCTGTTTATCAAATATATTTTTGATCTACCAAAATTTAGTTTTGTCATTATCTTGTTAATAGTCAAAATGTGAATAACAACTACTGTACAAGATTATGATCTAAGTGCATTTATATTCCTATATTAATAGCTTATTTTATGGAAGTAAAATGATGTCAAATGTTTTTGAAACAAAAAGCCTGTTGAATTGCACTACAATAGGCATTGCTTAACCCTGCTTGCATTTTAATGCATTGCATTTTTAGGGCTTGCATTTTTATGGGCTGAAATTCAGAATGGTTGAATATTTAAACGGTAAATATTTCAGTTAAAAAAATTTAAACACATTTTCATTATTAAAAATTAAATAATACATTTTAACCACCTAGTTTAAATTCGACAGTAAGTTCAACATTGACATCCAGGAACTGCAGGGAAAGCAGTTCACGTAAACTAAGTCGGTTATCCATATACAGTGGTTATGGCTTTAACAGAGTTGTCATCCAGTCTCTTTGGTAGGTAGGTAGGTAGGTAGGTAGGTAGGGAGAGAGAGAGAGAGAGAGAGAGAGAGAGAGAGAGAGAGAGAAACAAACAAGCATGCAATGGAAATTATTGCAGCCGGAAAAATTATCGAGCTCATTTTTTTATTGTGCGATTAAATGATTTATTGACTCACGACAGGCCAAATCCAGATTAATGACAGCCACTTAACTAGACAACAAAACTACCTAGTCAGAGCAAACAACCACCAAAATCATACTTTTTTTTATAATACCTATTACATTTCCCATGATTAAATATAAATCCTTGGTGACCAGGTGCCGCACTTTTACGTCTTTTACTCATCCAGCCACAGCATACTGATATGCATTGCATCAGTACTCTTGAAAGCCTTCAAGCGATCCCCACTGTAGCCTATGGGGAGGGGTTATGCACAAGAGATATATATATGCATCATGGAAGCCAAGTCTGGGACAGATAGTAATGGATAAAAGAAAACTGGAGGTAACAAATAAGGATCGGAGGCTAAAATTGAAATTTTCTCCAGGTATCTCGGTCTCTCTCATTCAAATGAGCAGTTTGTTTGGGCCATACCGGGCGCGATTGGTCGTAAATATGGCGGTGTTCTCTTTGGAGTGACGTAGGTGGCATCTATGAATAGGGGTGTAAGACAGGGGCTGCGTCCGAAATCGAATACTTCCCTACTATATATAGTATGCGAAAAACAGTACGCAAGCACAATATGTAACTTTAGTGGCCACAAGAGGGCGCCGTTTCCAACAATAACAAAGGCGAATGTATGTGACGCAGTAACGAGCTGAATGATGGGACTTGCTGTCAAGCTGATGGATCTAATAATGTTTAAGGATTAGTGAAAACACTCATGTTTTTTAACATTACAGTGGTATGAAGCAGGTCGCGATTGCTAATAAGATACATATATCACACGTGAGTCCCGCGGATATAAAGGAATAAGGAAATTTCATCCTATTGAACTACACGCAAGTGCTGGATTACTCACACAGGTCAGTTTATTAGATGAATTAATCTTGTGAGGGAAACGCAGCGCTGTTCCACTTGAAATAACGTTACACTATCACACTAAACAGCATTTAAATGCGTGTTGAAAGTTATAATGTTATTCTACGTGTTTGTTTGCTATACGAAACTAGCAGCTAGATCAACATAAGAATAACATACTGACCATATTCTAACATTTCATCATGTCAAGCTAACGTTATAACATTGATTTGTTTTATATACTTTTGCTCACCTGTCTAATAAAGCTGTAAAGTCGTGACTCGTGAAGTTCTGTGAGTGTCAAGTCCAAATTAGTCACGGACGCTAGCTCTCTGTCGAGTGGAAGTCAGTCTCGGACGCTGAGCTCTCGGGTTTGTCCCAAAGTCTGCTTGCCATGGTCTATGATTGAACGAAACAAGAACTGGGTGCCGCCAAACGTTACTCACTATGCAGTTGTCCGCGTCTGTCGCCATGGTTAAGTCATGGCTATGGCAATATGAACGGAAACAAGGATAGCCGAGGATAGCCGAGGATAGCGCAGATATTGCGTCATTTACAGGCGACATTTTTTTTCCGGGACGGCCACTTATTTCAAATTGGAATTTCTCTGAAATAAAAGAACTTTGGAGACTTTTGGGATATTGCAATTACACAACTGCAGGAAATATATCACACTGTGCAAGTGATTTTTGGATATTTTATTACAAAATCCTTACATATTGGACCTTTAAGTGCGCATACGATGGACACTTTACTATCACATGATGCCAGGGGACAGAGGTTATTGTCGTTATATTTGAAAATGGCGGAAACCGAAGACGCGGCTGTAATGTAAGGAGATAAACACAGACACACATGCGTATCTCTATTGATTCATTCTTATTTATCAATGGTAATATCACTAGCAAATAAATGGCTTTTTCTTTGCCAAAAGTCATTATCTGTTATTGTTCATAGGGGTTGTGTGTGTGTTTTATGAGGAAAAATGTATCAGGTAAATAAATGTTATTTGAGAAAGTCCGCAAAAGGCGTGATCTGCGAGCAGCTGACTAATGCCTCCTCTTGATTGTCGGCTCGGATGACGTAAAAACGCAGATGAAAAAAGAAAGCAGAACTAAAAAACAGTGCAACGTTGGTGCAGTCACTGGAATGGGCTCTTTAAATTTTCACACTGTTGTGACAGCGTAAGTCACGCGACAACAACATGGTGCATGTAGTAAGTCCGGACTCATTTATTCTACCCGAATTCATACTATATAGAACATACTTTTTTAACAGCCGCAAAGTATGTTATTTAAATATAGTACCTACTCACATAGTACGCGATTTCGCACGCAGCCAGGGTGCACCATCAGGCATGTTGTATACCCTTGCCATAGAACCCTTGTTGAACAAGCTAAGAGCTAATGTACATGGACTGTATAGGGAATGCGGACGTACGTCACGGCGTGTTGCATTATGGGACGTGAGCGCCATCTTTACAGGCACGATCTTTGTTTACCTTCGGGACAATAGTGGGTGCATTGAGGGAAATGAAAAGGCTGATAGAATGGCAAAAAATGCAACAAAAAAGAGTATATTGACATAGAAATTAAACTGTCAAAATCAGAAGGTAAGAATCTAGTGTGGAAAAAGGTAATGGAATTATGGCAATATCAATGGGATCAGGAAAGTAAAGGAAGACATCTGTACAGGATTCAAAATAAAGTAGGTAATGTAAGAGAGATGCCAAACAGAAGGAAAGAGCAAGTTATGTTAACAAGACTTAGAATTGGACATAGTAAATTAAATGGAACTCTTCGTATTTTAGGAAAACATCCCACAGGACTATGTGATGAATGCCAGGAGGAAGAAACAGTCAGTCACATTTTTATATCATGCAGGAAATTTACCCAAGAAAGGCAAGAGTTGAAGTATAATTTACAAGAAATAGGCATAAGACAATATAATGTTAAAAATATATTAGAATATGGGAAGAGTGAGCAAGGAAAGAAATATTTATTTTATTTTCTAAAGAGGACTGGACTGGAAGGACAGAATATGAAATGACAAGATAACAATCAGTAGATGGCAGTAATGCAACTATTTGGATGCCAACTGCCGTAAAACACCAAAGAAGAAGAAGAAGACAATAGTGGGTGTTTGGCTAAAAAACGAGGCAAATTTGAAGAAGAACTGGAAGAAATGGAGATGTTTAAAAGAGAGAAGGGACCCTACCAGGATAAACTAAATGCCACTGCCAAAAAAAACGTAATTTGGACAAACTATCCGCGATAAACAACGTTGATACATCTGATTTAGTTTTGGTGTTCGAAGCCTATGCTAAGTTGATTAACGTTACTATTGTACATACAGTTCAAGCTATTTTACCTGAAAAGTAGCTCTCATAGTTATTGTTAACTTGCTATTTTCAGTCTATATGTTGAGTTTTCATATGTTGTGCAAGAAAAACATTGTACATTACTTTATAATGCCACAAGATGTGGTAACTTGTTAAATACAACTTTGCCTTATTGTCATCATTTAATGTTGATGACACGTGTAGAAATTAGGGTATTTGGTAGTTTATTTTAAAATATTTTGATGTATCTTTGCCCATTTATGTGTACTTAAAGGGTATTTGCGGATGCAAACAGTACAGAAACAGAGAAGTCACTTAATGTATTTATTAAGCAGTTATATAAAACATGATTCACAAACGTTTTAAAAAAAGGCATGTAAAGAGATGTACAGAATATCAAAGCAAATTGTTAATTGAAAACAAAATAAATATAATTTGATTCATGCAATGTGCCCTAGCTTTATCATCTGCTAACATGAACTTGAACCACAAAATCAACTATCCTCCTAACTGTTAGTCATCGATGAATATACAATACACAACCTCTTGCTTTTTACAACTTTTAACAAACATAGTATGCGGTGGAGGACATTAAGTAAAGTTTTTCCTCATTATTGCGTTTTTCCTCATTATTTCCTCATACCCTACGCGATCCGGCTTCTTCTCGTCAGCTCCTTGATCTGCTTCCCTTATTGTTTTTTCCAAGAAAGAAATGTGAAAAAACGTATTCCGTTGTTCAGTTTCCTCACTGAACGATCGTGTGACATGCTATGGCAGTTGAACTGAACAACCATATCGACGTTTATTACAATCTCGACAGAAAATCCAAACACAGCCTCCAAAACATGCATTTAAATACAGCGGTACTGGGCGCGATCCTGTAAATATGGCGGACCTATATGAATGGCGTGACGTCAACTCCGCATTCCCTATATTCCCAACTGTGCTAATACTTTTAAAATTTCAGCTTATGCTGATGATGTCATTTAATCTTTGATATCATTGATTGTAATGATATCAGTGTGATGTTGAAGATTTTAAATGATTTTAAGTCTCTGTCTTCTGCAAAGGTGAATTGGGGAAAAAGTGAAGCCATTTTAGTTGGTCAGAGTTTGAGCCAAGTCTTCCTGATGGATTGAATTGGACCAGAAAAGTTTTCAAATATTTAGGAGTTTTTCTGGGTGATGACAATTATGTGAAAAAGAATTTTGAAGGTGTCATTGAAAAAGTCAAAGTTTGACTAGATAAGTGGAGGTTTCTGCTTCCTTAAATGTCCTATAAGGACGTATCTTGATAATGAATAATCTGGTCGCATCTGCACTTTGGCATCATTTGGCCTGTATAGACCCCCAGTTGAAGTTAATTGATTTTTCTGGGACAGAATGCATTGAATATTTGTAATAAAAGTGGTATTTTAAAAATAAAAATCTCTCTCTCTCTCTCTCTCTCTCTCTCTCTCTCTACACACACACACACACACCTTCAGATTCACTTTCTTGCATGAGAAAAAACACATTAATTACTGTCCTCACTAACAGTAACTGCAATTCTTAATAAAACATACATTAACATCAAAATGAAAGCTAAATGCATTTAAGTGAAATTTCTACAGACTCAATCCACCAAAATGACATATGGAGAATTTTTTTCTTTTTCTAAACGGCTTTAAGCAAACACAACAGATGAGAAAGCAACTCGTAATCCGAAAACAGGCATAGGTTGTTTTTATTGGCAGTTTGAAAACATGCATTGCCGCCATCTTCTGGATTGAGGTGTGAACTTATTGGGATGTCATTTATATGTTACTAAACTAAATAAAATAAAAATAACCTAATTATTTTTTATAATTAAACCTAAATCCGAGTTTCTTTAATTTATTTCTGTAATCCTTAATTATAGATTATGTGCAGGCAAACTCAATGTTTTTTTAACTTTCTTGTTGCCTTCTCTAGTTTTTTCAGAGTACTTTCTACTCATCAAGAGTATATGTTTTACATGTCCCACTTCTTCCCAATGAATGCATAATCCAGTCCGGTGTTTTGCTATTAATTTGAGGCAGTTTATTAATCTTGTGTGCCCTATTCTCAACCTTGTAAGCATAGTGTCCTCCTGTCTTCACTTCTTTCTGGATGCTTATAAATGTCCCAATTTCTTTCCTGATCCATGTATCCTGCTACATTTTATTTATAGTATCTTTAATGATAAGTTTAATTTCTAGTCTGCTAAATGGATCTTGTATATTTATATTCTCTGCCTTTAGGGCTTCTTTTACTAATGTATTTTGTTGTCGTTGAGGTAATTTAAAAATTAATTGTTTTATTTCATCTAAAAGATCTTGCTTATATAGATTTCCACTCTGAATACTTGATAGGGAGGACATGGAATCTGATCAGATTACTATGTGGTTTAACTTCCTCTTACCCATTGCAATGCTGAAATAATTGCCATTATTTCAACTGAGAAGACTGAGAGATGATCTGAAGTTGTTTTTTGGATGTTAATTTAGCTTAAAAACTTTTACGTAGGAGTCTTAGCTTAAGAGTGATTCAGGACTGTCTGAGAGCAACTTGAGCATGGAAAAAACAAAACTTTCATCTTAGTGAGGAGGCGGGGTTGACCCCGTTGCTATGTGTGACACAATCTTTTGAAGATTGTGATTGGTTGGTTGTCAAAGAAGGAAAAAAAGAGAGCAATTTTAACAAAGTATAGAGTTTACTCACACACACACACACACGCACTATATATATATATATATATATATATATATATATATATATATATATATATATATATATATATATATATATATATATATATATATATATATATATATATATATATATATATATAATATATATATATATATATATATATATATATATATATATATATATATATATATATATATATAAATCTTTTTTTTAACCTTGCTGTTAATTTCCTAAGGTATTTCATTGGCTTAGAATGATAAAAAATTGTTCCACTCTTTCCAACACTGATTGCTGTCTATTTAAGTGGTGGTTTGGATAGTGAATATGTTTCCATAGCAAACATGGAATAAAAAACAAGAAAGACGAGACAGCCCAACTGGAAAGAAGAACAGTGTTTACTGTTATCCCAGTTAGTGGATGAACACTTTGCCATCATTAACCTTAACTGTCAACGTCCCGGTACCAGGACGCCTAACTTTACTTCACTATATAAATCCTAATCTAATTATGACAAATTATATATCGTTGGAAAGGTCTAAGACTTCTAAATAGATATTCTACTGTTTTGTGTTACAAATAATGTAGGAAGATAAATTGATGAATTTATGACAAGAGTGCACCTCAAAAAATCTGTGCACCGCATCATAACAGGAGGTCTGACACCTTTGTCACAAAAAGTCAATGCACCCACTTTTAATCATTGAAACTTCTGTTTTTATGCTAAAAGTTCATAATAAAACTATTTTTATTTATTATTATAATTATAGTATAATATTATCCTCTGAAAATGTGTATATATATTTATTTTCCTCTAAAATATAATATCTTTTTATCGCCTTTTTTATTATATCACATTTTAGTAATTATCATGAATTAGGCATCATTTGAAAGCTTATAAACTCAGAATTCATCCTGTGAAAACCGTTTTATAATTGAATGTTACGTTACCATAGAAACGGTACTTATTTTATCAGGCTCCTCCCCTTTGGGCATCATTATATTTCATAATGATCAAAACCTTTTCTAATCTTGACAAAAGACATATTGTCAGAAAGGTCTGTGTCTCAGGGTTCCAAATTTTGTGACAGAATTGATATTTGGACAGAAATGTATTAATTAAAGGCAGAATGTATACAACAAAATTCAATGGAATTCAATGGCACCCAGTGGCTTTCTTTGGCATTACGTTCTAAACAGAATCTCATGGGAACTTAAATTTTTGTGATATCAACTTCAAATTTGGCACATACCTTGGTTAGATTTTTGGCTTTGATTTTATAGTAATTTTAAAGTAAAAAAATATTTTGTAAAATATATGTTTTATATAATATATTTGATTTAATCTAAATTTAAACTTCCAAAACTTTTTCATACTTTCATTCCGGAATTACAACCATTTAAGTTTGAATAGTGCATTTTAACCCCCATTCTCAAAAATGGGGGTGACAGCGAAGGGGTTAAAGGAAAAACAGCACAGAGCAAGAAGCAGAATGTGGGAGCGTATAGCGCAAATTATTAATGGTTCATTCCCCTGCTTGTGCGCACCACGGAACCCTGCTATACTGCGCACCTGCAGTCTGCAAGGTGGGAATGTCCAGTGGAAACTAAATGAACTGCGACACAATAAGAGGTTCTGAAAGTGCTCTTTACAGCATTGTATTGCTTACAGAAGGTTGTGACAGACCCAAATCTTCACTTCTGCTTTATTGCATTTTCCCATTTGCCAAATATCTCAATGTAGAGATTACTTTCATTTCTGGCATTATGGCATTCCTGTGCTGTGTCTGAGATATTAGTGTGTCTCTAATAAGATCAGTCTCAAACATGATCTCTGCACAATCTCATCTATAGTGTCTTATTAACTCACTGTCATCCTTTGTCTGCAACACTTCTTCTCCCTCTTCATCTTTCTGCCATTTTCCCCTCTGCTAAAGAAACCCTTTAGCCTCTTAAAAGTCCTCATCCATACAATTTTGACCTTAAGACCTCGTTTAACTTAAGGGATGGTTTCTGAATTTTTTTTCTTTAATTGTAAGAAAAAAAATAATTAAACGCCCACAATTCTAAGAATTTTGACAGGAGCTACTCTTTGCACTAAGATTCTTTATGAATACGGGCCCTGGACAGTTTATAATCCAAATATATGCCTCCATGTCAGTGATACCTTCACACAAATGCCAGTTACCCATACCATTGATGCACCCCAAAACCAGGACAGATGTTTGCTTTTGCACTTATCGCTGATGAAAGTCTACACTATAAAAAATAACCGTGATTTTAACGGTAAAAAACTGTAAAAATGCTACAGTGCAAAACTGTTAATTAGTAAACAGAAAGTTTCTGTACTATACACGGTAAATAACTGTGATATAATTTTACAGTAAAATACCGTTAAATTTTGAAAGTGAAAAAGAACAAATCATTGTATAATTTACAGTGAAAAACCGTAAATTGACATTCCCACAATTCTGAAAAAAGTGTAAATTGACATTCCCTATGTATTTTTGTTGAAATAACTATGGTTCCTCATAATTTTATTGTTTTTTTTTTCTAATCAGTTATGTACATTACGAGTTATTATGTTACATTTAATGTTGTTAAATTAATGTTTATTGCATTTTTTTATTTCATGCATGTTACCATGATGGTGCTTAATGTTTGTGTGAATGACATTGTGCAGCTTCTTTAAATAAGTATTGCTTTATACAAGTATTCACTTGTAATTAGCTGTGATTGCTCATGTAACTCTCATCACTGCTGTGATGATTATTGATTGTCAGTGTATTACAATGGTCTAAAACAGATATCAATACATCAATAAGTTGGTAAATCCACATTTTATCAGAAAATAAAATACGGTTTATTACTGTGAATTTTAAGTTAAATCTGTAAAACCATTAACGTTCCTACCGTATTTTTAACGGTAAAGTTCTGGCAACTACAGCTGCCGTTTTTTTACTGTAAAATTTACAGTTTATTTTTTACAGTGTAGTTGGTCCCTTTCGTCTTTGGGACTGAGAACTCAATATCTGTTTTTCCCAAAAACAAGCTGAAACATGGACTCATCTGACCACAGCACACAATTCCACTGTGTTTAATAATTTATATTTACTTCCTACTATGCCGTCTACTACCAGACAGTCCATTGTTGTCTCCCTGAGGAAAAAATCCATTCATTCATTGCTATAGGAGAGGAAGAATTGTCTAAACTCGTTAAATCGTTTAAATCAATTACATTTATGTTAGACCCTATACCGACTATACTATTGAAAGAGAAGCTTCCAAAGGTCAAAGATCCTCTTCTTAATATCGCTAATTCGTCTTTGTCACTAGGATGTGTACCAACAACGTTTAAGCTGGCTGTTATTAAAACTCTTATTAAAAAAAACACAACTTGATCCTAGAAAATTTGTCAATTACAGTCCGATCTCAAATCTACCTTTTCTATCAAAATTACTAGAAAGTGTAGTGCCCTCACAACTGTTTCTTTTCAGAAAGAAATGGTCTCTGCAAGGATTTTCAGCTAGGATTTAGTACTGAGATTGCTCTCATTAGAGTTAGAAATGATTTGCTCTTATCATCCGAATCGTGGTTGTATCTGTCTACTAGTGTTACTCGATCTTAGTCTTGCATTTGATACCATCGACCACAATATTCTTTTAAAAAGACTTTAAAATTATGTTAGCATTAGTGGAATTGCATTAGCATGGTTCAAATCATACTTATCTGACCGTTATCAGTGTGTAGCAGTAAATGAAGAGATGTCTTATCGATCACAAGTTCAGTATGGTATACCACAAGGCTCAGTACTAGGACCGTTGCTGTTCACTCTGTACATGTTACCCTTGGGAGATATCATTAGGAAGCATGGCATTAGTTTTGACTGTTATGCTAATGATACTCAGCTCTATATTTCTTCACACCCCGAGGAAACGCATCAATTCACAAAATGAACGGAATGCATAGCTGATATAAAAATTACTTGGATGTCAATTTCCTATTATTTAACTCTGAAAAAACAGAGATTCTAATTACAGGCCAAAAAACTTCCTCACTTAATAATCTTTATAACCTAGTCTAACAATTAATTGGCTGCTCCGTCTAGCTCTTCGTCGTCGGTTAGGAACCTGGGTGTGCTCTTTGATACCAATCTTTAATTTGAAAGTCACATTTCTATCATCTACAAAACCACATTCTTCCATCTTAAGAAATATATCTAAATTACGACATGTATGAAAGATGCAGAATAGTTAGTTCTGATAGTTATGTGTATGCGGTCATATGCGTATGCGGATCCGATTTTAGTTCCCTGCGACTGCCACTAGGGGGCGAAATGCTACAATCGTGTGCGAATGTCATGTGTCAGTGGAAAGGCACCTACTGTAGTTGATAAAAATAAAGCACTGTTTATTTAATTTGTATATTAAGTTGTGTAGTGTATCTTTGTTCTTAATTTTAAATTACTATAAAATTATGACAAAGATTATTATCTTCACCACTTTGGCCTAAATGTCTGCCATTCTTTTTTATTTTATATTTTGTTACCTATAAGGCTTTTTTAAAATAGGGACATTAGTTTGCTGTTATTCTTAGCTGTATAATAGCTGTAATGCTTAGCCACTTGCAAAATAGTAAGACCAGCATAAAAAGAATTGTGATAAAATCGTGATTTCCTGAAATAAATCGTGATATGATAGTTTTGCCATATTGCTTAATCATACACTGTTCGTTCATTGGCCCTCGAATGAGTCTGGTTTCTCCCAAGGTTTTTTTTCTCTCCATTCTGTCACCTGATGGTGGTTGGTTCCTTTTAATATTCAACATTTAATATTCAACAATATTATGAGGCTTACTTCAGGTGGACGATGACGTGATTTTCTTCTAGAAACAAACTGCTTGTATTATTTTTATGTCGTCAGTGTGGAGCTGCTTTGATACAATCTGTATTGTAAAAAGCACTGTAGGTGGCTTGAATTTTAGACCATCTGAGATGAGCTCTGGGCCCAGAAAACAAGTCGGCATCTCCGTCTCCTTGCATTACAGAGATTAAGTGGCATTTCTTAGTGCAATGTCAGACTATGTTAAGTGAAAATGGTTAACTAAAGTACTTTCAAGCCCATGTGGCTGTATTAAGCACAGTAATATGGTGGTTTCTCATACAATGCCATTGGAGGGTTCAAAGGTCACACACATGCACCAAAGGTCTCCTGCCTTGTCCTAGACAGACTCAGATTCCTCTAATTTCCCTGAATCTTTTCACAATATTATGTATGGTAGATGGTAAAAGACAAAAATTCTCTGCATTGAGAAATGTGATTTTTTAATTGTTTGACAATTCTTGCATGATATTTGGCACAAAGTGGTGAGCCATGGCCACCCTTGCTTGCAAAGACTGAGAAGCTATTTTACACCTCGAACACGATACCTTCACCTATTACCAATTCACCTGCTCATTGTGGACTTTTTAAAAGAGATGGATAATCTCACTTGGATAATCTTTTTACTTTTTTGTAGTGTGTTGCAGCCATCAATTTCAAAATTTGTTTAAATTTACAAAATACAATTATGTTGGTCATTGAAAACATTGGAACATTTTTCTTTGTACTTTTGTCAGTTAAAAAAGAGAATTAACAAATTGCAGATTGCAAATTTTATTGCATTTTACAAAATGTCCCAACAACGTTTCTGGAAATAGGGTTGTATATATGTAATTTCAATTATCCTGTAACTCAGATATTTTGCATTTAAGAGACTCTTAAATCACCTAGCACATTAGCTAGCCTATCTCTTTAGACACACTTGAAACCCAAGTAGGGTAGGGAAACTTTATTATTCACGTATACCTAAAGGTAACATGGAAAAAGTTCAAATAATAATAATAACTAGAATGTACATTTCCAGAAGAAAATGTGAAGTGGTGCTTGCAGTGGCAAATCTCACCACCTGGTTGCTAGGGTGTTCTGGGTGGTTGCTAGGTGGTTGTTTGGGTATTCTGGGTGGTCGCTATGGTGTTGCTATACGGTTTCTAGGGTGTTGCTAGGCGGTTGCTAGGGTGTTCTGGGTGGTTGCTAGGGTGTTGCTAGGTGGTTGCTAGGGTGTTCTGGTTGGTTGCTAGGGTGTTCTGGGCGGTTGCTAGGGTTTTTGGGTGGTTGCTAGGTGGTTAATAAGGTGTCCTGGGTGGTTGCTGGGGTGTTGCTAAGGTGTTCTGGATGGTTGCTAGGCGGTTGCTAGGGTGTTGCTAGGCGGTTGCTAGGGTGTTCTGGGTGGTTGCTATGGTCTTGCTAGGTGGTTTCTCAGGGTATTCTGGGTGGTTGCTAGGGTGTTTTAGGTGGTTGCTATGGTATACTGGGTGGTTGCTATGGTGTTACTAGGTTGTTGGTAGTGTTCACATATGGTTACTCTAGAGTTTTTATAATGTTCATGGCCTGTTTTAGCACTTAGCTACTCAATATTAGCATGTAGCTATTCACAGCTAGCATGTCTAGCATTTTGAAAGTTATGTGTGCTGGCATGAGTCAAAAAACCCAACCCCCATCGCGACACAATGTTCTGATGCTGAGATATAAGTCTTGCAAAATTGTTGCTAGGGTACTCTGTTTGGTTTCTAGGGAGTGGCTTGGCAGCTGCCAATCATGAAACTCCAAAGGCTACTTGTCAGTATGAATGATATAAACCAACCCCCATCTCTCATACGATGTTCTGATGCAGAGATGTAGGTCTTGAAAAATGGTTGCTAGGGTACTCTGTTTGGTTTCTAGGAAGCGGCTTGGCAGCTGCCAATGATGAAACTCCAAAGGCTTCTTGTCACTATGAAAGATATATATACCAACTCCCATTCCTCTGTGACATTCAGAATGGAAGATATCACTGATTTTGGATTTTTGTTTCTAAGGTGCTCAATAATGGTTGCTAGGGAGGGGCTAGGAAGTGTTGAGGTGATTTGTGATTGGCTGTTTGCTGCCCCGAGTCAAACGACACCACATTTGTGTGTCTATGACACTTCTATCCGGAGATATCCTTTTCATTTCTTTCAATGAAAGTCTATGGAACTTGTAGCTAAGGTGCTCTTAATGGTTGCTAGGGCGTGGCTTGATAGCTACACAATGATTTTGAGAGACTGATTGTTCGTCTGAGTAAAATGAGCCCGCCCCCTTGTCTCTATGACACTGTGATCCAGAGCTATGTTCAATACAAAATCCCTATGCAATTTACCATAGTAGGAAAAACACATGCATTTCATGGGACGTCCTTCACCATAGTAAGTCAATGGGGAAAATTTGGGCAGCTCCTGCCCCCCAGGGGTGCAACTTTTACCCCATTGTGAGGTATGTTCTTACAGAGCCTGCCAGCCTCTTCAAATGTGGCAAATTACACATTTGTCCGAAATCCTTGTTCGGAGCTACGAGTCGTCAAAGTTTGTCGCAATGTTAAGTCTATGGGATTTTTTGGAAATTTGTTCGCCCCTGGGGCGAACACCGTACCCCCGATCTCTTATAAAAGTCATAGGACACTTCTCCTCAATAGGCCACACGATTTGACGCCTCATTTATGTGTCTGTGACGAAAGCTGTGGGCGGAGGAGTGCGCCAAACTTTTTCCTGGAATAGTATAATGCTGTACTAGAAAATTTTCATAACATTGTGGTCAATGGGGAAAATTTGGGCAGCTCCTGCCCCCCAGGGGTGCAACTTTTACCCCATTGTGAGGTATGTTCTTACAGAGCCTGTCAGCCTCTTCAAATGTGGTAAATCGCAGGCTTCTGTGAAATCCTCGCTCGGAGCTATGACTCGTCAAAGTTTGTCGCAATGTTAAGTCTATGGGACTCGATTTTTCGCTCCTGGGGTGAACATCGTACCCCGATCGCTTAGAAAAGTCATAGCACACCATTCCCGAATAATCCGCATCGATTTGATGCCTCATTCATGGGTCTGTGACAAAAACTGCGGGAGAAGTCACGCGCCAAACTTTTTGGCTGACTTAAAAAACACAATTGTAATAGTGTTGCCTTGCTTTCAGCAAGCACCACTAATGAGTACTTTGTTTTTAATCTTTAATTGCAGCTTGCAGCATCTCATGTTCATATTCACCACAGTAAAATAACTCGCCAAATCCCTTATTTGCTTTTTAATAAAACTAATCTAGTAGCAATAGCGATTTGATTCTAGCATCAATGAATTTGAAAGCTCTTTAGAAAAATCCTGTTCCACCCTTTTCATATATTTTGCCAAAATTTGGGTTATCATACTGTATTTATTTATAGTTGATGTTTTAAATTTCATTATCATTTATTACATTTCCTCTCTTCTTATATTTTGTGATGCCGTGGCTATAAATATATTTGACTACAGGTTAATTAGTAGGGAACAAAAACGAAACTTTTATTTATGACTCATATGCTTGTGACTCATAATGATAGGCTATAAATAATGACCCTATTTAAAACTATTAATTAAATAATCCTTAAATAAGAGCTTTGTGAGAGCTAACAGTCTATGGCTTGCACAAAATAGATTAAAGGAGCTTTTAAATCTTTGTAATGCCCAATTCACATTGACTGAAATCAAAACTCTGGCCACTCATTGTCTAATAATCCCTAATCGAATACTGTCAAAAAGCAGTGAAAGAACTGAGGTGTCCATTGAGCCTCCAGATTTACAATTAGGCAACTGACTAAAAACAAGAAAACGCTTGTTTTGGTTCCACAATCACAGAACAAAATGTAGTTCGCATCATCCAGCCAGAGAAGCGGCAGACACACGTCACGCTTCATTCGCGTCACTGACGGCGTCCTCCGTGACGTCACGCGCACAGGGGCGGGTGTTTAGCCAAGAGCAGGCGCCAACAAGACAGTCTACTGTGCCGGAGTCCATTTAGAGGCGTAGTGACGTCGGATTTATTTATGGAAATTTGCTAATTGCCATCATCTAACCTGAGCTTGCTTGAAACACTAATACGCACAAAAACGTAGCCTAGCCATAAGTATTTTAAATTACTGAGCTATAGGCATATAAATAAATTCTCTCTGATGGGGAGTAAATCTTGGCCCCCCACACATTTCATTACAGTATTGCACGTAAGCGTGTTTGATCATCGATACTCTGCTGGGATGTAAATAGAAAAGTAGAACTACATAGAAATGTAGCCTAACTGAAAAGAGTCAAAAGAGGAGTGCGTATTGGACATGACAGTTCTCTGCAGAGATCTATCCTTGACGTGTACATGAGGGAGGGGTTGATTGATGGTTGGTTTTGCGTCTCTCTTCATCATGAGAGCAAGAGAGGGATGAGTCACTCGCTGGCTGATATAACACAGCACTGCAGCGCCTGTGCAGAGCATCCAAGCAGATCACTGCCAGTAAAACCCCACACCACGAGCCTGTGTGAGCAATACAATGTTTGGTAGATTCATTGTATTTGACAATATTAAATTGAAGATAGAGATCATTCAGCTTTAGCTATAAAATACCGAGATAAGTCAAATAAAGTGGATTTTCCAAAAAGGAAAGTTTTAGAACCAATTGCACTGTGGGAATTATGAATTG
The DNA here is from genome assembly GCA_030378365.1 of Hybognathus amarus. Lineage (NCBI taxonomy): Eukaryota > Metazoa > Chordata > Actinopteri > Cypriniformes > Leuciscidae > Hybognathus > Hybognathus amarus. The sequence continues at coordinate 336,152 of JAQIUQ010002402.1, read as the reverse complement.
TGTTCTGACATTTCAACTGCACCAAGTAAACTAAATGGAATTAAAAGAAAGTCGTATTCGTCTAAATTGTCCTGAACAGCCAGTTAACCAGTAATGAAATGCAGTCACAGTAAAGTAAGTGTAGCCTAATCGTTTTATAGCCAACATGCGCAGATTGTAACTGATTTTTACACGATCAATCTTAACGGCGTTTTTCTTTATAATAATTTTTCTCTTAGAGGCCTTTTCTTTTTTATTTTTTCATTTATTTAGAAAAGAAAGGAAAAAACTGTCCAGAATAGACAACCCATCACAAGTGTCACTGTCGTTTAATCACTAACGTAACGTTACATGCACATACGTGCGCGCTCGCTCTCGACACCTGTTAACTCTCGTTCCGCGGGCTGATGATGTGCCATTGTTGTGACTCGCACTACGTGGACTACCTCAAAACTCTGACGCCAGGTCGCCATGGAAACTGCTTTAAGCTCCGGGCTCTGAGAGAGCAGAAGGTGTGGGATATTTAAGAGTTTCAGAAGCACTATCTGCCTGAACAGCGACCGCGCTCCTGCAGCTTTTCCCAGCTCTGGAATTTAGCTAATGAACCATAGACGACTGACCCGATGACCAAATCACTGTCGGATTAACCCTGGAGATCAACATTGACGAGGCGCCAGTCTTACGTTTCTGCACGAGTGGTGAGTTGAAAACTCTCATCTTTGTGTGGACTTAACTCATTTGTTTTGACTTTGACTTCTATCTTGCCACGGCTACATGCATATTTGTAATATAATGATATTTGCGACTATTGATTATTGTTGTTATTATTAATATTTTTTTTTACTTCATGATTTGACCACTTTCAAGTTTAAATTGCAAATAGCTAGATGGCTACAAAAGCTGTTCTCTGCCAAAGTTTGAAAAACCTATGACGTTGGACTGGGAACGCAACTATGGTAGGCTACTATTGAATATCAGTCAAAGAAACAGGCTAGTATGTGAATACTTTTATGGTAGCCTGGCGATGACGACTGCATTTTTAGGCTACTGTATCAATTCCACATATCATTTTTATTACCATACACGCGCACACATAGGCTAATAAAGCAACGCACTGTTCCTCTAACCTGCCGATGTTTGGTTTAACGTTTAAGAGCTATTCGTTTGTCTTCCTGTGATTTGAGAATGTATGTCCTCATTTGCCAGAACTTTTTTTAATATAGGCTACTTGGTCTGTAAGCAGCTATATTGTAGGCTACATGGTGAATAAAGTGAATGATATGTTCAGTACAAGGCAAATTGTGAATCGATAATGAAGTCTGTATGCGCGTTTAAATGCATAAAGAACAGGCTGGTTTTCTGAAACCTGCTGGCGTGTATCTGTGAATGGATGAGCAGAAGTACATCGATGACTCACAGCGGTTTATTTGCGGGAGAGTGCGCGCGAGAGGGGCGGGGAGGAAAACATCATCGTGCTGCAGCGTCACGGCCAATGTGCACATTCGTGTGTGCGTCTACTGTCTTTAGACAGCTGGCCTCAAAAATACTAATAAAGCTCATTTTGTCGAAGTAAATAATCAGCCACGACAGGGACAGTTAAAGTGAGACCGACAGAAATTTCACTTTTTGTCAATCTTGCATGTGGGATTCAATTGCCGTGACGTGTCAGTAATGACGCCAGTAGTCATAGCGACGTCACGTGGCGACGCCCCCTCAGTCAAGATGAATGGCCAAAAATTAGGCTTGTGCGACTACATGCAGTTCTGCGCAGATCGATCCGTGGCTGACTTGAAGCAGTGCATGCGGGTTAGCAGGGATGTGCACAGACACTTTGAGGGACAGGGGCTCAAGGGAAAAAAAGGGGACCTTTTATACCTAAAAGATATGTATATATATATATATATATATATATATATATATATATATATATATATATATATATATATATATATATATATATATAATTAAAGCTGCAGTCCGTAGCTTTTTTGTGTTAAAAATGATCCAAAATACATATTTGAGAAAATACATAACCAACCAGTGTTCAACGCTATATGCTTGCCATAGCTTGATTCAAAGCGGTAAACTTGTAATAATGTTTTTAATTCCAGTGGTACTGGTGGATTTCTGCGGGAGATTCGAGCATGTCTTTGCGTCATTATATCACATCTGTACAAAGAAGGAGTCTCGGCTAGTCGGCTATATTGCAAGTGAGGATGTTGGAGGTGGAGATGTATAGCCTTTTCTCAAAGCACTTGATATAATTAAACTTTTCAATTTGATGGTGGATCCCGAAAGGTTAAAACGACTCCAGTGACAACTGATTCACCCGTTGTAAAATGCAAAAGACTTCGTTCGGACTTCGGAGTGGCTACAGAAAAAAAGAGACCGCAACTGAAACCATGAACAGAACAAAAGTGGATGTTACTTACTTGTTCCGGTGAAAATGAATATGTTAGTCATACTTCCAATTTCCAAAAAGAATCATCTGTGATTCTGAATCCCAGTCCACACCGGCACGGTGATTGACAGCTGCACACTTTTCTCAATGTGTTCATCCTTGCTTGTGCCGTGTTCGAACTACAACTCACATTAAGTTGATAATTCCGCTAAATGACTGCAATTGCAGATTTCAAACAGAGATGGCGACAAAGAGGGAAAAATGCGGACTGCAGCTTTAACACAACTCTGATTTAAAAATATATATATAGTTAAAAAGTCAATTATTTTTTTTCTTCCTCAAACTTACGCAATTGTTTAATTTTTTTGTTGTTGTAGGCGTGTAGGGCTGCATAAAATAATAATAGCAATCAAAAAAAATATATGGATTATCATGTTACTTCAAATGTTTTCATTCATTATAAAATGAGATTGGAGTAAAAACATGAAGCCTAATATTTGGCACGTTTTGCTTTTCAAACTCACAGAGAGAGTGTCTCAAACTCACAGAATGTTCGGAGAACATTTACTGAAGTGATCGAGTCGCTCCAAACTATGAAACATTATTTTTACCAAATTATACATATCCACGTTAGAGCAGATATCCACAAACACAATATTTTACAGTAAACATGGGTCTAAACATTATAATATTAACCATATTAGAGTAAACACACATACGTTTATCATGCTGTGTTCTATTATCGAACATAAAAACATCCTTGTGTACATGTATATAAATTTAGCATTAGGCTTCATGTTTTTACGCCAGTCTCATTTCATAATGTACATTTTAGTCTTGCACCAGTTTGAATAGTTGCTACAATGTAAAGTGGGGTGTAACGATACACGTTTTCAATTGAACCGTTCGGTATGAGGCTTTCTGTTCGGTGTGCATTACAAACCGAACGATTTTGTTGGGCCATTTCTCCTGCCGTCTAAAATCCGCTATGATGCGACCACCACAATGTTGCGCAACATCAAATGTCAAAGATAATGAAATGGCTCGTTTCCACTGAGTGGTACGGTACGGTACAGTTCGGTACACAATTATTTGCATTTCCACTGTCAAAAGTTGAGAATGGTACCAAAAGCCGAACCGCACCGTACCACTTTTTAGGTACCCTTCCGTTGGGGTACCTAGCACAGTGAAAGGGTATTAAAAGGTGGAGCTCAGACTCACTGCAGAACGGTGATTGGTGGACAGAGTATCGTCACTCGCTCGTGCTACAAGGGCATTAGAAGCATACAGTTGAACATATAATTCTACTGTTATTGTGTCAACGAAATGTAGATTTAAGAGTTTTTCAGGCGAAAAAGTAGTTTTTGAAAGCTCAAATCTGTGGTTTATTTATAGATTTACGATAATTTGACTGACATCCATTCCAAGCGATCATCCGGACGCTTGCGCTCGTGTCCTCCTCTTTCCTGAAACAGCCTTCCTCGGCTAGTCGCTCTGATGTTTGCCGCTAACTTCTGACGTCTCTGTAGTGGTTAAACATGAAGATATAGTTCGTCTCTGTATAAACCTAACAGGTGATCTTTGGTCTCGTGAATCAATAATTCGTTCCTGGTCAATAGTTTTGGCAGAAGGCTACGTGAAGTTTCATATCTTTGAGCGCTGAATTTGTATTTGACTTGACTAAATTGTTTCTTTATGTTATTTAAACTTTACTGTATATCTTTTTGTACCTTTTACTTATGCTTTTATAATGGCTATTATTGATAAAACTGAAATTCAACAAAATAGATTTTTTTGTTGTCATCTGTTGTTTATTGCAACATTTGTACCAATGCGATATGCAATACATTAAATATTGCCTGGAATATGTTTAATATTTTAAATTTAAACGAAAAGAGGCAGGGTTGTGTTTTATATTTAGTTTTCATGCAGTGAATATAATCAATAGGCTATGCGTTGCCTGAACCACAATTCTGTGCTTTATAATGTTTAAATGTATTGAAATTAAATCGAAAAGAAGCAGAGTGGTGTTTTGTAACTTATTTCGTTTTATTGTTGCTTAAAATGAACATACAGACATAACCGGAGTCGCAGAGCCAGAGCGAGCTGTGTGGCATGTTCAAGAACACGCTGTTCCATTAGCAGAATTACTGGACTCGCGTCCTCGGAATCATTCTGAGTCGGACTTTGCGTTGGCTACTTGGTATTGAGAAACGCCTAATGCCAGTGCTTGTTTCTAGCGACAAACATGCCGAGAGGCAAGAACAAGATCTGCTGTCTGTCATCAATTGTTGTTTATATGTCGCTTTCTTCGCGCGAAAATGACGTCGATCGCTTCTTCCAGCTAACACCACGCCTATCAAGTAAGGGTACTGTTGGGGGTGGAAACGCAAGCCGGATCATGGTGTACCCTACCCGACCCATACTGTACCGTACAGTGCCGTACCATACCCCTCAGTGGAAACGAGCCAAAAGTGGACCGAAACTCATTATTTTGTGCATTTTAGACCGTTTATCAGTTTGGAGCAATGTCAGTGCAGTGCGAGCCTATCTTGATCAAGTGACACTGATATACACAGCGCTAAGAGATCCAGTAAACAAAACATTTGAATTCACCACTGAAATAATAACATAGCTGCAAGATCTAGTGAGAAACATTCACATTTCTCTGTTTAAAAAAAAAACTAAAAGATTCAAGATGTAGTAAAACTCACACTTATTTTAAAAATAATTTTTCTTTTAATAAATAGGAAATTTCTCTGACATTTCTTTGTTTTCTCTTTGTTTCACCACTGTATCAATATCAAACCGAACCGTGAACTTTGTGAAACCGTTACACACCAAATGTAAAGTTTATATAACAATAACAACTTATTATAATGAGTGGACATGTCTTATCTTTAAAAATCTTTCTTTCTTCTAATTCTTCTGAGGTAAATCCTAGATAAACAGCACAACACAAACACAAAATGTCTTCCGAACTCAATGAAAAACAGAGGAGTAGTTACTGAAGTTTCTGATTTTTTTGTTTTGTTTTGAGGTGATGAGCTTTTACAGTTCTGCCTTTCTTCACGTGGACAAATTTGCATGTCAATTGCTCGCGTGCACGTGGGTGTGGCCACAGAGTTAATGAGGAAGCGTTTGAGAAACTGTACATGTCGTTGCTTTCATACGGACTACTTAAACAGAGAATATTTGTTTTTGATATACAGTAACTTACATAATTTGAAGATAGAGAGTTTGTAAAGACGTATGTCTCAAGTCTGTGCGACAAACATTCACTGAGTTACAGTTCATTTTCTGTTGCGTTTCAGAATCACACATTATAAAGTTTAGAGGAGACAGGTCATTTTTTAATATAACTCCCAATTGATTTTGTCTGAAAGAAGAATGTCATATACACCTAGGATGGCTTCAGGGTGAGTAATTCATTAATGCCAATTTTCATTTTTGGGTGAACTATCCCTTTAAGTTCTTGAGACCATTTGTCAATTTCATTTGTCAATTTAGGCTTTAGAAGCTATTGTGAGGACAACTTTAACAATCATTTCTCTGCTGGACTTACCCTGTCCACACTCAAGGTGTATGTGGCTACCATTGTGGCTTTCCACACTCCTCTGGGTGATAGCCCTTTGGCAAGACATCAGCTGGATCCATGGGGTTTGGAGGATGAGACCTGCAATTCAGATCAGAGTTCCCACTTGGCATCTGGCAGTGGTTCTCGAAGGGCTGGTTGAGGCCCCCTTGGAACATTTTAGAGTCAGCTGAGGCCAAGAACCTTTCACTTAAGGTAGCTTTTGTCTTAGCAATCACTTCTCTTTAAAAGAGTAGGAGATCTTCAGGCTCTCTCTATATCTCCCGATTGCCTGGAGTTTGCTCCTGGAAGAGTTACGGCTTCTGCATCCCAGGCCTGGCTAAGGTGGCACGCTTCTAATACCGGCACGTCCAACGGTTTCTACAGGCATTTCATCCTCCACCTAATATGACGGCTGAAGATGAGAGATGTCATCTGCTCTGCCCTGTCAGACCTCTAAATAATATAAAGCTACTAAATATTTTATGTTCGTCTTCTCAATGGCAGAAGTTGGACTAGTTGCTGGTGTGTTCGGGTCGCCCCAGAAGGGGCTTCCGGCTGGATAGTACTGAATATTTCAGACTATTTCCCTGGCCTATCAGGTGCACAGTTTGCCTTCACCTATGGCCATGAGGGCTCACTCAACCAGAGGTATGGTGTCCTCTAGAGCCCTCCTCTCAGAGGCCCCTATACAGAAAGAGTTATCCGGCTGGATTTTGTAGTCTGGACCTCCCTTCTCTTTGCTGGGTGCACGAGTGCTCTCGTCCTATTGTGCCTGTGACAGGCTTCACACTAGGACAAGCAGGGTTTGTTGTGGCATAGTGGGTATTGGTTCCCCAATGTGTTGTTCCGAGGCAGTGCCGAGTTCCCTGAGAAGGGAATGAGACACTGCGTCCCTTCCCACGCCTGGGAGTAACTTGCCACATTGCAGAAGCTAACTCTGTTGTGTGCCGGCGACCCTTTTGTAGCTTCCGTGTATGCCATCAACGTCATGACGCAGCACCAATCAGGATTTGATTAGTATAATTCACACTTCAGACACGTTATGCTAAGGGCGTTCCCCGAAGTGGCGTCCGACGCAGTGTCTCGTTCCCATTTTAGGGAACAAGAGTTACCGTCGTAACCCACAATGTTTTGGACGATCAGATCACAAGTGAATGAGAGAGACACATACCCGTTTACACCTGTCCTGTGACCCAATGTCCATACTATTCATCCTAATAGTATGTAAGATTAGAATAAGTGTGTCCCGTATTTTGAAAAAGTATGTAAAAAGTCCCAGAATGATCTACTATTTACGGTAGATGTTCCGAAGGGTGGATCCATGCACACAATAAAGTCTAATATTACCCACAACCCATTGCGCTTTGGAGTAAGCATCCAGTTCAGAAAAAAAGCAACTAAAATTGCCTGTGACAAACTGTTACAGTGTCTTTTGTTACTGGTAGTGAGCTGTTACTCTTTGTTATCCCATCAGTAGGACAGTCATTAACAAAAAGCCACATTTGTCTAGCAGTGTCTGGGTTTTACACTGGATAAATTAACAAAGCAGTAGTGACACATAACCTGGCAAGAATCTTCATTAACCACCTTGCTAAAACACACATCTGTTGGAAATGCGAAATGGATAAAAATCTAATAACTCTAATAACTAAAATAAAAGATGACTTGAATAAATAACCATTAATGGCATGTTTGAGTCATGCTCTTAAAAAGGGTTAGTTCACCCAAAAATGAAAATTAAGTCATTAATTACTCACCCCATGTTGTTCCAACCCCGTAAGACCTTCGTTCATCTTCGGAACACAAATAAAGATATTTTTGATTAAATCTGAGAAGCTGGATCACTCCTTCATAGACTGCCTAAGGGACTGGCTCTTGACGGCCCATAAAGACATAAAAAAAATGTTTCAATATTCCATGTGCCTACAGCGGCTCAATTATAAGTTTATCAAGCGACAAGACTACTTTTTGTGCGAAAAAAACATAAATAATGACTTTATTCGACTATTCCATTACTTCCTTATGGGCGCATGCCGAGAACTGAGATGATGATGTCCTTTTTCTTCTACTTCTTGTTACCGGCTGCTCACCGCTTAGGAGTCTACCGCCACCTACCGTATAAGAGTGATGTGCTGATATAGCCAGAGCGCGATCAACATCTTATACGGTAGGTGGCGGTAATGCTCTAAGCGGTGAGCAACTGTCTATGTATACCAATACATAATTAAAATGTAAGTACTCTGAAAAATGGAAGTATATAAATCGAGTGTCTGTAGTCTTCTCAGTGCTGGAATAAACACAGCTCAATATTTCCAACCGGGACGAAAGAAATGATTGGCTGGGCGACTGTCACTTTCCCTCGCTACCATGGCTACCAGCACTGCTGCGTAAGAGCAGCCCACATGCATGCACACGTTTGTTTCAGGAGTGGAAGAGGTGCACGAAAGCAAGGAAAATTCCCAGTTACCTGCATATACAGTCAGCGAAGGAAAACCAGGCAAAAAAGGAATACAGTATTTGAAATTGCTACCGACCAAAAAAGTATTTGGATAAAGCAAGAAGTCAGACGAGAGTCAATATCGGAGGGCTTTCCAGCCGTGGCAACAAATGACAACCAGGGGCTGAAAAGTAATGCCAGCAGTGCTTTCGTGGAAGCCCTTACATGTAAAACACCGATATGAATCTTACACGAAATTCACCTTCATCACAGTGTAACCGATGGTAACGGGAAAATGTGCATCAGTGCAACCTGTTTTTAGTTTTGCTGTTTTAGTTTTTATGTTACTAGCTTGTTACCGAATCAAACTCAATATATTTTAAACTTTACCATTACCAGTATCAATATCCTAGCTTGATAGTGAGTACTACCTGCCATGTTAGTTGTTTATATTTAATGATAAAGTTAAGCATTTTATTACATGTGATTCTGAAATGATGTCACTACATGCACTGCCCCTCTCCCACGGCGCTGGTAAACGTCGTCCTCCAGCTGAGTGCGGTCGGCAGCGCGCATTTATGTGTTTTGTATATTAATATTCGTCTAATTAAATTATGTATTTATACACTAGATGTGCACCAACATGCATGATTGTTTTTTGTTTTGTTTTATTTTTTAAATGAAAACATTTTAATTTAGCATAAAAATCGAATTCGACAACTCGTCCCCTTGGAATTTTAAAGGTTCTATCTGCGTTCTGAGCAGTTTTGAGATATTTGAGCTTCAAAGTTTTTGCATTCCATATAGGAAAATGTGTATGGGGAACAAGTTTCTTCAAACATAAACATAACAGGGACCCCTGAAATGTACAAAACACATCACATAATGTAAATAAATTGTTACAGAATAAGAATATGTGAATAACTCAATTTTGACAAAAATGTCAAATTCCAAGGGGACGAACTACTGGCAAGTTTGGCTACTATATTGCACTTATTTAAAAATAACTAGAATGTTATATGTGCTGCACATCTATAATCAATTTTATCTCTATCTGAATTTTTTTCCAGATCTTGTGAATGTGATAGAGATGGAAGATGACCGCGTTTCACAAACTGACACAAGAGCAGGTGGAGACTTTGGACCAAGTTCTTACAGAGGTCATTCCCATTCATGGCAGGGGCAATTTTCCAACTCTTGAAATCAAGCCTAAAGACATAATCCATGTGGTCAGAGACAGACTGATTTTGAAGAAAAATCAAGGTGAGAGATGTCCGTCTCAATGGCTCTACAGCCAGTCATGTGCTGGTCAAAGAAAACGGCACCAGCTATAAAGATTTGGATATCATCTTTGGTGTGGAGCTTCCCAAACCAGAGAGACTTCAGATTATTGAAGGAGGTGGTTTTGGGCCTGTCTGCTTGACTTTCTACCTAAAGGAGTCAGACAAAGACAAAATAACAGCTCTCACCATGAAAGAGGCATATGTACAAAAAATGGTCAAGGTGTTCACTGGAGCATGACCGTTGGAGCCTTATCTCCCTCTCAAATAATAGTGGGAAAAATGTAGAGCTCGAGTTTGTCAACTCTCTCCGACGACAGTTTGAATTCAGTGTGGACTCCTTTCAGATCATCCTGGACAGCATGCTGCAATCTTATTTGGATGCTGAAAGGAGGAAGTTTGAAGAAGGGCAAGAGGGCCAGGACTCTTCTTCAGCTCAAACAAAAGGGATTCAGTCAGCCCTAATGGACGAACCATTCCTAAGCTCTTGTGACATAAGCCATCACCAGAAAAAGCGACGCTGACATGTGCTCCAAAACTGAAGACATGGAGACTTTCTATGACTCTCAGTGTTATTGTAAAATCAGTCAGAAAGAACAGTCTAAATTTTCAGAAATTGAACCAACTTGTGAAGTTGACAAAGATGTTGAAAAAGAGATGGTTGAAACTACAACTATCCCTGTACCTATGGAGCAAGTATCAGAGTAACGCTGTAATAGTGCATGTGGAGGAAAAGAATGAACTTCATGAAAATGTGTCTTTGCATACAGAGACACTGCTAGAGGTAAATACAAATCGAAATAGGTATTGACTCAGGAGGGGGAAATGAACTGTTGGTCAGTAAAAACCATGTCTGTTAAGGAAACAAATCCCAGTTAAAACACATCTTAGTGAAATTAGTTCTGACATGTTAGACATAGAAGCAGTTAATTCCAAACCATGGCTTGAAATGGTACATGCTGACTTCTCTTGTCTTTCAACAAAAGGGACCTTTGGTGAGCGATGCCCATTCCAACCTGCTCCCATTACATTTCTTACACAAGCAGCACTAGAATCATATGCTGAGTATCCTCTGCCACCCCTGCCAAGAAAAACAGCCAAAACTCACAAATGGTTGTTCTCAAGCATTCCTGCACCCAAACCTCCTCGGAAAATGTACCAAAAAAGATAACTCCTGTGCCATGTTCACCAGAAAATCAGTGTCAAACAATTTGGATGTTAATGCCTTGTCAGATTTTGCCTCCAACTAAAGCTTGCCCAAAATGAATTATTACCTATGCAGGTTAAATTGTCAGGTCTTACCACAAAAAGCTTTGAATTATCCAGTTCATCAAAAGAACTGTCCACTTGTACTGGAGCTTTTACTGTTGCTGCTTCAGAGAGTGGTATGCAATCAGAAGAGACACTTTACACGAGTCTATCTCCAGAGACTGGTATGCATTCAGAAGAGACACTTTACACGAGTCTATCTCCAGAGAGTGGTATGCATTCAGAAGAGACACTTAACACGAGTCTATCTCCAGAGACTGGTATGCACTCAGAAGAGACACCTTACACGAGTCTATCTCCAGAGACTGGTATGCACTCAGAAGAGACACCTTACACGAGTCTATCTCCAGAGAGTGGTATGCTCTCAGAAGAGACACTTTACACGAGTCTATCTCCAGAGAGTGGTATGCTCTCAGAAGAGACACTTTACACAAGTCTATCACCAGAGGAAAGCCTTCAAAGTCGAGTGCATAGCTCAGAACCAGAAACTGGTGAAGCTACACATGTCAATATAGTCATTCCTTCATCCAATCCCAGTAATCTCCCCAAAGATCAAAACAGGATAAACCAGCCTTTTACCGAAAGTGTTCAGACAGCACAGTGTCAGGCAATGGTACCTCTCATTAATGTGAATTCTGAAGCCTTTACTTCAGGCAAATGACAGTTATCACCTCAACTCCGCCTCTACCAAAAAGGAAGACAATGAGTCATGTGCCCAAGTTGATGACTCCACATCACCAAAATGTTTTACTTCACCCTCAGTCGCTAAGTCTGAACTCTAAGGCAACAAATTGTGCCTCTCAGATATTGAAACCACAGTCTGCAGACCATACTGTTAATTCACAAGTGGCAGGGACCAATTCTTTGTGTTCTGAACATGTTGTATCACCTCAAGTTCACAACTACCCCGTGTCCCCTCTGCAGACTCTGGATCTTCTTGTGCCAAGTCCACAGACTAAAGAACCTCCAGGACTATTGTCATACGTATTAGAACCACTTGTTTCTTTACCAGAGGTTCAAAGCCTCACTGTAGCAGCACCACATTTTTCAAAGTCACTAGAACCTTCCATATCCTCAACAGCAACAGAGACTCCAAGAATCTCAGAACCTCTTTTAAAACCATCAGCTATATCCCTGGATGTCACGGAGGCCTCTGAAGTAGTCCTCGGAGTTCTAGAACCATCTGAAGTACTTTCACAGGTTTTGAAACCCTCTGCAGTACCAATCTCACATATGTTAGAAACGTCTATGTCCTCAGTAGTGAGGTGGTGGTTTCCAACAAATCAGATCCATCAGCTTCAGACATTAACACGCCCATACTCCCTTCTTAAAGAGTTGCCTTGCATTACAGTGATGGCTGAGAGCATGTATGGCAACTTTGAGCAGGCTATGGATGCACCTACGTTCACCGGCTAATAGCAACACGCAACCCTGAAGAGATCAGGGGTGGAGGCCTGCTCAAGTACAGTAATCTGCTTGTCCGGGACTTTAAACCTGCCTGTGAAACTGAAATTAAGACACTTGAGCGCTACATGTGTTCACGTTTTTTTATTGACTTCCCTGATGTGAATGAGCAACACGCAAGATTTGAATCATATCTGCGCAACCATTTTATTGGAGAAGAGAAAAGCAAATATGATTACTTGATGACACTTCGGAGAGTGGTCAATGAGAGCACCGTGTGCTTGATGGGGCATGAGCGCCGTCAGACTCTCAATATGATTACCATTCTAGCACTCAAAGTCCTGGGTGAGCAGAATATCATTCCTAATGCCAACAATGTTACCTGCTACTACCAGCCTGCACCATACATGACAGACCACAACTTCACTAACTATTACATTTCAAATGGCCAGTCCCAACTTATATACCACCCCTATCCACTACATATACACATGCAGACTGGATTAGTTTCAGGTCTAGGTGCATTTCCACTACAAACAATCTACCCTTGAGCTTACAAAAAAAAAAAAAACGTTTGAGGACCTAAGTGTTGAACAATCGTAACACAGTCTCATCCCAATTCGTCATATAACTGACGTCTTTGGACGTCTTTTGACATTCGTCAATATATGCCTTTTTCAGGGCCCCCTTAAACGTGAGCAGAAATGACGATCCCGGGTCGTCATACAACTGACGCTTTACCTTTAACGTCAGTTAGGTGACGAGTTGGGTTTAGGGTTAGGTTTAGGTCTGGGGTAGAGTTAGGATCTGATAACATCATCTACTGACGTTTAAGGGGGCCCTAAAAAGGCATATATTGACGAATGGTCAAAAGACATTCCCAAAACGTCAGTTATATGACGAATTGGGATGAGATTGTGCTGAACAACGGAATGTCTCAATTAATAACTGATGATGACCACCATTGAGAATTATATATAAAACATTGGAGCTGATCCACTAGCAATATGAAGGTTAAAACATGTGTCTCATGCATTTAAATGGAAACAACAATTAGAAGGAAAATAACGTTGCTAGGCCTGCTCTTTCTCTTATCAGATGTAGATGAAAAGTCTCGTTTTAACACAGAAACAAACAAAAACAATGACATGTTTTTTGATAGAAAAAAACTATTTTCAGTAATTTTATGTCTTTATTGGCATGACAAAAAGTGCAAGAGAAATAATCAGCATGTAGCCAATAGTTTTCTGAAACAATTAATTGTTACTGTCTTGTTTTGCTCTAAGAAAGTTCAGTACGATCAGTGTTCCATTTTTTCTGATTTCTGTTTGAATTATTTCATGTTGTGATATTTCTTAGTACATCTACAGGGTGGCTGCTTTTTCATTTATAATATATGCTTATTAGTAGATTATAAATGATGTATAACCGGGGGTGACCAATCCTGCTCCTGGGGTCCACTTTCCTGCAGCATTTAGCTCCAACACACCTGCTTGCTTGGAAGTTTCTAGTAACCCTAAAGACCTTGATTAAGGTTTTAGTTGTGTTTAATTAGGACTAGAGCTAAACTCTCCTGGAAGGTGGTCCCTCCAGGAGCAAGATTGGAAACTTCTATGCATTTTTTATTTCACCAGGATCATACAACTTCAGAATTTAAGTGCTCCATTCCTTCTCATTGCTCTTATTTACTAAAACTAAATGAGAGATTTTAAGAAAAAAAGTTTCTCTGCCCAATGTCTACATTTCATCTTTTCTAATTTCTGCAGCAATCATTGATTAATTGATTCACTCATTCATTGTTTGTTTGTTTGATTGACCAAAATGTAAAATGTGCTTTGGAATGAACTGAATTGATGGTGAAAATCACTAGTGTAAGAGAGTGAGATGTTAGAGCAAATGTTACTTCCAAACATGGACAAATACAACAAAGAAAACATATCTAAGGCACACGAATTTTAATTTTACATGGAGAGTAACAAGCAGTCTTTTTTATTTTTCTTTCCTATATAATGTAAATTTAGCATAAAAAGAATCCATGTGAAGACATTAAATGATGTTATGTAATGTTTCTTTGTATTTAACAGAACCATCAGTGGTGCTTAAGACTTAAATACATTTCCACTCTTTTTTACAAATTTGTGACAAAAATGCATATATTTTTCCAAGAATGTATGTGTAGTACTGTATTAGAGCATACATGAAAGATTGCACCAGCCATTTACACTGTATACACAAATACACAGATGAACATACACTGAACTATAAAGTCAGGACCAAAACTATAAAAGTGTACATTGTGGGACATCAGTATGACATGAAAACTACGGTCTTAAAAATGTATTAAAGAGATTTGCCTAAGTAATTAATTTTTTCAGAAACGAGAAAATATACACAACTTGTATGATATGTTGGCTTTATAGAAATTGTATAAAGGAATACAATTTCTTATTTTTAGGTTATATTGAATATATAGTTAACAGTGTTAGTATACATTTGACCATGACCTTATATACAATGCAAAAGTTTAATAGATCTTACAGAGATCTCATCACTGGTATAGCTATTCAAACTTGTGGAGTTTCTTTTTCCTGTGCAGACCTACAGTTTTGTAAAGTATTGGCTTAACTGTATGATGATTTCTTGTCTAACATTCTGTTTACCTTTATGTAAGTGTCTACCTGTGAAATGGAGCCAAAATCTGTAGTAACACTGTGGTTAGAAATAGGTTTAGACTGAAATTGTTTACCAAGATGATGTACACCCATCATGAAATCCTTAAAGCAGTTTATATGACCAAAATTATTTTTGCAGGAAAACATTAGTGCCTAAATGAGCAGGAGAAAGCTGTAAAGTAGGTGAGAGAAAGGACAACACTACTGTAAATACAGCCGTCAGGTTTTTTTTTCTTTCTCAGGTGTACATTTTCTCCTTTTCTCATGCTATTTGTGTTGATGTCAAATGTAGTTGTTTGCTGTGGCTAGTTTTTGATCATGTAATAAAAAAGGATCCAAAAGATCCACTTCATCACAAATTAGTATTGTTGTTTTGTTTATGTAAAATATAAGATAACATATAGTATTCCTCTGGGAATTGACTCACTAAACTTTACTCATATGTCATTCTTAACTACTTTCCAATCCTCCTTCAGTTCTTCCTAAAGTTAGTCTTCATTGGAAGACCTACATGACTTCAGGTTTATAATTTTCCAAAGATTTCCAATGGCTTTAAGGTCAGGGGACTGAGTAGGCCGCTTGAAGACTTAAATGCTGAGCATGAACACTTTCATTCTGATTTTCATCTCCAAACAGATCCTCTACAATTGGCTACATTTTGTTCAGTAGGATTTCCAAGTATTGGTCCATTTTCAAAGTGCCAGCAACTTTGAAGATCCTTCAAACACCTTCTGCAGACATGCATCCCCAATACCCCTGCCGTGCTTCTCCTGATCAAAAATACCTGACACCATCCAATGCTTGTTAAATTTTCCTACAGAACATGGCTCAAATCTCCAATCTAAAACCCAGAAAATCTAATATCTTATACCTGCCACATAGTGATTCATTGAATTATTGGCTGGAATAATCAGTGCAAGCTTGTTACATTTAAAATTACATCTACACAATTCGGTATGGTTCAGTGGGTCATGATAAATGGTAAAATTGGAACTTGGAACAAGTATATTAGTTGAAACGTGGTAGGTATAGAGTAGTGGTGGAGTTGGGTGCTCCAGAATATCTATAAAAGTATACATATTTATAAAGTAATTTCTACTTTTACAAATGCATGGTGGGGAGAAGTCGAACTGACCATAGGGTCCGGTTCTTGTGGTCTTGTGGGCTGAGGATCTGTACCAATGGCGGTCGTGTCAACAAGGTCTTCACGTGGGATCGGTCTCTAGGGCATAGTTGTAATGGTCTCTGCTGGCATTCAGGTATGTTGTGGTCATCACTAGGAGTAGGTCCACCATCTTAAATGGATACATAATGAATTTGGCTGACTATGGTGACCTAGTGATAAGGATGAAACAGAGGGACTAATATAAGCATAGATGCCAGTAGATCGGGTGTTATGGGATTTTTGTTCTCTATTCTAGATAACCTCAATTTATGCAGCTGAACAATCCATTAACTGATTCTAATCCTTTAATGCAAGGTGTAAAGGTGGCCAAAGTGACCAATATCAGGTCATTAGAGGTTATAAATGAAACCATTAATTTCCAAAGCTTTCAAAGACATTTATGATATTTCCATGCTATTTTTTTTCACCTATAGTTTTGCTCCAAAGGCGAAAATGATTTTTCACTTACACTCTTGTGTCTATGACATCCCATACAACCAATTGCTGTAAAGTTGTGAAATTTGGCATAAGTACAGTTTCATCATTGCCACAGCAATTCTCTAACTCAATCCCTCTAGCACCATCTACTGTCCACATTTTCACTCATGTTTATGATAATAACTTTTGATTCATTGAATTTTACCAAGAACATGTCAAATTGCGAGGCTCTATCTTCCCAAAGCTTTCACATATTCTGGCAAAACTTGGTACATGTCATCACAAGCATGACCTGAGGCTACTTGCATTGTTTTGACACAGCACCAAATTAAATATTTATATTTTTGCTGATAACTCCTTGCCCAAAAATCACGAAACTAGTAAATCCAGTAATGCAATACAATAAAATAGTAATCCAACCAGATTGACAGATTCCTTGAGTCATACAAAGAACAATGATACAAATGATTACATATTTAGCTGAAATTGCTGTCCGCCATTTTTCATTTCTTTGAAAACTTTTCGAACTTTACATTGACTGTTGGTTCAACTTTTCACCAAAATCATTTAATCTCAGACCCATTAGGGCTGGGTAAAAGATAGATAAGATTATAGACTTCTCAATTTGAATAATTTCTCATTTTGATGATCCGCTGATTCAATTCTATGGATTTTTAGTCTATGCTGTTTTCAGTTGATGAATGGACAACTTTCTAGTTTGCCTCCCATCCAATAAATCACAATAAGTTTTGTGCTTTGTTACTTTTGATATGAAACAAAGTCACATCTTTCAAATTCTGTCAATTTTATTACAATGTTCAAACAATAAATAGTGCAACTCTGTTTAACGTAGACAGATCGCTGTAGAGCCTCAGTTTAAGTGGCACGCAATCCATATCATATCTAATTTAATTTCTCTTGTTTCAACCACGGAAAGACACCAATAAAACTTGTAAAAGCTTGTAAACAATGTCACATAATGTTACATTTACCTCAGAAAAGCCATTCAATGTCCACAAACATGTTAATCGGCTTAGAAAAGTAGTAGTTTCTTTATGAACTCTATACTTTCTTTTGTGTAATTTAAATGTAAGTACATTTAACCAGTTTACATTTAAGTACATTTAAGTCAGTTCATTTAACCCTTTAATATTATAGTAATGTATCAACTGTGGTTCCCTATATCGTTTACAGCATTAGTTGACAGATTTTGTGAATCGAATTTGATTCTGCTCGCAAGCTTGTTTATCAAAATTGAATCAAATCATGAAATGTGTGCCCTACGAAATACTCTGCTGATTTCTTGCCAACATTGTACTCCAGTGATTATTGTCCTACGTCATTCCTCTCCAAGTTTCTCCAGCGTCTGATGATACCTTCTTGTCTCCTAGTCCTTTGTGTGTGTGTTCTTACCTACCGTCCCATGCAGTGAGGTGTTTGCCCATCTGCTTCACCCATCCACGATCTCCTGCACCATTAAAACAAAGACTTTCCATTATCATCCATCTCAAGTCAACGATAACTCTAATTGTTCTGTTTAATCACCTGTTTTTCCCACCATTACGCTCTGTGCTGCCAAATAATTTTTTTTTGCTTTTCCCTACTTCCAGTATTCAATAAAGGAACCATGTTAGCAAAAAAATATCAGTTTCTTGTTGTTCATAGACAAATTGTCATAGTGTCGGGTGTATGTTCCCTGGTGTGACTAGAGGTCCTCTTTCCCCATGGTGTCATTCACTTTTGGAACTACATTCCCCACAATCCTTGTCTGCGCTCATCACTGTTCATTGCACTCAGCTGTTCCCCATCATGATTGTCATGTTCTGTGTGTATATATACCCTGCCGGTTTAGTGTTTGTTATGGAGTCCTTGTATATTGTCCCCATACTTCCGTTGTCTTTGAGCCTGATTCTTCTTTGTCTTTTATGTTTTTGGATTGCTTTTTTTGTTTTTGACCTTTGCCTGGACTGGATTGTATAAATTTAATTTAATATTGTATAAATAGATTTAATAAAAATAACTGCTATTGGATCTCACGTCTCCTGTGTGTGATCGTGACAGTAGGACTTCGTCAAGACCAAGATCCAGCGGTATGTTTTTTAATATCTCTTCCTCAGCCACTGAGCGGGAGAGAAGGGAATTGTTTGAGGGAACCGGTTGGTCAAGTTTCGCGAGACCTGTGGAGGTCGCAGTGGAGGAGGAGGTTGAGAGGAATCCCAACACCATTTTCCACTTAGGCCCCTCTTCGACCCTGTTTCATCTGCCGCTGGTCCATTCAGCCCAGAGTGCACACTTCACCAGCGGAAACGGCAGAGGAGGAGGAAGACCTCTAGCCTCTCCAAAGGCCCAGAGGCCGTGTCCCAGCAAACCCGCTGCTTTTCTGTAGGCTGATTCAGAGATGGTTCCCCTCCCGTCTGCCCAGCCAGAGACTGTTCACATCCCGTCTGCCCAGTTAGAGACTGTTCACGTCCCGTCTGCCCAGCCAGAGACTGTTCAGTCCCGTCTGCCCAGTTAGAGACTGTTGACGTTCCGTCTGCCCAGCCAGAGACCGTTCATGTCCTGTCTGCCCAGTCAGAGACCAGACCCCTCTTTGACCCCGTTTCATCCGGCGCTGGTTCCATCCAGCCCAGAGTGCACACTTCACCAGCGGAAACGGCGGAGGAGGAGGAAGACCTCTAGCCTCACCAAGGGCCCAGAGACCTTGTCCCCGCAGCCCGCCGCTTTTCTGTAGGCTGATTCAGAGATGGTTCCCGTCCCGTCTGCCCAGCCAGAGACTGTTCACATCCCGTCTGCCTAGTCCAGAGACTGTTCACGTCCCGTCTGCCCAGCCAGAGACTGTTCAGTCCCGTCTTCCCGGTCAGAGACTGATCATGTTCCGTCTGCCCAGCTAGAGAGCGTTCATGTCCCGTCTGCCCAGTCAGAGAGCGTTCACCTCCCGTCTGCCCAGCCAGAGACTGTTCAGTCCTGTCTGCCCAGCCAGAGACTGTTCACATCCTGTCTGCCCAGCCAGAGACCATTCACGTCCGTCTGCCCAGCCAGAGACCGTTCACGTCCTGTCTGCCCAGCCAGAGACCAGACCCCTCTTCGACCCTGTTTCATCTGCCGCTGGTTCCATCCAGCCCAGAGTGCACACTTGACCAGCGGAAATGGCGGACGGGGAGGAAGACCTCTAGCCTCACCAAAGGCCCAGAGACCTTGTCCCCGCAGCCCGCCGCTTTCTGTAGGCTGATTCAGAGATGGTTCCCGTCCGTCTGCCCAGCCAGAGACTGTTCACATCCCGTCTGCCTAGTCAGAGACTGTTCACGTCCCGTCTGCCCAGCCAGAGACTGTTCAGTCCTGTCTGCCCAGTCAGAGACTGATCACGTTCCGTCTGCCCAGCTAGAGAGCGTTCATGTCCCGTCTGCCCAGTCAGAGAGCGTTCACGTCCCGTCTGCCCAGCCAGAGACTGTTCAGTCCTGTCTGCCCAGTCAGAGACCCTTCACGTCCCGTCTGCCCAGTCAGAGATTGTTCACATCCCGTCTGCCCAGCCAGAGTCTGTTCACGTCCCTTCTGCCCAGTCAGAGACCGTTCACGTCCGTCTGCCCAGCCAGAGACCGTTCACGTGCCGTCTGCCCAGCCAGAGACCAGACCCCTCTTCGACCCTGTTTCATCTGCCGCTGGTTCCATCCAGCCCAGAGTGCACACTTGACCAGTGGAAACGGCGGAGGAGGAGGAAGACCTCTAGCCTCACCAAAGGCCCAGAGACCTTGTCCCGCGACCTGCCGCTTTTCTGTAGGCTGATTCAGAGACTGTTCCCATCCTGTCTGCCCAGCCAGAGACTGTTCACATCCCGTCTGCCTAGTCAGAGACTGTTCACGTCCCATCTGCCCAGCCAGAGACTGTTCAGTCCCGTCTGCCCAGTCAGAGACTGATCACGTTTCCGTCTACCCAGCTAGAGAGCGTTCATGTCCCGTCTGCCCAGTCAGAGAGCGTTCACGTCTCCGTCTGCCCAGCCAGAGACTGTTCAGTCCTGTCTGCCCAGTCAGAGACCATTTACGTCCCATCTGCCCAGCCAGAGACCGTTCACGTCCCGTCTGTCCAGTAAGAGACTGTTCACGCCATGGATCTGGAGATGCCTAATCGCGTGGCGAGGACACTGATGGACTATTCTGGAGTGTCTGGCTCGGATCCTGGACTGCCTGTGTTCGCTGTTCCAGAGCCGGAGCCAGTGTCTGCTGTTCCCAACCAGTGTCTGCTGCCGCTGCCGAACTGGTGTCTGTTACTGCTTTTGAGCCAGTGTCTGTACCTATTCCTGAGCCGGCGTCTGTTGCCGTTTCTGAGCCGGTGTCTGTTTCTAAGCCTCCGCCCTGGCCAACCGAGGTGACGTCGCCATCTTGGCCACTTGCACGACCTGCATCCACCTGGCCACCGAAGGGTCTTCACCGCCCTAGCCACCCGAAGTCGTCTGGTTCACCCTGGCCCCTCGATGGAATTTCTTCTCCGCCTTGGCCGCCCGATGGACTGTCTTCTCCTCCCTGGCTGCCCAATGGACTGTCTTCTCTGCCCTGGCTGCTCAATGGACTGTTTTCTCCGCCCTGGCCAGCTGATGGACTCTGGGTTTCGCCCTGTCTGTTCAGCTAAGCCCTCACCCCTTGTTCCTGTTTCCCTTCATGAACCATACTTCCATTGTCTTTGTGCCTGATTCTTCTTTTGTCTTTTATGTTTTTGGATTGCCCTTTTGGATTTTGACCTTTGCCTGGACTGGATTGTGAGTACGGATTACCCTTCAATAAATATAACTAAACTGGATCTCAGGTCTCCTGTGTGTGATTGTGACACAAAATTGTTACCATTTAATGCATCAATAAAATAGATGGCATGATGCCAAGCTGATTTTGGGGCTGTAACTCTGCAACGCTTTGGTATTTTGACACCAAACTTTGTATGTGTCATTGTCTCCTCACACTGAACACACAACATCAATTTACAAACAGTGCCAACAGAAATGTTGCTATTACAGCAACTCCGGGATGAGCTTCAAAGAACCTAACAATCCTGGATCATGCTAAATCGTCAACAATGAAATCCAGCTAATTGAGCAATCCAAATACACCCCCAAGTGTCCTCCATTTATCCTGTTCTTTATGACAACAAAGCACTTGAATGTGACAAGCTTATAATCACTACTTCAAAAGTGGGAAGCAGGAAATTTCCGACAGCATGTGAAGGCAGCATGAATCCTCATATCCTCTTTTGTCCTTTCCAAATTTTGAAGACAAGCTTTAAAAAACAAAATGACTCCCTCTATGCACCGGAAGCATGTACCATGAAGCGATCTAAACAGGATTGTTTTGGTTTAATGAAACTGAACAACAGCTGTAAACTATCTCTCTGTCAACTCAGGGTTTGATCCAAACTTTAAGAATTGTATATGAGTGAGTGCACATGTAAGTTGGATGTTTGCAGTATGAAAAGAAAGATATCACAACACCAAACCAAACTTAGACCTTTAGAAACCACAGTCTTTTGTGACCGACTGAATATTAACCTTTAAGGACATTTCCTCATCCAACACACCCGGTTGATGGGGTTGAAACTTATTAACAAATTATTTTATAACCTGCAATGAGCACACTGGAAACTGTATTTCAGGGGTATGAGTACATTCATTGTTTTGTTTGTAGATTTTATTTAATTATCACATGAAACTCACTACAGTATAATTTGATAAATTCAAACAATCAAGAGGTTTACTTCATGTATTTTTTTTTTCATTCACATCAATAGACTAAGATCACTTCAGTATACCTGCCACAGATTTGGAAACAAACACAGCAGTTGAAAATACTATGTAACAGATTATCATACACAGATACTGACTGCAAACGTGGCTAACATGCAACAGGGAATTCACATGGACTCAAATTCATCAATGCGCTGTTTGGTGTTTCCTTGTCGTATTTGCCGTAAGGTTTTGTATTTGTCCCTTTCCTAACCTCACATTCTTGGCATGGATAAGATCATTTGGAGTCTTCATGCTTTCATCACGGGCATCTGCTAGCTCAGAGCTCAGAGCCTAAAAACATTAGAAACAACTCAGTTAGCATAAGAATTAAAGCTGCAGAAGAATAGTCACATTTGTTCTTCAGAATTTCTTTTTGAATCTTGTTCAATGAATTGTTGTTATTCAGATTCAGCTAGAAATTAATAGTAACACTTTATTTTTACAGTGTCCTTGTTACGTTACATTCACTTACCATACTAATAACAGTAAATTAAGCATAATTAAATGCAACTAACCCTCAAACAAACCGCAATCCTACCCCAACTCTGTACAACATAAATAGCAGTGGCGGGCCGTGCATTTCACACCTAGGCCTTCTGTCCTACCTGAATTAATAACTTTTAATAGTGTATCAGTGCAAAGCCTCTCTATAATTGTTGTTTGTATTTGCAACCGCAGTTATTGGATTAATGCGGTGAGTTCGGGAAAGGGTCGGTAGAGAGAAACGAGCGCGTGAGTTCGGCTGGTGCGTTTGTACAGTAGTTCTTGTGTTCCGAATCCGTTTATAAATTCAGAAACGGAGCCTCCCTTATCTTGTCGTTCAAGGGCTACAATAGTCCCTTTTCAGACATTACAATAGTATGAATGTTTGAAAAAAAAATAAAGTTTCGATCATAAATTTAAAAGAAAAATTAGGAAGAAAATCATTTTCACCACGGGAAAAAAAAACATTAACTCACCAAAACTACAGATTATTCTTTACACAAAATCCATCCTTATTTCTTTTCTCAAGAAGACTTCAAGTACTGTCGTACAGTTTCTAACTGCGTTTCAGTTCCAACAATGTCGTGTCTGTCTCGTCATATTTCTAGCATAAGTTTTAATTCGCTTTATGGCTGAGAGTGCCTGTCGACAGAAGCACACAGTCACCGCAAAACATGACGAATGTGTACAGCTGCCCCATGCTCTCACAGAGATTTTGAACGAAATCAGACGAGATCAGCGGGACTTTTGCCTTCAAAATCATTCGTTTCATAACTTACATTAGTCAGTTCTGTTTTTCCCCTGAGAGAATGAATAGAGTTCCGTTACTCTGCATTTAGCCCAGGCTGGATAAGGGATTTATTTCTGCTGGAGGTCGAGCAGGGAAAGAAACATTAATTTTGGGTTGAAAAACTATGACATCTACAGGAATATATATTTAGTTTACGCAGTTCACTGACAGATGCGGACACTACCACTAATAGTGACGTGGTCTGTACGTGCATCCAATCAAAGAACGAGAAAATACATACGTTATTATATGCCAGCTAGATGGCCCCGCTGCAGTCAAAGCGAAATCTGATTGGCTGATTAAATCTGACGGATTATCTGATTGGTTAAAGAAACGGTTTCATTGCCATTCATTTTATACTACAGATAATTTATATCGACAGAGCCCACCACTGGTAAATAGCCTCTATGCATGAACCTGATGAGCCGATTACCTGATGACGTGTGTCTGAAAGAATCTCAGTCAGCGTCTCTACCTCTCTATAGACACAAAACTTTAATAAAATCCGTTTCTCAGAAACGGAGACAACGATTTAGAAACACTGATTCGCTACTTGAATTTCGTAAGATATGAGAGAAATACTAACCCTCAAACTTGTTGATGTAGCTCAAAATATATAATTTAAATAACTTCTCTTTTTTACTCTTGTGTGACAGCTAAATGCCTCACAGTGTTGTTAACATCATTCACATTAACGGCAGGACGTTTTTATAAACAGCAAGTGTAATTTGACAAGATCTCCACCTAACGCAAAACCGGCTTCTGACCATAGACTGACGCAGCACCGGATGTAACTGGGCGTGCTGAGACAAACCCGGAAGCGATCGTGCATAGAGGCTATTACTTAGTACTTAAATATATAAATTACACTGTAAAAAAATTACACCTCAAAATAAAGTGTTACCTATTCGGCTTTTGCATTATGAAGAAAATAGTAGATACTGAACTCCTATAATTAACACAGCAGATGAAATCAACAATATTCAATCATTTATTAAATTATTTTACCAAATACACTTGGACTCTCGCTGCTCTCATTTATCTTTCTAAAGAGAGCCCTGAAAAAAAAGTGGTGATTTGCATTTTGTGCAGTTAAGTTTCATATGATCTTTATCCAACCATACTGGAATGTAGGTGTAAATGCAGCCGGGTTAAAAAAAGCTGAATATAAATCGCATGTTAATAGCAAACGTGAACAGTGCAAATGTGACCAGCGTCAGGTTTTGGCTCAGTATGATCAACCATCTACACCTAAATCTCCACCTATAACATTGGGAAAGTATGTACCCAAATAAAAGTTTACTTCAGAAATTTTTTTTACCCATAGTTTTGATTCAAATTGTAGGCAGTTTTTATTTATTTATTTTGTTGTTAACCTGATCCATTACACATACATATACAAATCATACCTTATACAGAAGACATGGAATTTATGAGTGCAGTACTTTGTTGCAAAGTTTATTGATATCGTTATGCTATTCTGAACCACACGTGTAATAAATTAATTTAATGAATATTAATGTTATGCAAGTTGATAGTATTCTATATATAGAGGCTCATAAACTAGTGTGAAATAAAGTAAAATTGAGGAAATCTCATCTAGACTAGTAGTGACAGGCGGCTTTCTGTGGCGCACTTACGAAGTTTATGAGTGCTGAATTCAGTGTGCCAGGGCTTGACATTAACTTTTGAGGCACTTGTCCATCGGACAAGTAAATTTATGTTTCACTTGTCCATGCACAAGTCACTTGTCCGGGTAAAGATTTATAATTTTATCTAGGGCTGCACGATTTGGGGAAAATGTCATATTGCGATTATTGAGGTCAATATAGCGGTTGTGATATGCGATTGCGATATAATAAACAAATGGTTTCATGAGTCAACTTGTTTGGTTCTAAACCAAATGCACACACAGATTAGTGATAATTCTGAAATTAGCAATAACAACTAAATGATTGATAACACCTATAATGAGCAATAAGCCATTGATGTCTGGATAAAAATTGAACTGTCTAACAGGTAGGACATATACAGAAATTGAATAAAGTTATTAAACAGTCTGCATTGCATAAATTATAAATGATAGACTACTCCTTATTAAAGCTACACAAGTTCTTTAGTCAAGAGCAGTGCGTAATTTTCTCTGTTCCCTTTGTTCTGTCATTAACTTTACAGACAGAACGCTTTATTGGTAGCTCGCCCTTTAAGAGTAGGTGCTGTGGACAGAGACGCGGATCTCACACGCGCTTCATTCTCTACGAGTCACAAATCTTTATGTCCATCATAAGACTGCTCTTATGTTATGAAGATACTGGACAAATGACATTTTGGCTTAATTGTGTGTGTTGTTGATGTTCGTTCAAGCAGAAAGAGAACTTACATGCGCATTATAGTGGCGCGCATCTTTCTGTGAGTCACATTCAGGACATTCACAGGCAGCGCGAAAAATGTGTTCATTTCAAATCGGTAAAATTAAATCTGTAAAATAGACGTAACGAGTGGCACATAACGTGAAGTAACATGGCATTTTATTTTGTTTGAAATTTAACTTGTCCGGTCAGAAACAAAAAACCCACTTGTCCCGGACAAGCGGACAAGCCTTAATGTCGAGCCCTGTGTGCCATTGTGTATAATGTGTCAGAAAGGAGGCCCAATTTCTTCGACTTTGAAAACCCCTCCTCTAGCCACTAAGACCGTCGTTCTCAACCCTTTTGCTGAAGCCCCTCAACAGTGGACATTTTTAATGTCTCCTTGGACTGACGCACCCATTTTAGGTCTTGGAGTTTCAAATGATGAGTTGAATCCAATGTGTTTGATTAGGAAGACTATCAAAATGTGCACTGTTGGGGGAAGTTCATGGAACAGAGCTTAGAACCCTTGCAATAGGGCATGGTTATGACATTTGGGATATGACATCTTTTTTATAAAAATCATGTCTGTCTCTCATAGTCACCTGTAGGCGCTTCTGCAGACGTTCATTCTTCTCAGTTTCAGTTATACGCTGCTCTTCACTGCGGTCCTGATCAGTTCCAGTGGATGTGAGCTCAGCACTGGCCTCAGCACTGGTCTCATCATTCTCATCATGGTCATTCTCTGTCTGGGACGTTGCCTGGATGTGGACCCCAATTAGCTTACTCTTCAATTCTTCTTTTGTCCTCTCCAGGTCTACCTCAACCATAATTGCCTGCCAAGATACTCAAAGAGAAATCTCAATAAACTATTATGGGACTGCTAAAGTGTTTGCATATTTGTCTGTTCTATATGCTAAAGGTTTAGCATATAGAACAGATAAAACAGTATATACACTCTCACCCTTTTCTGCCATTTCCTAGCTTCATCCTCTTTCTTCTTTTTGGCATCTTCCAGAAGAGTGATTTTGGATGTTAGCTCAGCCAGCTCTGTTGCCTTCAAAGATAGAATGAACCAAACATATTTCTTTTGTAGAAAATGATTAGGTATACAATAAAAAAACAACAACAGTAAACAGAGGGTGGCAAGCTTCAAAAAGCACACAAAAAGAACCATAAAAGCACTACAAACTTGGAAACAAGTCAAACATATTATGCTTTTTTAAACCTTGCATTTATTTTAGTATGTGATATACCTGTTTGTGCATCTAAACAATCTGCAAAGTCACATGTCATAGTTAAAGGGATACTTCAGCTCTGGAAAGATGACTGTGTATTTAAAATGGGCCATTTATGTGAAAGAAATGTGAAATTATTTTTGAATTCAGAGCTTTCTAGACTGAGAAAAGCCAGATAATGTATTTTTGGCTTATGTGGATGAAGAGCCCGTTCTCATCCTTTATCGTCATAGAACGCTAAATGACAAAACGGCGCTATACTAAGCACATGGCACCCTTTATTGTTAATATAAGACGCTAACCCAAGGCATAATAAATCCAATAAATCCTTTAGCGTAATATGAGACTACCCTACCCTACCCTACCCCACACCTAAACCTAACCATCACAGCGTGTGTTATATTAACGATAACGGATGCCATGTGCGTAAGTATAGCGCCGTTTTGTAATATAACGTTCTATATGACAATAAAGGATGAGAATGCGTTGGGATGAAAGAAAACAACTCCCAGAATAACACAGTCTCATCCCAATTCATCATATAACTGACGTTTTGGGACGTCTTTTGACCATTCGTCAATATACGACTATTTAGGGCCCCCTTAAACGCTCGGTAGATGACGATCCCGGGTCGTCATACAACTGACGCTTTACCTTTAACGTCAGTTAGGTGACGAGTTGGGTTTAGGGTTAGGTTTAGGTCTGGGGTAGAGTTCAGGATCCCATAGCCGTCATCTACCGACGTTTAAGGGGGCCCTGAAATAGTCGTATATTGACAAATGGTCAAAAGATGTCCCAAAACGTCAGTTATATGACGAATTAGGATGAGACTGCACTGCCCAGAATGCACTTGCTTCGCTACCCTCAGGAGGCCACGCCTACCGGTAACAGAGCGCAGTCGTTAAAAAACAAGTCTAGGCTACTAGTGAGTCTCCATGACGAGTCTGCCCGAAAACGGTGTTACAAGATCGTCCAAAATCGTTTTTCAGCTTTTGCGTTCTACAGTCGCCAATCATCATGTTTACTGTGGTGAACAGGACAAGTGAGGGCCGCGGGAGAACGGCGCGAGGCCGGTGGCGTAATTACCAATGAGCGACTCCTGTGAGACGCACCGGTCTCGTATCTCTCTCACGGAGGAGTGGGAATTTTCTTAGCACTGTTAAAACACTCCTCAACCGATCACATGTTTAGCGTTCATGTAAACACTACATTCAGATTCAGGCTGCACGATTAATCGCACGATGTTGATATGCGCATCTAATCAATAAAGCCGGTTCCTTGATTAGCAGTAAGTCACCTTCACCTGCTTTCAGATGGAGTGGCATTTACTACAAAGAGCCGTAATTAACTGACAAGCTGAGCCATATCGCATTAAATGTCGCTGGAGATACGTCCTCTATATTAACGCAATTTGGCTCAGCTTGTCAATGATCTACGGCTCTTTGTAGTAAATGCCGACTCCATCTGAAAGCAGGTGAAGGTGATTTACTGCTAATCAAGGAACCGGCTTTATTGATTAGATGCGCATATCAACATCGATGCAATTAATCATGCAGCCTAATTCAGATTCACCAATTGGAATGAATTCAGTTAGATTGAAACAAAAGGTGTGCATGTAAACAATGAATGGCGACTACAGAAAGCAAAAGCTGAATCCCGAACATCGACGGCCAGACATCGACGGCCGAACACTCCACAGAACAATAACCTGCTAGCTTAGCTTACAAAAAAGATGGCCGACACACTGTGTTCATTCTGTGAGTGAGATCCCTCTATGGGCTGGTTGAGAACATGTGGGACAGACCCTACTACTGACTGTAGTCTTTAGCCTCTGGACAAAAAAATCGTCAGATGATGCGTCATCCAAGGATTTTTTCCAGGCAAAAAATACATAAATCCCTCGTCTCATCAGGTGGAAAAAGCATGGTAATTTGAAAATACCACAGATTTTCTACTAATACAAAGCTTAATGCTAAATCCTGAAGTATCCCTTTAATCTCTCCAACAAAAAACATAAAACACAACCGAAACGCCTCATTTGTTGTCATTAATTCCATGATTAGGTACTTCACCATGATACTCATTTGCATAATGCCCACCTACTGGCTGGTAGCAATGTACAGAATGAGAAAAATATTGTGTTTTTTTATAAGTATACATGTTTCATAATTTTTTCTTTTGTGTTCTGCCGACGGAAGATATTCATATGTGCTTAGAATGACATAAGGGAAAGTAAATAATAACATAATTTATCCACACTCTTGTCATTCCAAACCAGGGATGTGCAGCGGAGCCAATATTTGTATCTGTAACAATCTCAAAATGATCTGTATCTGATAAAACCAGAAGTGACTGGGGCTTTTACAGACAAGTGTGTTAAAGCTGCAGCCCATAATTTTTTTGTGTTCAAAATTTACAGAAATTATATAATATGAGAGTACATCATGAATCCATTTTCCAAAACATGTTTTTGTCTCATCCTGAACCACTGCGGTACACCTATAATAAATGTTTATATTCTGACTATTTTAGACTAGTCAGGTTCGGCACCACTGCAGAATAACCCAGTACCTCCGTGACTTAAATTATGCAGAAGAAACGTTTTAAACGTATATCTGTGCATTTTTATAATTTAAGTTGTAATTTAAGAAATATGCCTTGTAAAACTCTTAAATATTTTTTTTACTACAATTATAGAATTTATTAAAATATCTTCTAATTGTCGCATCAAACATGATGAGACTCATCAGACTCTATAAACAAATGATAAAAAAAGTGAAGTTAATAGAAAATATTTAGTGGTTGAAAATTGCTGAAACAACTTTTACTATGCATACAAATGCAAATCTGAACAAATTATAAATAACACATAAATGCTAGCAGTTTCTGAGATTGAGACAGAAATAGCCAATGATATTTATAGAATAATGACAATATCAAATAGTAGAAAATGTGTATGATGTAGTAATTTAGTTATTACTTTTGCCAAGCTTTGATTTCTGAGAGCAACGCACGGAGATGGCAACGTGACTGCTTGATTTGCACTCATTTTATTCACAGAGTTTACACTTCGTTCACTTCACACATACTAATTGTGTAGTGGTTTTAGATGTTTATGTATAATATTGTCTCCTGGCTCACCTGTTATCCAGCAAACACGAGAGTCTACCAAATATTTTGTCTGTAATTCAGCAGAATACGTTTTTCTTTTTGAAGCCATTATCCATGCCTTTAAAAATAAGGTAATTGACAACATGGCAGATCCCTATTCCAAAGCATGGTTCTTCAAAATATCTTTCTTTGTGTTTCTGAAGAATAAAGGAATCAATACGTATTTGGAATGACATGAGGGTGAATAAATATTGTCAGGCTTTTCATTTTTTCAGGTAAAATAACCCTTTAAAGGGGTGATGAACTGAGAAATCAAATTTTCCTTGAGCTTTTGACATCTAAGAGGTCATCATATTATAAGAATATCCTGTAAGTTTCAGAACTGAAAACGACCTTATTAGTCCAATAAAAGCTTTTATTGACACCAGCCTCAACAAACGTCTCGTCTTTGAAAGTGTGGAAGTATGACGTCAATGATGCTAAAACTCCACCCGCTCATCAACGCCTACTTCAACACGGCCGGTTTTAGCCCCGCCCACCGATTCGCGCATTCACGCATAGTTAAACAAAAGCATACCTCGTGATGACAAACCGGAGCGAGCTACCAGCAATAAACATTTCGTTGACAAAATGTTGTGCCGTGCCTGGCTGTGGAAGAAGACAGTCGCTGCATAAGCTTCCTCTGGATTCCAATATTCAGGAATGCCCTACACATTCTCACCCAACTCGTCACCTTTGACCAAGCTTCAATATCTGACGCTTTGGGGCACCCTTTGGCGTCAGTTCATGACGCGATCCTACAGCGTCATCTGAACTGACGCTCTTCCTTTAGCGTCAGTTGGATGACGCGGTTAGGTTTAGGTCTGGGGTAGGGTAGGGTTACACGCGATCCTAGGGCGTCATGGACTGACGCTAGAGGGCGCCCCAAAGCGTCAGATATTGAAGCTTGGTCAAATGCTTCCCAAGGCGTCAGTTAGGTGACGCCTTGGGGGTGAGAATGGGTTGGAATGCCTGGTTAAAATTTGCTTTTAATGACGTTCCAGCAGATGAGTGTAAAACATTATCCGTATGTTCGCTTCATTTCACCGATGAAATGAAGCGATTGTTTTGTGAACAAGACAGTCTGGATTTGGAGACCGATTAAGAGAAAAGAACGGTGATGTGCCGTCTATATTGGATCTGACAGGAATTGTGCAACACACGGACTCTGGGTCGAACATGTATGGCCGAATACGGTTGCCATTTGACAACATTGGACGTTTTCCCCCACGTGCACCGACGGGTGAGTTAAACTCATTATAATATAAGAGGGAGAAATGAAGACGACACAGATATGCATTTTGTGTATGACCTAGAAGTATTTATTCAGCGATCGGCGGTTAAAGTTAATCTGTACGGAACATCGTTGTTGTACGGAACACGATTAGTCTATCGTTACCTTCTATATTGGATCCAACAGAAGTGTTGCAACACACTTATGTGAGTAATATTTTTATTTTAGAAATAATAATCTACTCGGCTAGCATTGCATTGTTATAGATCATTTGATATCTAATAATTATGTGTATGTGTCTACAAGTATCCGTTGTATTCGAGGTGCTGTTGGTTCATTGTCCTGCGATTCGGGATCGGACTCTGGGTCAAACATGTATGGGCGAATCATTCGGTGATTTTACAACAGTGGTTTTCAAAACAAACTCCCCACGTGCACCCACCGAAACCAACGACAGAGTTGAAACTCATTATAATATGCAAAACTGTTATCCACTCACAGCAGTGGGCGTTTACTTCCTAGTCTTCAAATGCGAAACGCCCATAAAATCCGAGCATTTTTCAAGTAGGCTGAAAACTAGGGAAGAAAATAGCCCATAACTTATTCATTTTTATGTTTTTGAATGCAAAAACCAAGCGAACGTCATAAGTTGACCTCAGACAACAAAACAAAAACATTTAAAAAGCCAGTTCATGACCCCTTTAAGATCTTTAGAAGATTTTTTGAGTAATTTGTCTTTCATACCAGATTCTCTTGGCTCTTGACCTGGTTCTCAGATTGCTGCAGTAATGCGGACTTAACCTCTTCTGCAATCCTGCGGTCATTCTCCAGTCGCTCAGCCTCTTCCTGAGCAAATTTCCTCTCCCGCTCCAGCTCCAATGCTCGCTTGGTCTGCTCCTCTAGCTCTGTTAAAAAAATGGATTTAACAGTTTTGTTTCTATAGTGTGTTGAGTGATGTGACCAAGACAGCACACCACACACTAACAGATTCCATTCACAAACATCCAGATTCCTGACTGTGAACATAGGAAAAGTTTGCAAAATCTCTTGTGGACAAATGTGACAGAGTAAACAAGGGACAAAGGACAAGAAGAAATGGTGCTAGTAGTGTTTGGACTACTTTTACAGAAAATTTTAGGGGGGAAAGAGTTTGGATGAATTTGTGTTATGCTTCCTCTTTCTGCTTTCCGATTGGGTATTGTTTCGTTCCCCATGACAATCTAAAGTCTACCACTCTTAACATATCTGATAAGATGTCTTTTAACAAATCTGATAATCTGTAGAACCTTCAAGATAATTGGGACTTTATCTAGGATTATTGAAAGGGAGATTTGGGCCAAAAGAATGGGCCCAATTATTTTGTATTGTGGTGCCTTTAATGTGTAGCAGGACTGTGTGACTAATGGCAGACGTTTAAAAAACCTATTTAAAAAATTATTACTTTTGCATATCTATCTGATGACACTAGTGGCGAAGAGATTACAAGCTTCACCTTTAAACCCATAAAGTAATAATGTGACATTTGTAGTTCTAGGTAGAAATTTGTAGTTCCAACCCTCTTGAGCTTTTTTGGTCTGCTCTTCAATTTGTCGAAGTCTTTCCATGAGCTCCATCGTCTCTCTTGCAATTTTCTCAGTTTCTTTCTCTGCATTTTCTCTTCTTTTTTTCTCATTTTCCAGAAGTGCTCTAAAATTAAAATGCATAAAAAACATTGTCACATCTAAAAGAATGTCATGATTTGTACAAAAATCTAGTGAGCTGTCTTTATAAAGTTCCTTTCGCACCAAATGCATATATTATAACCAGGCTAATATATTGGCAGCCACTATGTAGTTTGGTGCTGTGGTATAGTGTCTGCTAATGCACAGTTGAGTGAACTGATTAAGGGGAAAATCTCGGTTACATGTAAACCTCATTCCCTATGTAGGGAATACTGCTGCATCAATTCAGGGTCATCACCCTGTAGGGGTGTGTGAATTGGGAATGTGCCGTGTTTTACGCAAATGTGAAAGCAACTAGGACTAGGGTTAGAGTCCGTTCAGACAGCACTTAAATTGCTAGATGCTAGTAAATGATGGTATCATCAAATTAAAAAAAAAAATGTCCCCAAAGTCGGTACTTTTGACAACACTACTTTAAAGGGGTGATGAACTGAGAAATCAAATTTTCCTTGAGCTTTTGACATCATATTATAAGAATATCCTGTAAGTTTCAGAACTGAAAACGTCCTTGTTAGTCCAATAAAAGCTTTTATTGACACCATTCTCAGCAAACGACTCATTTTGAAAAGTGGGGAAAGATGACGTCAAAGAAGTTAAAACACCAGCCCCGCAGAAGAAGATCAACGCCTACTTTATCACGGCTGGTTTAACCCCGCCCACCGATTCGCGCATTACACGCATAGCTAAGTAGCATAACATACAAGCCTACCTCGTGAATGACAAACACGATCGAGCTACCAACAATACAGAATATTGTGCAGTGCCTGGTTGTGGAAGACAGTCGCTGCATAAGCTATAGCCTGAGAAGGGGACATGGCAAAAATTGTTTGTTTTTTTTCACAACAAATGTTTTTTTCCTCTGTACAGATGAAAATGTTATCAAAATGATTTCCGTTCACAAGGATCCGAGGAAATGCCTAGAAGCGCTGTGTTATGCATGCCGGACAGGTGGTCGGCAGAGTCACTTTGTAAAGAAGGATTATGCACCCACACACATTCAAACACGCATGCCTATAGACTAACCACTTAATGCGCATGTGCATGCCATCGCTGTTTTATCAGATTCACATTTTTTAAGTTTGCATGTGAGTAACAGTTTATAATGTATTGATTATAAAGATATCACTTTCAAAACCTGTTTCAAAAACTTGCACTCTGAAACCTATTTCACGGTTTGTGTTTTTGGGCCACTAGGGTTCTGTTGTTGTGTAGATGAGTGGCCAGAACCTATTAAAGGTTTTATGTTTTCAGTTGAAAACCATGTTGAGCTTGCCCTAGTTAGACAATGACTTTCTTTGAAAGCTGCTGTTATAGAACAACCTTCGTTGCATTATTTTCCTATTATCACTGTAAAGCTGCTTTGAAACAATCTGTATTTTAAAAAGTGCTATATAAATGAAGGTGACTTGACTTCCAAGTAAGTATCTTGTGAATGTCCAATTCCTTACTAACAAAACCAAGGAACTACTTCTCCTAACCAGCATCAACAAGGACTTTTCAAACTCTGCTGCATTGTGCTTCACTAAAACCTGGCTGAGTGAAGCTATTTTTGGACAACACGGTACATCTGGCGGGCATCCAGCTGTTCCGTCCAGAATCGCATTTCATTCCATGACTCGTTTTAACGGGGAAAACGAGAGGTGGTGGATTGTGTTTCTACATAAATAAAAGTTGGTGGTTAGATGTAACATTCTGAAGAAGATATGCTGTCCTAATTTAGAGGCGCTCTTCATAAACTGTAAACCCTTTTACTCTCAGTGGGAATTTCCGCTTTCATTTTTGTTAATTGTTTACATCCCTCCTGTACTGCAACAGCTGATTGAACAAATAAATGAAATGGAGCAAAGTTACCAAGACTCTCTTGGTACCAAGGTACCAAGATGTAAGAGATGGATTTTTATTTTCATTTTCATTTCTGTTTCAGAGAAGGTAATACCAGATGCTGGAGAGGTCAGAAAACGAGGGTACTGGAGTGCTATGAACAGGGTTAGGGTCCCACTGAAATAATTTCAGCTTGGGTTCAATGCATTTAAGACCTAGCCAGCTCTGGCTTCTAGAGATGAGCAGATGGGATATTATTTCACAAAACTTATCATCCACCAAGGCCGGACTGACCATTGGGCTTGACTGGGCTCAAGCCCATGGGCCCCGCCCAATGGGCCCCGCCGTTACGTTTGATTTTTTCAATAATTTATCAGTCATTTAATTTTTCATTTCAAGTTTGTTGATTGGTCTCAGCATTGTTACCTGGCCCTGCCCTGCAATGAAAAATTTAATTTTAAGTTGCTTATGTTTCAGGGTCTGTGGAGTAGGCTAGGCTATAGCCTAGGCTACTAGTAGGCCTACGCTAAGTTTCGGATATCTGAGACGCTCCAGTTCACGTGCGCGTGCACCCGTGATTATCTATAATTGTCTGCTTTTACTTCCTATTTATTAAATCCAGGCAAATGAAGATAAAATTAATACAATACGATATTCACTTTAAAGAAGGTGTTGTGCTTTTCTGTTTGAGGTCTGTGAAAGTTTTAAAGCAGTCTTAAGTGCGCTTCAGAGCGCTCGCGTCTGTAATGGAGAACAGTCACGTCTGTCACTTTGTTTTTTCCTCATAAATGTGAACACTTACCAGGAACAGTTTTTTAAAAAGATGTATACACTCATTTAGCTATTTCTATTAATACAAATGATTTGTTATGATTGCAACCAGTCCAATCTTGTGATTAAAAAAACACCCAGTCAGGGTCTGATACCCCTAATATATAGGCTACTCTAATTTTTTGCTGCAAATATTCTCCCATTCCGACGATAACTGACCTTCTCATCTGATCTGCTTCAGCACTCAAACACCCGCTCGTCAATGTCCAAATGTTTGTGAGACAAATCAAAGAATGTGCAGGATTTTTGTTCACAGAAGCGCAAAATGAGCTGCTAATCCCAACGCGGCTTTCACTTCAGTTAACGATCATACAGTGCAAGAAAAGATGCAAGTGGCTCTAAAATAAATGGCTGTTTTTCCAGATAGTTTTAAATGGCCGACAGAAATAATCAGAAGTTTGATCAAAGATAGTGGAAATTATAGCTCAATTTAACAACACAGAGCACGCTATTAAATGCCATTATTATTGTATAAATATATTTGTATAACTTTTCCTTCAAATGTGTTCAACTTTTCATTGTTTGTATCACTCCTTGTTATATAAGCCAGAAGGCGGCGACAAGTGACAAGTGTCTTTATGAGTGAGCAATTGAACCATTAATTAAATAAACAAGATTATTCCAAAACATTGATTAATTTCAGGAAAGAAAAAGTAGTATCTGATCAAATGCTTTTAAAGCTTACTGTTTTTATTTTTTTGGCTATTAAAACGCTTAAAATGAGATTCAGGAAAATCAAAATTTTCTTGGGAGACATGCCCCCAACCCCTAGCAATAAAGCGAATAAAACGGTTATTCACGTAGCCGACAGGTTTTTATTCGCTTTAAAGCCGTTGGACTGAAAACACACTTTCACCAGCTTTAGTTTATTCACATGAGTTTATTTTTTTTATCGAACCTCAGATAATTGACAAGTGAATGGAAATTGGCTTATGAAACAAGTGTATTTGATTGAGGAATTGAATCATTCAAACCCATTTTTTATAATTCAGATTAATTAAACATCTTTTAATAGACTTCAGCAATTAACATAAATTATGTTATTTTGTTAAGTTGTTTGTTCAGAATCGTGATCTCTATTTTTATTCTCAAATTACCCAGAATTGTGTAGCTCTAATACATATGTGTATGTATCATTTAGTTGTATTTAAAATAATGTATAGAAGGTAGGGCCCGAAAGTGACTCAAGCCCAGGGGCCCCCACCACCTGTAAGTCCTGCCCTGTCATCCACCCACCATCCAGCCACACCAACGTTTATGACCAATTTTCAAAACCGCACCCACCCGCCATCCGCTGATTGGGCTACTACGCATTTTGGCATATAATTTCAACATGCTGCTATACCGGGCGCCGTTTGTAAAGCA
The DNA here is from genome assembly GCA_030378365.1 of Hybognathus amarus. Classification (NCBI taxonomy): domain Eukaryota; kingdom Metazoa; phylum Chordata; class Actinopteri; order Cypriniformes; family Leuciscidae; genus Hybognathus; species Hybognathus amarus. The sequence goes on along the minus strand of JAQIUQ010002402.1, from coordinate 298,785 downwards.
GCTCACGCAGAAAATAACAGCATGTTGAAACTATGTGCCAAAATGCGTTTTTTGTTAGGCTACAATGAAAATATTGTATTTTGTCACATTTAGCTTCAAACAGTGTATTAAAAACTGCTACATTATGATATCACACATTTGTGATGCATCATATTAGACGTACCCATCTTGTGGCTGTCATGAACATAATCTATTTTATAGGTTTTGCAAATTACATAGCCTGCACTGGTGTCATCCTGATTTACCACTTTGTAAAACTTATTCCAGGCAACACTTTTCTGACTTTCTATTTCCTTTGTTTTTAATTCTACTTTTTGAGTTTGTCACGAACCTCTTTCGCTCACGAGTCGCATAATAAGAAGCAGACTCTGCATATACTCTGACTTGCTGCCTGATGAAAATTGACTATTTCACAATGTGCTCGATTTATTTATTTCATTGGTTGTAGGTATAGTCAATAGGTACTGTAACAATGACATTTGACATTTGAGAATGAGATTTAAAGGACAACTTCTGGCGCGAAATGAACCTTTGGTCTTAATTACACATTGTTACCTATCAACCATTATCTGAGATTTGTTTTCATGATTGCCGAATGTAAATAGTTTTATCATAAAACAGTTTAGCCTATAATGCTCAGTATAACGCTAGTATATAGGGCATAGAGTAATGACAAATAAAAATCGCTTGTTATTACCACTAAGCAAGGCTCAAAAATAGCCCATAGTAACACGGTAGCATAATAAAGGTCCCTGACATTCAAACCGAAGCATTGAGAACTTTGTCAGTGTCCATACAGTTTAATAAGAAGATATTTTATACACACAGTCAACTTCGCGAATACAGGAAGAAGCCATCTTTAAAAAGCTCTCTACCAGTCGATCTACGAACGTTGATCCAAGTGCGCTGGTGAGATGTGAATAAGGTGAGCGCGAACAGTAGGCAACATGTACATACTGAAGAGAAGAAAATGGTTCGTGTTTGTGTTTCTTCCGGAAACAACGGACCATATGAGATTCTGCACAGTTCAGCGCACTTGGATTCGGCGTTCGTAGATCGACTGGTAGAGACTATATTTAAAAGATGGCTTCTTCCTGTATTCGCGAAGTTGACTGTGTGTATAAAATATCTTCTTATTAAACTGTATGGACACTGACAAAGTTCTCAATGCTTTGGTTTGAATGTATGGACCCTTATTATGCTACCGTGTTACTGTGGGGCTATTTTGAGCCTTGTTAGTGGTAATAACAAGCGATTTTTATTTGTCATTACTCTATGCCCAATATACTAGCATTATACTAGCGTTATAGGCTAAACTGTTTTATAGATAAAACTATTTACATTCGGCAATCATGAAAACAAATCTCAGATAACGGTTGACTTGGTAACAATGTGTAATTAGACCAAAGGTTCATTTTGCGCCAGAGTTGTCCTTTAACAATGTATACATATATTTGATTGGTTCAACCTCCCACCACCTGCCCAAATTGAATTAAAATATTTTTTTTCTATCACGTCATCCACCCAATCCACGGTTTATCCGTGAGTCCGTGGCTGTAACCGCCAATCGCACATCTCTACTGGCTTCAGACTTCAGACTATAGCGCACGTCGTGTGGCCAATCTGTCGGTGCACCCTCAATCCTTGGACAGACTCCCTCATATAAGGGCAGATCCAGCCTTATCCCTGCTGTTTCCAGTGCATGCCCTGTGGATCTATTTGGACCACACAGAGAACTTTAGATGCTCTGAGCAGCTTATGTCTGATTCCGGGGACAGCAAAGGAGTAGGCTGTCTCCAAAAGAGGATCGCCCACTGGATTGTGGAAGCCAGGTATTTGGCATTCTGAGCCCAGGGCATACCCTGGACCATGGGAAGTGCGAGCACATTCCACCAAGTGTGTGGCATCCTCCTGGGCACAGGTGAATGGTGCCTCCCTGACCTGCATCTGTAGAACAGATGGCTGAGCTATAGCTAATACTTTAACGAGATACTATAATGTCTGAGTAGAGACGATTTCATACCAAGTGCTATTGAGTATGAATAAGTAATTTTTAGGCAGCAACTCAGTTTATTGCTTGCAATTAGCGCCTGTCTCCTTTGTTCATGTGAGTTACCCATCTCTGGCGAACCCTGGATGCCCTCCTGTTTTCCAGCACTCATCAATAGCTGAATTCAAAGAGGTAGTTTTGCTACCAGGCCCATTACTGGTCCCAAGACGGTGATGGTAGCAATAGAGACTGCATGTATCTCCTGATCTCCGGTTCGTTCAGTCTGGCAATTGGTTTGGGGATGATAACTGGATAATAGGCTAACAGAGATACCCAGCAGCTGGAAGAAGGAGCACCAAACTCAGGATATGATCTGGGGACCACGGTCGGAAACTATGTCCTCAGGCAATTCAAAATGATGAAAGATGTGGTGGAATAGGGATTCTGCTCACTCAAGTGCAGTAGGTAGGCCTCTTAGTGGTACTCAACTTGCTGGTTTTTGGTAATCAATCTACCATTACTAGAATGCATGTGTTGAAATCTGAGGGTGCCAGGTCGGTGACAAAGTCTATACCGATGTGGAGACCATGGTCGATTAGGAATGGGCAAGGGAATCAGTTTGCCTTCTGGAAGATGATGGGGAGTCTTGAAAAGGGTACAGACTGAGACCTCCTGGATTATACCAGACCACAATTACTTATTACGGAGGAGCAAGAGGGTTTGTTGGCTACCTAGGTGTCCACAGCCCGAAGATGTATGAACTGAGTCAAAGAGGGACTGTGCTCAGAATGACCAAGTTATCAACCTCATGTGAAATAGTACACACTTTCTTGACTTTCTCCTTTATTTTCTGGGCTAGAAGACTCAAGCCATTTCTGACTAAAACACACCCAACCCTGGCTAAACTTTGCAAACACATTTCAGCCAATCTCCCAAACCATGTGTTATGGTATGAAGAGTCCAAGATTGAACTTTGGCCAAAATTGTAGAAGGTAAGTTCGCCACAAAAATAACACAGCAAATCCACAAAAGAACACCATACTTATGCTGAAGCATGATGGTGGCAGCATCACACTTTGGGGCTGCATTTCTTCTAGCTTGTTTAGTGAAGCAGTAGGGAATCAGTGAACAGCTACCAATACTAGTTGATTTTAGCACAGAATCTTCTAGTGTCTAAAATGACACATCTAAAATGAAATGTATTAATGTTTTGGAATGGCCCAACCAGAGCCCAGACCACAATCCTGTATAAAATCTGTGTGGTGACCTGAAGAAGGAAATTTAACAGATCTGGAATTTGTTTTTGTGAAGATGAATGGGAAAATATTCCTTAGTCAAAATGCACCAAGCTGATAGATACTATCCAAACAATGACCGTTGCATACGCACAGAAACAGGCCTCGAAAGAGGCGTACGCCACTTCCGTCTCATAAATTGTGATTTATAAACACAAACTTGACGTGAAAATTTGCACACCTGCACGCAAACTCTGACCCATGTGTACAAACGTTTTGGAGACGGAGCCGTTTGGCGACACTGATGGTGAGCTGGAGTTAAATGTATTTTTTGTCACTTTTAGACAGAAAATCTAAAGAAAATTATACAGAAAGATAATACAAATATAATTTTACTCACCAAGTCACATGAAGCAAACATCCATCCCTTCTTAAATATCCATGCCAGTGAGCGAATTGGGCTGTTTAGTGAAACTGACGCATATATAGCTAAAACCGTAAATCTTCATTATGAGTCCTAATCATAAATACAGTGCATGTTCACAATAACAGTTTAAATAAATAAAAGAAACATTTAGATTAAATATGTCATTCTCATTAAGTAGAGTTAAACACTTAATTACAACATTTTTTTTATTCAATAAATATAATTATTTGTTGTGGATGCAATGTTTCGAACACGTTTCCTCTGGCATGCTGTGTGTTAATGTTTTAACTACAAAGATAATTGCTTATCATGATAATAGCAGATTGTCTGAGAATAGTTAGAATAGAATTTTCATGCAAATAATGCACAGCAAGGTCTATCTGTTTCCATTAAAAATATTAAATTATATTCAGAAGATGACATAGTTAGGCATTGTAAGCTTCATATACGGTTATTTGGGGAGGAGACACATGTGCGCACAATCTTCCACTGTCTGGGATTATATTAAGTGAAGTGTGAATATATATATATATATATATATATATATATATATATATATATATATATTTTTTTTTTTTTTTTTTTTCCCTTTTTCAAAAATATCAATATTCAGCTCCTCTGATATTGATTTACTTTCATAAAAAATACACAATTAGTACTAAATTTGCATGAAAGACAATATCTCCTTTCAGTATATAGTGACTGCCTTTGGTATCATTAAAAATAGCATTGTAAATGTTCCGTGCTGTCAGATATGTTTATAATTAATGTTCTCACCTTTCTTGTTGTCTCTTGTTCTTCTCTTCTCTGGCCTGCGCTTTCATCTGCTGCACCTCAATAGTGTCTGGCTTGCGTCGTCTCATGTAAAGATCATGGTTTCCCATGCACAGAGCCAAGATACGCTTGTTAATGCGCAGACGAGGTGCATAGAACACAAAGTCCTGTGGTTGGAGCAGAGGACATGCCATAACATTTCAGACATGAGTAACACAACTGTAATACAACAGGTGTAAGACAACTGAAATACTCCACATGTCCAAAAATGAGTGAATGAAAGAATAAATGAATACATTTGGGTTTAAGTTTATTATTTGTAAGTTACCGGTGACTTTTTGTCTATGGGCTTAATGACAAATTTCTTGTCATTGAAAGAAATATTCCGTATCTCACTCCAGGGAAATCCAATCTTCGGTGTCAGCCTGTTAAAAAACAGCGATATTGACATGGCATTGAATGTACAACGAAACACTTAGACTAGTAACAACAGTTAAAAATGAAACATAGTCGGTATACTTGTCTGAACGTTCATATATGTTGAGTCCCAAAGCATCAACACCCAACCACAACTCCGATCCTTTTTTGTTTTTGATGCTGAAATAGTTCACTCCATACATCTCCTAGATCCTGGGAAATCTTCAAGTATTCTATCATTGCATCCTCTCTGTAGAGATAAAGCTGTATTGACCATTCTCAAACAACTAATTTTAGGTTCAGGACATAGTTTTGAAGTTGTTTTTAATTTTATAACTAGGTCATATGGATTGTACCTGATCATGCCCTTGTGTTGTTCATGCCACACCCGAATTTCAATCTTCCCACTGCTCTTTAGTCAGTTTATGTTGTTCTAGAACTCTAGAAGAAGGTATTAGTATATAAAGCAGCACTTTTAAAACACAACAAAGTACTATAAAGTGATCTTAGAACAGAGTTGGTGTTAAGCTCTCAAAAGAATAGAGAAACACCTTTGGGGCAGCAATTTGTCTCTGCTCAAATATCCAGGAATGTGATATTCTTTATTGAAGTCACTGTATTTCATCTGCACAGCATATGAGGCCAGTAGAACAGCCGTCTCAGGTGGACAGTAGATATCATCATTCAAGATTCCCTCTTTCACCTGGAGGAAGAACAAGCGCTGTGTAGCTTCCTGAACCAGCTCTTCAGCCACGTCCTCAGGGTAGAACTTTGCTCTAAATTTAATCAGCAACGGGTTTTCTTTTCTGACATCTTAAGCTGTCACCTAACATATAAACAAAAATATTTTTGTTAGATGTTTTTCGAAATGTTCTTTAAATGCTTATAGAAAAATGGTTAGTTCCAGTCCTTGGTTCTGATTGCTCAATGGCTGTTTAATTCATTATAAAACACGGCTATGACTGCTTCACCCAACGGTTCTATGTATCTCTACACAACTCTCAACATTTTCCAATATTAAAGTCTTATCTACAGACAGACTCTCTCATAAATGATATTCTCTCACTCTTATTTTTGTATTGTGTGGTAACTAGGGTGACCAACTGTCCTGTTTTCCCAGGACATGTCCTGTTTTCATGTAACAATATAACAATGTTCTATCCATACAGAGGAGGCATAGCCTACTTTAAATGTATTGAAATTAATAAGGTATCTTTCAGTAAACTTCGAGTATCATTTGAGTAGGCCTATCTGTTTGCCAGGCCAAGTGTCCTGGTTTTTGGTAACCAAAATATGGTCACCCTAGTGGTAACTGTTTTTTGAAAGCAATAAGGTACTCGAGGCTAAGTGCTGTATCGTGAATAAGACCCTTCAGCCGTAACTTACGATATAGCACAGCCTCTCTTACCTTATTGCTTACTCAAGTGGTTCAAACTGTTGGTCAAATCAGTATGTGCTTAGCTTACACAGAAAGAATCTGACCGTGCAAGCCAAAGGTTTTCCATTATTAAAGAAATAGAAATACAATTACAGATTTACAGAATAATTAATATAAGCAAGAGTGGTCTTTAAAGGTAGCCCTATACGTACTCATTATTTTAGATCTATGTCCTCCAGAAGCTTTGTGTTCTGCAAATGAACGGCGCCTTGTGGTGCCATCCTCCCAAATAGACACAAAACCACTTTCACTGATACAAAATTTTTGTAAAAAAATAAAAAAAAACTTGCCAATTAACAGAAATTGACTAAAGTTGCTATTATTAAGTACTTAAATATAGATTAGTCAAAGTTGTGAAATTGGATCTGTACAAATAAAAATTTAAACTAAATTTACAAAGATTTGAATTTTAATTTATGCATTTATTGCATTTTTATACATAATTTCATTGTTATTTAACACAGAAAAACTATATATTAAAAGAGAATTCTTTTTAGAATTATATTACGGGATTTTTTTTTAGTGTGGCCAAATTTGTCACTCAAATTGACTTATAGCCTATTGCATGTGTGAGAACCCAGAGGAAAACCACATGACAAACTGCAGTGGTCTATATTTCCCTCAGCTCAGTTTATGCTATTGTGCCGTTCTCTGTCATTTCCATGCAACAAAATAACAGTCATGCTGCTAAAGTTGAACTGATTTATTACAACTATATATTTTTTTCTCTCACCAAACAAACAGGATTAAGGAATGCCTTGACAGAAAACATTCTGAGGTAAGGCCTAGAGCAGGGTTATCTTCTCTATCTGCTCTGAAGGCATAGGTTCGGCAACCTATGCGTGGCTGAGAAATATGAATGTTTTACGACCCGCGAAACAACTGTGTAAGTACACTGAAATTATGGTGTACGTTTCTGTAATTATAGTGTACTTCCTTGTAAGTATAAGGGAACAATATGTTAAGTTTGGGGTAAGGGTAACAAGCAGATATACAAGCAAATTATTTAATTGTTTAAGCAGGTACCTGTTCTGTTAATATATTCCAGACAAAAATTGCATGTCTGTTGTTTATAAAATGTATCACATTTCTGGCAAAATATGTTCTTGTGCAATGTTACACTGTAATTTTGACATCTGTGGGTTAAAAGTTAAACACACGCATATACACACACACACACACACACACACACACACACACACACACACACACACACACACACACACACACACACACACACACACACACACACACACACACACACACACACACACACACACACACACACACACACACACACACACACACACACACACACACACACACACACACACACACACACACATATATATATACACTATGATAAATTTAATTTATTGGCTTTTCTTACTACATTACTTTAATGTTAAGTCAAAATATTATTTTTTTTGATGACAGTACCTTTCTCTGCAATTACAGTGCAAATAGTGTTGTTTCGATATTGCTACATAGTAAGTAGCATTTGTTACTCCCTTGTTCTGCGTAGTTACAGGGTAAGTGTAACTCCTGCGGGCTGTAAATTAAAGTGGTGCTTGTTACCCCTTTATTACCCAAAACGTAACATATTGTTCCCTTATACCTACACGGAAGTACACTGTAATTACAGAAATGTACACTGTAATTTTAGTGTACTTACACAGTTATGTTTAACGCAATTACGCAGTATCCGTTAAATCTTTTCATTCACTCCTTCAAGTGAACAGTATTGGACTAACGTAGGGAATCGGGCCAGTGAATGCAGGTTTAAGGGGCGATTTCGGATTCAACCCATGTTCTCAAGCAGTGAAAAATAGTGGACACTGCAACGCTTTGACAGACAGGACCGAGCAGGTAATATTTAATATGAAACAAAGTCTCAACTTTCAAATTTGGTCAGTCAAAGAAAATTAAACAATAAATAGGCCTACCGTTTTGTGGCTCTTTATGTCGTGACAGATTGCCGGATAAAGCCAAGTTCCACCGACGTTAATCGTATCCTAACTCTCCTGACGGCTCCTGTCCAGATCACATGTCTGTCAAACTAGCGCATATTCAGGGCACAATAACAAAACAGTTCTATTCCGCACTACTGCACCATTATGAATGCACATTCATGCTCGTGAAAACGCACTCATTTTACGTTTGCCTTTAAATTAGCAATTTAAAAGCCCCCGCTGGTGACACTGGTATTACCGGTGTTGTCACACGTCAATTAACCGGTGAGAAAATTTCTCATCGCAACCCTGCCGCATTTAAACTATTAGATGTTAATATCCAATATAGGATATGTATATAGTGATCGTTCCTGCTTCTTTTTATGTTCTAAATATATATATATATATATATATATATATACACACACATATATATATATATTTAAAAAGTGAACTTTATAAATGTATAAATTTTAATGTATATAGTCTGAACTATGAAAGAAATATATGTAAATTTTTAAAATAACAAATTTCTACATTAAACACAACATTACACCATCCATCACGACTCTCCTATGATTAAAGGCGACACTTTCCGGTTTTCTTCCCACCGGAGCCATTTCAAAATGACGGCTGCATGAAATCAGTGTATAGACTTGAAAGACACATACTTCCATGTATCTATCCATCCTCATTACAGGAAGTTCCTGAGGTTCGCTTTTGGGGGAGAAGCATACCAGTATCGGGTTCTTCCATTTGGCCTAGGTTTATCACCCCGTACCTTTACAAAATGTGTGGATGCAGCTTCTGGCTCCTTTGAGACTCCAGGGCATTCACGTATTAAATTTCATCGACAATTGGTTGAATTTAACTCAGTCAGAGCAGTTGGCAGTTCGTCATGGAGATGTCGTTCTGTCCCACATAAAGAGTTTGGGTTGCAGCTCAACCCCCAAAAGTGTGCTCGTCACGGCTCAGAAGACCTCTTTTCTAGGTGTAATTTGAGATTTGACCCACAATGCAGGCATGTCTGTCCCTGCACGTATTTCTGCGATTCTCACAGCCGTAAAGAATGTGAAACTAGGCCAGTCACTCACTGTAAAACAGTTTCAGAGACTGTTGGGTCTCATGGCAGCTGCGTCCAATGTTATTCCTTTTGGCCTTCTGTACATGAGACCCCTGCAATGGTGGCTCAGTACCAAGGTGTTTTCTTCGAGGGGAAATCTGTTCCGCAGGATGAAGGTCATGCGGCAATGCCTTGGTGCCTTGGTCATGATGTGGAAGAGACCTTGGTTCCTTGCCCAGGGCCCAGTGCTGGGGCTTCTTGTCGACGCGTCACGCTTTCGACAATGATCCCTCACAGGATGGGGGGGTCAGTGGCCACTCGGCGCAAGGTCTTTGGCAGGACCATCAGACGTTCCTGGCATATGAATCATTTGGAGATGATGGTGGTATTTTGAGCTCTCAAATATTTCCTGCCAGACCTGAGAGGCCATCATGTGTTGGTCCACATGGACAACACATCGGTGGTCTCCTATATCAGACCACCAGGGGGGTCTGAGGTCACGTCACCTTTGCAAGCACACCCATCAGATCCTCCTATGGGCCTAGGGAAAGTTGCTATCTCTCAGGGCATTATACATTCCAGGGCATCAGAATGTGGGAGCGGATATCCTTTCGATGCAGGGGCTGAGGCTCGGGGAGTGGAGACTTCATCCACGAAGTGGTGGAAACTGCTGTGGGAGAAATTTGGTCAGAGCTCAAGTCAGACATTTTTGCATCGTCAGATTCAACCCATTGTCCCATGTGGTTCTCCATCACGCAGCCAGCTCCTCACTGGGTGTGATGGTGCAGGTGTGGCCGAGGCTACACTTACGCATTTCCCCTATCAGGAGGGATCCACTTATTACTCGTTTCTCCATGGTACATTGAGGTTGAGACCTGCACTGCACTCTAGAGCACTGGCCTGGGATTTAGCCATTGTACTTGAGAGTCTGGCTTTGGCTCCCTTCGAGCACAATGAAGAGATTTCAGAAAAAAACCCTCAACCCTATAGACTTTATTTCTCCTTGCTATTCCATATATCAAAAGAATTGGAGATTTACATGCCCTGTTGGTTGGGATTTCTGGAAATTGCACCTGGTATGGTGAAAGCATTTCTCTACCCTAGACCAGGTTATATTATATAGTTTATATAATATATTATATGTTACATAAAGTTAATGTTGGGGGCCCAATAGTGCTGCAGGCCTTTTATCCTCCACCTTTTAATACCCAGATCAGGAACAACTGAATCTGTTATGTCCAGTTCGTGCATTATATGCCTACGTACATAGAGCTGCCCTGTGGCGTAGGTCTGAACAATTATTTGTCTGCTTTGGGTCACTCAAGAGAGGGTGCCCTGCATCTAAACAGGTGAACAGTCTTCCCTTATGGCTGTACGGGCCCATTCTACAAGGAGTATGGCAGCCTCTACGGCCTTTATTTCAGGTGTTTCCCTTCTTGATATCTGTAATGCGGCAGGATGGTCCTCTCCGCATACATTTGTCAGGTTTTATGACCTTGACTTCTCCACTCCAGGGGCGAGGTTGCTAGCTTCTTAGTGTGCGCAAGGACTTCACACAGAACGGGCATTTGTCACTATGGTGTAGTGGATATGGGGTTCCCACCGCATCGCAAACGCAGCTCGAAGAAAGGAAACGTTTCAGGTTACGTATGTAACCCTGGTTCCCTAAGAGGGAATGAGACGCCTTGTTTATCTGCCATACTTCCTCCATGCCCTGGTCGACTTGCTTCAGGTTTTTCAGAAGCTGGCGCGGCCTGAATTCAGGGGTGCTTTATAGTTTCCTGGTCTATGACGTCACCCATGACGTTTTCAGGCTTCCATTGGACTGATTTTACATGTGCTTAACGATGTAATCGCGAGAGCGTTCCCACTGCATCTCAAACTGCATCTCTTTTTCATTGAAAAAGTTAGTGGTGCCGACACCTTAGGTATCACCTATAGTTTCAGCAATAGTCCTATAACGCAAAATTCCTGACAGTGTGAGAATATGCATGGACATGAAAATTCCCAATTGCGCCATTCAAAGATACATTTAATTTTGTGATTAGTTCAAGTGCCGAGGTGTTTCAAAACACAATTCAACAGGTCCTTCATGCCATCCCAAATGTCAAAAATATGAGTGACGACATCATAGTTTGTCTAGACGTGAGAAGAGCACAACGCCTGTCTGTAAGCTGTCTTCAAGAGAGTTAGAGAGAAAAACCTCACCCTCAACAAAGACGTGTGAGAACAGAGTACATGTGTTTTCAGACTAAGGAATTTCTGCAGTCCGAAGAAGATAATTGCCATTAAGAATCTCACAGCCCTACAGATTGTGTCCGAATTACGCAGTCTGCTCAGAATGACAACATACTGTTTACGTTTCATTTCACCATACAGCCACTGCTTGAACAGATTCGGAAAGACCACTCAAGGAATTGGGAAGTCCACACGTTGATGCAAGCCTGGTTGGTCTTGGTGCAATACTAAAAGGCGGCCATACACAGTGGGAGTTTGGACACTCGGGAGGTCGTGAGATATTGCACACAGTACGAGTCAGTTAACTTGAAAATCGCGTCAAAGCAGCTGGTACACGGCACGACTGACCTGCAAGAATTTTATCCCAAGCAACCTCGGGGCGGAGTCTCCACTTCCCGGGCCTCGGCCCCTGCCTCGACAGGATGTCTGCCCCCTGATTTCAATACCCCGGGATATAAATAGCCCTTAATGAAAGAAGCTTCCCCTGGGACCATAAAAGGCGCGGAGACTGATAGTTATAAGAGACCACCGATGTGTTGTCTGACCGGACAAGAACATGGTGACCTCTCATTTCTGGGAGGAAGTGTTTCAGAGCCTGAAACACCGCCATCATTTCTAGACAGTTTATGTGCCATTGAAGATGATGGTCCTGCCACAGAGCCAGGGCCGAGCGACCACTCATGATCGCCCCCAGCCTGTGAGAGAGACGTCCGTCGTTGAGTATCACACGACGACACGGAGCTCCCAACACAGGTCCTACGGACAAGAACCAAGGTTCTTTCCGCATAGCCAGGCACGGAGACACCCGTCACGTGACCCTGATCTTGCGGAGCCGGGTTTCCCCTCGGGGAGAACCCCTTGGTCCTAAGCCACCACTGCAGTGGTCTCATGTACACCAGGCCACAAGGTATAACATTGGACGCCACTGCAATCAGACCGAGAATTCTCTGTTATTCTTTAACAGTGAGTGACTGGCCTACCTTTGCCTGTTTGACGGCTAAGAGAATTGAAGCTATACGAGCAGGAGACAGACGTGCCTGCATCGTCGCCAAATCCCAAACCACGCCCAGAAAAGTGGTCCGCTGTACTGGAGAAAGCACACTCTTCTTGGCATTGAGCCTCAACCCCAACTTTTTGATATGGGCGAGAACGACATCTCGATGCCGAATTGTCTGATGTCTCCGATTGAGCCAAAATCAACCAATCGTCGATATATTTTAAAATGTGGATGCCCTGGAGTCGCCAGAGCTGCATTTCTGGGAGACAGTGCTAGGTTGAACGGAAGAACCCTATACTCGGCACGTTTCGCCCCCGAAAGCGAACCTCAGGAACTTCCTGTGATGTGGAAGGATGAAAAATATAGAAGTATGCGTCCTTAGAAGAATATAGAAGAAGCAGCCACACTCCAGCATCACTAGGAGACCCCTCAAAAGGTCTGATCTGCCAATAGAGCCACGGTTAGAAGTCTTTGTGGATTTGACTGGTCCGTTTCCTTCTGGTGAGTATTTGCTGGTAGCAGTTGATGATAACTCCAGATGTCCAGAAGTGGAGATAATCAAGTCTACAGCAGCCACTTCTGTGATTCCCAAACTGCAGAAGATTTTCTCAACTTTTGGCATACCCAGCACAGTCAAAACTGACAATGGCCCCACCATTCAATAGTCACTGATTTGCAGATATCAGTTCATATCTTGGTTTCAAACACAGAAAGATAACCCCGTACTGGTCTAAAACGAACAGAGAAGTAGAGACGGTTCATGAGAACGCTTAAAAACAGTCATGAACGCCAATGCAGAAGATAAACCACGAAAGCATGTTGCAAAGCAACTAATGAAACGATATGCAGATCTTCGGAACAGAGCAAAATAATCCAGTATCAAGGCAGGTGACGTCATACTCTGCCGACAACCCTCGACGGGAAAGTTGATGACTCCATATGAGATAAAACTCCACAAAGTAATCAAGGTCAAAGGGTCAATGGTGACAGCAAGTCGTTCAGGAAGATGCATTACAAGAAATTCCTTCAACAGACTACCATCTCATCTCAATGTCGAGCAGAACGAAACCACTGATGACGAAGATGACGTCAGAGGACAAGTTCCAAATTCAGACATGTTTCAGGACAATATACCACAAAGCACACGGTACACTACCGCAGGCCTAAAACACTATGACTTTTCACATACCCCTCGACACTACCTGAGACCAAATCGCAGGGCATCAAGATATCTGATGTAAAACGTTGTTTTCAACATGTTTTCTACCCTTGCAAGTATTTATTTCTTTTGTTAAAGAGGCTACATGCGTTTTCCTGAAATTTAAACTCGCTAACTGACACCTGTGGCCCAAAAACAGAACTGCTCTTCCTTTCTGCTCGCTCTCGCAGCGCGCTCCTACGTGCACACTTCACAAGGCATCTGCTACATGGAGGTCAACATTATGTTTACAGAGGTAAGAACAGTCAAATACATATATTGTTTGAGATAAGTGTTCTGCTTGCGACTCGAGTGTAGGCTACTTGCTGAATAGCGTTGGTGGCAGAGTGATCTGAAACGTTTAACATGAACGCGCTTGACGTCACATCCGCAGGCAGCGCGGGAAAAGTCAGACCCGACAGAAAATAGGAAAAATAGGATACAGGCTTATAGGTACATCCACTGTGAGCGGACAATGTGTTAGTATGCTCATCAGGAGATGTTTGAGTCATAAATGGTCAAATAAAAAGGGTATTGTTACGTTTATTTTGGGGAAAAAGCTGCATATAGCCTCTTTAAATGTTTCTGTTTTCAGATTTTGAAATGTTCTAATAATGATAGCCTGAGGCAACTAAAAGACATTAAACTTACCTTTTCATGTTTTTGAATATGGTCTATAGTTTAAAATCGTGTACTCTAATTAGATTTTCATTTTAGAATAAGAGAGGAATGTAGTGTTCACATTTAACTCCTATTCCATGTTTTCTGTTCCACATCGGACTGTGATGTAAGCACATATAAGTATGAAAGAAAGCGGACATGATTGTCAAGTGAATAAAAGTAAAAAGTAAACTGGCACGTTCAGAGCAACTCTTCCTGTCTGTGAGCTTTCGCTTGTTAGACAAGAAAGACACTACAATGGCAATGGCGTAATTTTGAGCCATCAAAATTAAAGTGTAAATCATTATCCTTTCATAGTCATATTCATAATATTATTTGTGGCGAGGGGGAGTGGTTTAGCGAGGTCTGCAATGGGAGAGACAGGAGATAAGCGGTATATGTCATGCACGTATAGTTACAGGGTTTCTGCAGGTTTCACAAAGTGAAATTTAAGACTTTTTAAGACCATTATGAATGAAATTTAAGACCTATATCACAAAAAAAATTTACAAAGGAAATGCAGAGTCTCAAAATTATTCGCAAAGTTATTTAATTTATTCAAACTGAACATTTGCGAAAATCAGCACTGAACGGTCCTGTGATTTAGCAAATTAGTTCTGTTTCTGTTTTTATAAAATCCTCTATTCCAAAGCAAGTAATGTAGGCCGTTTTATCTTTCCCGCTCCCGAAGGATTTAGCGATGTCAGAGTCCGGAAACATTGTTTGAAACAATGTAGGACTGGTGTCTTGTTGCCGTGTGGAGAAGTTTAGTGTTGGCTCTGATCCAAAAGCAAAATTCAAATCAGCAAAATCTGATCCAAAATTCATATTTTTAAGCCAAGTATCGCTAAATTTCCACTTCCCCATAGCTGAATAAAATTAGTTTTATGTCTGTCTGTGGTATCCGCCAATAACATCGAAACCTCAAAACTGATTGGCTGTTGCATGTTGGTCTATTTTGTAGTCGTAATACAGCGAATTAAGAACTACAACCACGTAATATAAATTAAAAAAAACATTCCAAAGCGCCACGGGAGCATTTCAATGAGATTTACATTTTACAAAATTAAGACCTGTTTAAAATGATTTAAGACCTAGAACACTATACTTCAGAAAATTTAAGACTTTTTAAGGCTTTAAATTGTGATTTTGAAATTTTAGACTTTTTTAGACTTTTTAAGACCCCTTCGGAAACCCTGAGTTAGCTGATTAAACAAATCTCAAACAGAGTGGAAAAATAATACTGTTAACTAGTTAAAAGACAAAGAACAATGTTTGAAAATCTTCTACTAAAATTGTTTTTGTTTGTTTCTTGAAACAGTTCAGAGCCCTGTTTATAAGACAGATCGCTTATGTCAAAGTATGATCAAGATTAACCCGCTTATTGAGTTTCAGCCAAGTAGAGAAGCCCTTGCTGTCCTGATACTGCAGTCCAAAGTACCAGATCTCTCGGAGTCCAATAGTTTTGACAACCTTCAAAAGGACAAACGTAATGATGTCACTAATTGTTCACTCTTTAGGGTCTATATGTCATGTTGCATTTTTTGACTTTTGTCTAAATTCCATGTGAAATACATACTTGGTCAAAGAGATGTTTACCAGATGTACTGGGCTGAATGGCAAACTCCAGCTCAGCATCCATTGTAGTGACCCGGTACGTTTATCTGAAAAGAGCAAATACATTATGTGCAACAATATATGGCATTGTTAAAACCATTGTAAAGTGACCTGTGTATAAGGTCCACAGCAATCGCCCCAACATGTTAATAAACTAGGCTTTTATTTAAAGGGATAGTACACCCAAAATGAAAATTCTTTCATCATTTACTCACCCTCAAGTTGTTCCAGACCTCTATGTGTTTATTTGTTCTGCTGAACACAAAGGAAGATATTTGAAGAATGTTTAATCAAACAGATCTCAATCCCCATTGACTACCATAGTAGGAAAAAATACATACTATGTAAGTCAATGGGGATTGAGATCTGTTTGATTAAAACATTCTTCCGAATATCTTCCTTTGTGTTCAGCAGAACAAATAAACACATAGAGGTTTGGAACAACTTGAGGGTGAGTAAATAATGATAGAATTTTACATTAATTTAACACATGAACATGTTGTGTTTGTATTTTGCCTCTGATAATATGAAATTCAGAAACGGAGAAAATAAAAGTGTGGACTAGTTGTGCTTTGCTTTATTTTGTCACATGCAAACTGCATGCAAATAGAGCAAACAAAATTGAAAAAGAATAATAATAATAATTCTAGTTGAGTTTTTCCTGGCTCAACACGAGGCTGAGGTGGTAAAATCCTAATAATGTACGTATTTTAGGTATTTTTATAATAATAATTGTATTTTGTATTCGAAGACTATCATATAACCTACTTTGTTTCCCACAGTATTGTGTGTGTGGTGTGGACCTCTGCACCCCTGAGGGGTCGGGGGGCATGCAAGAAAAGTTTGTACGTTTTAAAGATATATTCATAAATATGGTACACTTTGAAAGTTTAATATTAAGTTAGTAACTAATTTAGTGTCTGCAATGAACATGTTTTGTATTTTCTGAGCCAGACATGGCTTCACAACAGTGTTTTCAACCACGTTTATTTTAGGTTTCAGACATTTAAATTCACATTTAAATGTCACAGGTAGCCTACTAAAAAAGCAATAGCCTACATTTAGAGTTTGTCATACACATTTATGTCTATGGAAGCGGCAATAATAATTAGTTCCATTCTAATTAGACGACACGTGTTATCATTATGTGAGTAACTTTCAAGTTTACTCTATGCTTCTCCCAGTTCACCGGCCACTTACTTTCATGTAGCCTATATCAGGAGGAGTGGATAAATAGACGTTTGTTAAATCCAACAGATCCTTTTCTCTTAAATGCGGTCTCAACTAACGCCCATCGCGTATCCACTTGCAAAACACATCCACTTGCACATATTTGACAATCGGAATATCAGATATTTCCCGCTATATCCAACAAATTGAAATAAACACAGATAATCAGTCATTCAGCGATATTGTAGCTGCTGTGTGACAAGCAATGACGCGTCACTATGGAAACCATAAAGGGATACGATTCAAATAACGAGAGCCTCTAAACACTTAACTTACGCGTGAAAGGGTTACGTAAAGCTTGCATTTAAATGTGTCGTTGTTTTGTTTTGAGTTTATGCTCAATAAATAAATGAATTAATAGAGATGGGCACAAAAATTACCTCATTTTCTCCCGTTTGTCGACCCTCACTTGTCATGTTTCTATTCCCCACCAGTGGGCCGCGCACCACACTTTGAGAAACCTGCTCGAGCTAGAACTAATCTGAACTGAGGTAAAATAGCTTTTAAACACGCTACCTTCAGAGTGGAACTCTCTTCATATTAAATTGAGGCTAAATCATTTGGTGTCTTCCAGCAACTTTTAAACATTGCACTAGAAAAAGATATAGTGATATGCAAATGCTTCTAAGACTGTACTTTTAATGATGTCTTTTTGTGTTTTATTGTTGTTTGTTATGTGTATTTGTAGAACTGGGCTGCCTATCTTGGCCAGGACACTCCTGTAAAAAAGTTTTTAATCTCAGTGAGGTTCTCTTCTGGATAAATAGCCTAAAGGATAAATAAAATAAAAATATATATATTTTTTAGCCTTTATTTAACCAGAAGAGAACTGAGATTAAAATCAAACAACAATAAAACACAATACACCATCATTATATATATATATGATATATATATATATATATAGATATATATATATATATATATATATATATATATATATAGATAGATAGATATAGATAGATAGATAGATAGATAGATAGATAGATAGATAGATAGATAGATAGATAGATAGATAGATAGATAGATAGATATATATAGATAGATAGATAGATAGATAGATAGATAGATAGATAATAAGATAGATAGATAGATAGATAGATAGATAGATAGATAGATAGATATAGATAGATAGATAGATAGATAGATAGATAGATAGATAGTATATTTTGTCTTCAGCATATGAATTAGATAACAGTATTATAAAAAAATAAAGGGTAACAACAATTAGGTTTCATTAGTTAACATGAACTAAGGGTTAACAATACTTCTACAGCATTTATTTATCTTAGTAAACGTTCAACATTTACTAATACATTATTAAAATAACATGATATGTTAATGTTAATGCACTGTGAACTAACATAAACAAACAATGAAAAGCTGGGTTTTTATTAACATTAACAAAGATTAATAAATAAATACTGGTATGTATTACTGTATTACATTAGTTCATGCCATTTAATACATTAACTGGTGTAAATAAATTAGACCTGGTTGTAAAGTGTTTCCAGGTAAAGTATATAGTACAATAAATTACTGCTTTAACAAAGTCTAGTTGTGTACTATGAGGTCAAGATTTTTAAATAGGAAAATGATCTGCATTATGGTAAGAATAAATATATAATGTTTACTCACAGACATATTTGACTATATTTTAGAGCTCCTGACTGTGTCCTTGTAGTGGTCTGCTCTCGTCAGAGTCATATGAAAGGACTTGCAATATTTGCCAGGATTACCCTTAGTTAATGTGGTCCATTGTACCTCTAATCCAATAGCAGCCCTGGAATCTCTTTTCAGATTAAACCCTAAAATTAACCTCAGGAAAAATAAATAAAAGGAAATGAATAGAAATCAAATTGACAGTATGCAATTTTTTATGAAGAATTTTTTGTTGTTGTTGGGTTTCATCACAAGGGCACACTGCAGACTACAGACATGTAGTCAGTTAGAGAATAGTTATTTGTAGCATTTTACATGATGTGTAATCGCCAGAGGTGGGCACAAATACATCAAAAACTATTTTGTTACAAAATACAAATACCGGCTCATGTAATGTAACAAAATAAAAAACAAAATACTGATGTGAAAAATGTATTTAAACAAAATACAAGTAATTAGTATTTTGAAAATATTAAAAAAAATACAATTATTTTAGTCTTTTTTTAAATTACTGACAGGTCAATAGCAAAAATAAAAGCAATAACACAAATATGATAAATGTGTCAATTCAAAATGGCGAAGTAGCAAAATAAAAAAGTATGGGCATTTCACTAAATCTTTACAGGGCCTGAAATAGCTCCCTCTGACATAAATGGCATGTATAGCTAAGTTCACATCAGTGGTCATCCAAGATGTCCATGTCTTTCTTTCTTCAGTTGAAAGGTTTTTGATGAAAACATTTCAGGATTTTTCTCCATATAATGGACTTTAATGGGACCCAACCGGTTCATGGTCCAAATGAGAGTTTCAGTGCAGCTTCAAAGAGCTTTAAACGATTCCAGACAATGACTAAGGGTCTTATCAAGCAAAACAATCGGTCATTTCAAAAATAAAAAAAAAAAAGTTTAAGTTTTATATCCACAAATGCTTGCCTTGCTCTGTTCTGTGATGACTCTGTTCTGTGAGACATTTTCAACGTAATTGTGTATTATGTGACGTCACTACTAGCCTGGTTCAACCAGACTCTAGTACATTTTATTTGTACATAGAGTCTGGCCCCCTCCATTGAGAAACGTTTCCTTCCTTGTAGGCGGGTTCACTGTTAAAGTTCAAAACTATTGGATCTGCCCAGAGTCACTCAGGATCTGCCATAGCCATTCGCTAACGTGTGGTCGTGAGTGACGTATATCATGCGCCGAAACGGCTGGAAACAGCAAGTCCGAATATCAGAGGATTATGTTTACAATAGGATTTCAGTCAACGAGACCTGCAGGTTTTGTTAATCTAGGAACAACTATTAATTCGAAATGTATATTTGACACGAAGGACAGCGATGTATTCATTCAACGGTCGTATTCATTCAGCCGTGTCTAATCATTACAAATATGCAGACGCCGCTGCGGTCATTTCTGATCTGCCGCAAATGCTGTAACAGTTACACTGAATGATCTGTATATGTGTAATAAATAACAACTTTTAATATAACGTCTTATTGTTTCTTAATTAGCTTAATTACGGTCTTCAAAGTATGTGTTTGTACCATAGACTGTGGTTTGTACATTTTTATATGGCTTTTTTTTTATTAAAACAAATTAACCATCTAAAACTGAAAATATGGTCTTCAAAGTATGGGTTTTCACATTTTTATTTATGACAATTATTTTTTTAAAATGACAACCAATTTGTATGATTTACAACATGTAAAACTGACACACCAACCTCCTGCGCGAGTAGACAAAGGGGCTTTAAATTCTGTATATTCGGCAGTTTCTTTTCCAACAATCGGACCGAATAGCATTTCTCACGTCTTTCTCCGCTGCCAAACTCAAAATGACGTGCGCTACATCAACGTCATCGCTCTCAGCCACTCCCTCTATTCGCTGATTGGTCCTACAAAAAATTGATTTCTGGAAACCTAAGGCTATGGAGCGATCCCAGACGTAGTACTGAAGGAAAATGAAATTGAGCGGAAGTGCGTAGGAGGGCGCAGCCAGGCTACGTCACTACGCTATCTCATCGACCAATTCGTAATCGAATTCGACGAATGATTAAAAATGGCTCTAATTCTGTACTAATTCGTACGACCTACTCGTATGAATTTGTACATCATTTGTCTAAACCCACGTGATGGTTGGGTTTAGGGGCGGGGTAAGGGGTAGGTCATTCGTACGAATTCATACGAATTGGCCAATTCATAAAATATGTACGATTTTAGCAAAATCGTACTAATTCGTACGAGTGAGGTCCGTATGAATTAGTACTACTTTTTAATCATTTCGTCGAATTCATACGATTTGGTCGTGAGATCGGGCTGGACGTCACGAACGCGTATTTTCTGGTATCCTTTAAAGGGATAGTTCGGCCAAAAATGATATTTAAACCATGCATTACTCACCCTTAAGCCGTTTAAGATGCATATGTCAATCTTGTTTCAGACGAACACATTTTCAGTTATTTTAGAATATGCCTTCAGTGGATATAATGTGAAGAAATGGGGTTCAGCTCCTTCAAGTTCCAAAAATGTGCATAAATCCTTCACAAAAGTCATCCATCTGGCTCCAGGGTGATAAACGAAGGCCTTCTGAGGGTAATCTGTGCGGTATTGTCATAAAAATATACATATTTAAAACTTTATAAATGACAAAATCTGACTTTCGGCAACGATCGTCGCGACGGTTCCTGACGTGACGTACGTTCACGGGTGATGGAAGTCGGCGTATCAGGTAGGACGTAACGTTGGAAACGTTGCGACGTCACGACGGTTCCTGACGCTGACGTACGCTGACTTCCATCACCCATGAATGCACGTGACTCGTTGCCGGAAGTCAGATATTTTCATTTATAAAGTTTTAAATATTAATATTTTTACGACAATACTGCACGGATTACCCTCAGAATGCCTTCGTTTATCCCACTGGAGCCAGATGGATGACTTTTGTGAAGGATTTATGCACATTTTTGGGACTTGAAGGAGCTGGACCCCATTTCTTCACATTATATCCACTGAAGGGTCTAAGACATTTTCTAAAATAACTGAAAATGTGTTCGTCTGAAACAAGATTGACATATGCATCTCGAACGGCTTGAGGGTGAGTAATGCATGGTTTAAATATCATTTTTGGCGAACTATCCCTTTAAAGCTCTTTGAAGCTCCACTGAAACTGTCATTTGGACCTTGAACCGTTTGGGTCCCATTGAAGTTCATTAAATGGAGAAAAATCCTGGAATGTTTTCATCAAAAACCTTAATTTCTTTTCAACTGAAAAAAGAAAGCCATGGACATCTTGGATGACATGGAGTTGAGTAAATTATCAGCGAAACTGTTTTTTTTTAAAGTGAACTAATCGTTTAGAGGAGCTGTATGTAAGAAATGCATTTCAAATAATCAATAGCCCTGATATGACACTTGATTT
The DNA here is from genome assembly GCA_030378365.1 of Hybognathus amarus. NCBI lineage: Eukaryota > Metazoa > Chordata > Actinopteri > Cypriniformes > Leuciscidae > Hybognathus > Hybognathus amarus. Next base: position 276,474 of record JAQIUQ010002402.1, on the reverse strand, counting down.
CAAATACTTATATCACTGACAACAATAGTACGGCCATGATATTGTCATTTAAAAAGTGAAGTTGCAGCACTCAACTGATGTTGATGTTGTGTTTTGGTCTGATGCTCAGCCCTTCACCTATCTACCAATCACGGAGTCAGTAGTGTTTCAGCATCCGGGTTGCCAGCTCTGCTCTAGTTACATCAGCTCATGGATCAGGATCATGCAGCCTATGTAGCAACCTCGAGTCAGGGGAGGGGATACACCGCTCTTACAGTAATTTCAAAGTGATTGCAGTACCAGTTTTGGCCACAATCTTACATACGGCTCCACCAAGTATCCCTTTAAAGTCTGCTATATACAGAACTGTGCAGAACTCTTAATATTGTAAGACTTTAAGACTAAGTAAATGTTCATAGTTTAACCCCCCCAAAAATGGTTTTAAGCCAGGTATTTAAATCTTTTACTGCAGTGTGTCAGTACGAAATATCGGCCTACATTTCCAAACATTCCTTTTGCCATTAATTGTAATAATCCAGTGGCATCTTTATATGAACAAGGAGTCTGATCTCATCATCATCAAGTCTGTATGTGATTACATGAAGAAACAGAAACACTGAGAAAGATTAAATCCAGAAGATCTGCATCAACATCTCCAAGCAATCCTCAATCTCATGGGAATTCGTACGAATTTTACGAGGTGGCTAATTCGTAACAATTCATACGACCTCACTCGTACAAATTAGTATGATTTTGCTAAATCGTACATATTTTACGAATTAGCCAATTCGTATGAATTCGTACGAATGACCTACCCCTAACCCCGCCCCTAAAACTTAACCGTCACGTGGGTTTAGACAAATCGTATCGAATTTGTACGAGTGAGGTCGTACGAATTAGCCACTTTTTAATCACTCGTATCGAATTCGTACCGAATTGGTCGTTGCAGATAGGGTAGCTCCAAGACACCTGAAGAAACCTTCCTTTAAAGCTACAGTAATTTTTGTACTGTTTTAAACATAATGCCATAAATATATTTTATTTACTTAACTTATATTAGCTACATAAAACCAATTCTCGGTGTGACCAGACTTTGCTTTTGTCCAGGTACACTTGCTAATAGTTTTTCAGGTAGCTTTGCAGGAAAGTTTCTTCAGGTGTCTTGGAGATGTTGATGCAGTTCTTTTGTACTTAATCTTTCTCAGTTTTTCTGTTTCTTCATGTAATCACAAGAGTGACAAACTTGACTTGAATTAAAACAACACAGTGGGATAATCTGTATAATGCTACTTACAATGTTAGAAGTACAGTAACTAAAAAGCTAAGTTCTAACTAATGCTCATCTCATAATGCTCATATTTTTTCAGAATGACACCATCGTAAAAAAAAAACAGAAATGCATCTTGAAAGCCCTTATGGTTAACATGAACGAAGACCCTACAAACCCTGTGAAGGAGTACTTGGTAAGTTATTTACATTAAAAAAAACCTATTGTAAGTTTGTATACAACCAACTCTCACTTACTTTCACCTCAGATCTTTTAATAATTTGATTTGTATTTTACTTTTTTAGGACGTTGAAAATGATGAAGCCCAAACTTCACTCTCGCAACACCACCCTAGGCATGTATTCCATCGTATATGAAGGGGCAGATGCTACAGACCCTTATGAAGATGCTGGCATTATCATTGAAGGTGCCCAAATGCTTGAAAACCTGAACAATGTGACTAATGCTTGTTCTGTGATGCTTGGTCTACACTTTAAACTTGGTTACCCACAAGACCTGAGGTACACTTTTGAAGTATTTCAAAAGATTTTATGGAGCTATAGGCACACAAGCTTTCAAACAAGGTCCAGGTCCTGAAAAGAAACTTTCGCAAATGCTGTAACTTGATGCCAGGACCAATAGCCAGGAAGGCGTATATACATTTATGTACATAATAATGTTTTTTTTCCCTGTGCAATTAAAAGGAGGCAAAAGAAGTATAACACTTGTATGCGAATATTTTATAAATCCTTTAATTTAAAGACAGAATGCTTTTATTTATTTTATTTTCTTGTAATAAGGAATTCTTCACATTTTGAAAAGTTAAGTTTGTAAAGTAGATGCCTTTGAGTTTGAAAAGTAAAGTTAGTCTTTTGAGATCACAGAGTTTGTAAGTTATTCTTGTTAGAATTGTTTTTTGTTGAAAGTTTTCAGAATTGTTATTGAATGGATTCAATTTAAAAACTGTAACAGACAAAAAATGGATTATTTATTTTGGATTATTAAAAATATGTAATTTTGGATAATTGTAGTTAATTGCCTTTGTTTAAAAACAAAACCAAGATTGTGAAGTTGATTCAACTAAATAACATTACATTTTAATAATATATTAACATAAAAAAGTCATTTTAAATTGTCATAGTATTTCACAATATTACTGTGTTTTTTGTGTATTTTTTATAAAAAAAAATTGCAGCCTTGGTGAGCAGAAGAGACTTCTTTTAAAAACATAAAAAATCTTACCGATCTTAAACTTTTGACCGCTAGTGTGTGTATATATGTATATATATATATATATATATATATATATATATATATATATATATATATATGTGTATATAGATGAGCGAGAGTGTGTGAGAGAGTGAGAGTGAGAGAGAGCGAGAGAGAGAGAGAGAGAGAGAGAGAGAGAGAGAGAGAGAGAGAGACAGACAGCGACAGTGAAGTCTGTCTTCATTGTTTAACATATAACATATGTAGGTGTGTGTGTTGTATACACTTCAAATATGATAGGTAGGCCTCAAATATGTATTTTATTTTTTTTTAAACATGCCAAGATAGGACCTGCGAGTCAGACCAATGTCTACCTTTACCTAATTTGGTTCACAGTCCACTCGGTCCATGGGCAACAACAGACAACAACTTGCCTGAACTTTTGCTTTCACCGGCATATTCTCTTTGAGAATTTGCAACGTTTGTGATGTCTCCAGAGAGCTGTTTTAGCATACAGAGCAAAGCAAAACATGCAAGGAAGATAGTCCATTGCTGTTGACTCACAAGTTGCTTGTCTTTTTGGTATGATCTCTCCTTTCCCAGAGGATAGGACTGAACAGTTATGGTGGTAGTTTCCCATGTTCCTTACTTTGGATAATAAAAGAGTCCGCATGGTTGAGCCTTGGATGTGTGCCAGTGCCTTTGCAACTTCAACTTTTTCAGAATGTTTCTGCTGTAGATGTCTTGCGATTTTTAGATAAGGCTTCTCACAGTAAAGACAGTAATTCTTCTTGTCATAGATGCGTTGATGTACACTGTTCGAGGACATTTTCACTTTGATATTATGTTGTTGATAGCTACAGTCATTGGCACTTTCATCAATTTCCATCCAAGTCTTCTTAAGTGGTTTTCTTCGGATACCTTCTGCTACTTGTCCTTCAGCTTTTTTTATTTCTTCTTCTTCGTCTTCTTCTTCCGACATTTCCAGGGTAAGGGAACCCTGTTGTTCAGAGTTGTTTTGAAATACAGAAACACACAACTGAAATGTTTTTGCAAATAATAACAATGTTATAAATTAAACTTTCTCCCCGTATATTAGTAGTCTATGCATGATTCATCACCCGGTCATGTAATAAAACCCCTAATTACCATTTCAGACTCATATAATTCCTCCTTAGTGTGAGAAGATGAATCCATCATGTCACTGCAAACACTTTCTGGCGTATCACTGTCAGTACTCTCTAGGATGTCCATCTCATCTGATGTTTGGGGACAGCAATCAGCTGTATGGGTTCTGTCCTGTAAAACAATAACAGTATAACAATGTAACAAATTTCTGATTTAAGGTCTGTTTTTTATCTAGAACCTGCTGTTTATCTCATAACACTGAGTTTTAGGGGGCTTTCACACTTCAACACAAGACATCAATCACGTCATCCAAACGAACCAAACGTCATTCGAACCCGGGTGCGCACCAAAAGTCCTAGTGTGAATGCCCCCTCAGAATCATTGTTGTCTTTTTAGTCTTCAACTGTTTTTACTTGAGGTACTTACTTCATTTTCATTCACATTGTTGTTGTTTGTGGTTCCAGACTGCTGTATGAAACCTGTAAATACACAACAATTGTCATGTATATCCAATCACTTAAAGGAGAACTTTGCAACAATGAACCTTTGGTCTAATAAAACATTGGTACCTAGTTAATCGTTCTCTGAGTTTTGTTTTCATGATAATCGAATGTAAAGAGTTTTATCTATAAAAACTGTTTAGCGTATAATGCTAGCACTGGGGGCATTGACTTAGTAAAAAGAAATCGCTAGTTTATACCACTAACAAGGCTCAAAATAGCCCCACACTAACGCAATAACATAGTGAGTGTCTATACATGCAAAACGAAGCATTGAGAACTTTGTAAGAGTACAGACCGTTTAATGAGAAGATACGTTATTAAAGACAGTATTACTTCGTGTATACAGACGGGAGCCATCTTAGAATATAGTCTCGATAAGTTCGATCCCCGAACGCCGTTCATACAGTTCAGTAAGTTCGCTGAACTTCATACAGTTCAGATCACTCAGCACGACGTTCGTGGTTTGACTTATCGAGACTATATTCTAAGATGGCTCCTGTCTGTATACATGAAGTATACTGTCTTTAATAACGCATCTTCTTATTAAATGGTCTGTACACTTACAAAGTTCTCAATGCTTCGTTTTGCATGTATAGACACTCATTATATTACTGTGTTAGTGTGGGGCTATTTTGAGCATTGTTAGTGGTATAAACTAGCGATTTCTTTTTACTTAGTCAATGCCCCCAGTGCTAGCATTATACGCTAAACAGTTTTTAGAGATAAAACTCTTTACATTCGATTATCATGAAAACAAATCTCAGAGAACGATCTACTAGGTATCAATGTTTTATTAGACCAAAGGTTCATTGTTTGTCGGAGTTCTCCTTTAAGGATGTTTTTTTTTACTACATTCTTGTAAAATCTACAATGTTTTATTAATAAGGTGAAGAGAAGAGTGTAAGTCTTGGAACATACATGTGAAAGACTGAAGGCATTCCTCAATGGTGGGACGTTCTTCAATTCGAAGACAGCATTCTGCTAATAATATCTTTTTGTCTTGTCCATCTTTCTTCACATTGAAGAGTGAAGTTACCCATTCTGACATTTACAGATAGCCCAACTGGATCCTTTGAGTAGGGTGTAGTTGTCTGATAGGGGTGTTGCCCATCCGTCAGGATGTAATGCACCAAGCACCCTGCGACCTACGAAATAAAAGATTACTTCAAAATGATTTCAGTAATGGTCACAACTAAACTGTACAGAATGAATAAAGATGATTGAAATAATGAGCAAATGCTGCTGTGCTCATTAGCTGAAAGCTGCTCTGAATATTAGCATTCAGGACAATTGAACATAGAACAATCACAATCATTAACAAAAATAACACATAGTTTTAAGTCTATTGTAAAGTTTTTAAAACCTAATTTGAAAGTGAATGCAGTACTAGTTTTGGCCCCATTCTTGCATACAGCTCCTTTAAAGTGCCCTACCAATGCCCTACCAGTGGTTTTCAAACTTTTTCAAGAGTGACCTTTTTTTATTTTATTTTTTTTTATTGACACAACCTATAGGCCCATTCATATACAATGGGGCGAAGGGAGAGTCAAGTCTATTTTGACTATAGATCTCAAAACTCCACCAGTAACATTTTTTTAAATAAAAAATAAACAGTCCCTAACAACTTCTAAACTTCGAAATTTCCTGAGCTTTGACTTGTACCTGTACTACCTGACCACGTTGGAGAATTCTACTTGTCCTATGTAGGGCTGGGCGATAAAACGATAACGATAATTATTGCGATAGTATTTTTTTCGATAAAACGATATCAAGAGGTCGATAGATGTTCGATAATGTTTATACGCCAAAAGCGGAACGAAACTCATTTGAACAGCGCGCGCCACACGGAGCATTTATCCGCTCGGCTCAAAGTCCAAACGGCAGCGCACTGAGCACAGTGCGAGCTCACGCACACTCGCACTCTGATCGCCTCTCTCACAAGATCCAGTGAGAAGCGCTTGAGATCAGTGAAGAACACAAATGTCAAGTTTAAACCAGTTTAAAGGCAGATGAAACAGCTGACAAAAAGGAGAAACACTGCGTGCAGAATCTGAATTGATACTGAATCAATTTAGCCTATCAATGGATTTACTGTAAGGTTAGCCTAGTAATATTAACTGCACCATGAAATGTGGGATATACATATTGAATTGTATAATATTATTAATGTAGACAATGTATTAAATGACTAATGGAATATAAGTACAGTATTTAAAATGTATTTAACTGTTTGGCTACTGTTTTTTCATTCAAATACCACAGAAACCATAAAGTTATGCCATACTAGTGAGGTGCTAAGTTATAGGCTATGCCTGATTTTATCTGTGGTTATCATGATCTCAATGCATGATACTGGATGACCAATGGTTAATTTTAATACAACTCAAACAGTCAGAATATTACTTTTTACCAAATAAAAATGTGGTTGTTACATTAAAAACAAACAAAAAAAACAAAAAAAAACAAACAGATGTTACTGTTTTTGTTAATGAACATAAATTTAAATAGTCGTTTAAAACACAATTAACACTATGTTTTATACAACTTTCACTTAGGAGCAAAAATCTGCCTTTAAACTTGAAAGAAATAAAGATTCAACATATATCGTGATAATTATCGATATCGACTGATATAAGAAAAATTATCGTGATAATTTTTTTGGCCATATCGCCCAGCCCTAGTCCTATGTACTTGTGAGAGAAGCGTGCATGTGTCTGAATGATGTAATGCGAAGCAGAAAAAAACTAGGTCATAGGGCACATGCGGACAGGGACGAGAGAGTGGAAAGTACCCCAAAAAACTTGTAGCACAAATGCAGGTGTTGGGAGGCACTGGGAGAGAAACAGATTGTATACAATGTAACAATGTGCCACTCGAGAAAAACATAATAAAACAAGGAGCCCATTGTGTAAAAAGAGACTAATACAGATGCCCATTTTTTTAAATGGAGATGTACACCACTTTAACAACTACAGACCAGAGTCATTGCTCTCTCAGTTTTCTAAAATGCTTGAAAAATGGTTTGCTCAAAAACGAAACACCTTTTTCGAAAAACATAAATTGTTTACTGAAAAACAATATGGCTTTAGAGAAAAAAGATCAACAGCTTTGGCATTAGAAAAAATTACATCTGCAACTGAAAATAAGCAATACACAGTGGGGGTCTTCATCGACTTGAGCAAAGCATTTGATACCATATATCACAGTTTGCTATTGTCAAAATCATTCAACTGTGGCATTGGGGGTCTGGCTCATAAACAGCAGTTTGTTCAAAGTAATGGTCAAAAATCTGAGTTAAAACACATAATATGTGGAGTTCCACAAGGGTCCGTTTTGGGTCCATTACTTTTTATTTTGTACTTTTAAAGATATTACAATTTTTGATGTTTGCCGATTATACTAACATTTTTTACTCTGGAAATAATCGGTCAGAAATTACAGAAAATATAAGTTCCGAAATGGAAAAAATAAGAAATGGTTTGACAAAAAACAATCATATCTAAATTGGAAGGAAAAAAAAAACATGATTTTTGGTAATCGTAAAAATAGCAATTGAAGAAACTGATATTGAAAGAGTTCATGCGATAAAATGTTTAGGCTAGGTGTGGTTTTGGATAATAAGTTGAATAGGAAAGATCACATAGTTTATATTAAGAGTCAAGTTTGTAAAAGCATTGGGGTCTTGTATAAAGTTAAAGATGTTTTAGACTACTCTTCAGTGCATATGCTGTACAATTCCCTAATACTTCCATATTTTGGATACTGCACAGAGGTCTGGGGTAATACATACCCTAGTAACACGAAACCTCTGTTTTTGTTACAGAAAAAAGCATTAAGGATTTTCAAAAAGACAGGCTTCAGAGAACACGGCAATAGTTTATTTGTAAGTTCTAGACATTGAAAGGTTTGTTTGATTTGAAGATTTTGATTGTTGTGTGGAAAGCTAAGCAGAGTGTTCTGCCAAGGGCGTAACAAAATGTATTCACAGCAATATTGTTTTGCAACTTTTTTTTGCATGTATTACAAAAACAGAAGAATTTGTATAATAAAAAAACAGGAATGTTACAAAGAAAATTATGTTAATGGTAATAGATATAAAAACAATTTCTCCAGATGACTTGAATAGCTCTATTTGAAAAGAAGTGCATCATTCTAGAATGACTGGGGTGGTTTTGTCAAAGTAAATCCACAATAATATAGAAACTAATATTAATAGAATGTTAACTAATGTAGTTAACAAGACTTAAATAAATTGAACCTTATTGTGAATTCCGTTTTATGTCTCTTGAGTGTTGGATAGATCAGTTGTTTTAACCATTCATTAAAGTGAATTGGTTCAAAGGAGTCATTAGTTTGTGAATCGGACGTGTCATTAACGGATAGATTTTTTTTTAATTGAAAGTGTGGTTTATGTCATCTGAATGTGTGGAGCGCTTTTCAGAGATGATAAGGCGACGTAATTTTAGCACACTTCACAACCAGTGGTAGTTCAGATCAAAGAAAAAAAAAAAAAAAACTTTGGTCTACCGACCTTTGACCGTCATGTATTTTCAAAGATATTCAGTCAACTCAATTCATTGATATGCGTGAGCCGCGAGGGAGGGAGAGAGAGCAAGACCGCGAGAGTGTGTGCGCGCGACCGGGCTTTCACTCTCTCAGTTAAACGAGCGTCGAAGTCGCTCGTCGTCATCCTACTTCACTCATCGGATTGTGATTGAGGAATGGCATGGATATTTAATAGAAGTCTATTTGAATGGCATCTGTTTGTTTTAGTCAAGATTATGCTAAAATATACTTTCCTCAACTATATTTAAGTTCCCTATGAAGAGCAAACCCTCAACTTTGAAAATTCCCACTTTATTCCCGTTTATTCCCATAAATTCCCATTAATTCCCATGGAAGTTTCCATCTTTGAAAATTCCCAGAATTTTGCAACCCTATTTATGATGCACGTTTAGCACTGCTGCAGTTCATTTTACAATTTCCCCTGCATTACGTTGACTATTAGGCACAAGAAAATTGATTATTTGTCAAGTTTGAATGACGTTTTTATAATTTGTGACAGTATGAGAGAGTGTAATTTGTTCATTGATCGATCATTGATCTAGTAAATGATTTAATCCACTGAACACTGCTGTGGTAATATAAAAACACTCTCCCAACAGCATACGGTTTCTTTTTAGCCTTAAAAGTCATTTATTCCAAGTCAAATTAAAATTATAGTTGTATATATCACTTGTGATGGTCTTTTGTATAGATATGGCCAGACATGCAGTCTACCAATAACATTAGAGCGACAGCACAACGAACGCCCACAAGTGACATCACAGTACAGAGCCTAGCGACACACAGCGACAAAGTCGCTGGCGGTGTGAACGGGGCTTAACTTCGCAGCTACATGTCAACCAACTGTAATAACAGTAGACTGTCCGCCTAATATCGGCTAACACTTTATTGTGATGGACCCCAAAAGCCATTATGCTGACTATGTAACTTTGCAACAACATGCAATTAATTAAAGAACACTTCAATGTGCCGGCATCCTCACACAAATAAACAGGTTTAACAAGATATTTTCTACCCATACCTGGATATCTGATTCTTTCTTGTATTTGTATTGCATGCCTCCAACATCTTCATAACTTGACCAAGAAAAAGTTCCAGGCATCTGAGAGAGAAGTGTGGTTTGTGCCAGATTCAGTTTTCTGCTTGCTCCAAAGTCTGCGATGTACAGTTTGTTGTTGATATCTGTAGAAAAGTAAAAATGCTCATAAAAAACTTTAACACTTAAAGGGATAGTTCAAAAAAAAAAAAAAAAAAACGGTATTTACTCATGTTGGTCCAACCCTGTAAGACCTTCGTTCATATTCAGAACATGAATTCAGATATTTTTGATGAAATCTGAGAGCTGGATCACTCCTCCATAGGCTGCTTCAGGGATTGAAACTTGTTCCCCGAAAAGTTATTAAAGACATTGTTAAAATAGTCTGAGTGACTACAGTAGCTCAATCCTAAATTTATCAAGCGACTTAGAATACTTTTTGTGTGCAACCCCCCCAAACAACGACTTTATTTCAACTATTAATTTCCTTCTCTGTGAGTTCACTAGTGTAACAGTGTATGATCTGTTATTGTACGTCACACACATCACAGCTCTCAGATTTAATCAAAAATATCTTAACCCTTTACCTGTCACCCCCCTTTTCTGATAACTTGACATTAAAATGCACTATACAAACTTAAATGGATGTAATTTAAGAATGCTTTGGAATATATACACAAGTTTGGTCTTGTTTTGAAGAAAACAATCAGCAGACTATTACTGAAGTGAAAGCACTTCAAAAAATTAAAGTATGAAAAAGTTATTGAAGTTATAATTTACAGTAAATAAAATATACTTTATTAATATATATTTTTAATTATAAAATAAATATTTTACAAAATATTTTTTACTATAAAATTACTATAAAATGAAAGCTATATATCTAACAAAGTTGTGTTCTAAATTTAAAGTTGATATCACAAAAATTTAAGTTCCCATGAGATTTTGTTTAGGTGTTATACCAAAAATGGCCACCGGGTGCCATTGAATTTAATTGTATACATTCTGCCATAACAAATTCATAAATTTTTATCCAAATATCAATTCTGTCACAAAATCTGGAACCTTGAGGCTCAGACCTTTCTGACAATATGTGTTTTGTCAAGATTAGAAAAGGTTTTGGTAATAAATTATGAAAGATGATGCCCAAAAGGGGAGGGGCCTAATAAAAAAATACCATTTCTATGGTAACGCAGCGTCTAATTTCAAAACGATTTTCACAGGATCAATTCTGAGTTTGTAAGCTTTCAAATGATACCTAATTTATGATAACTACTAAAACATGTGATATAATAATAATACAAAAAATGATTTTTATATATATTATATTTTTTAGAAGACTTCTTAACCTTACTTTTAAAAATATAATTTTATCTTTTTTTATTGACAAATACTAGATTATGTTTTATTATGAACTTTTAGCACTAAAGAACAAAGTTTCAATTATTAAAAGTGTGTGCGTCGACTTTTTGTGACTTTTTTTTGAGGCGCACTCTTGTCATAAATTCATATATTACTGTTCATTCCTAATTTGTAAGAAAAAAACAGCGCTAAAATATCTATTTAGGAGTCTTAGACCTTTCCAACGAGATGTAGTTTGTCATGACTAGATTAGGATTTAATAGTAATAGTGAAGTAAATTTAGGTTGCCCGTATACGGGCAAGTGACAGTACCGAAGATGAACGAAGGTCTTATGGTACACGTTCACATCCGGATGCGAATAGCGCGTCAGGCGCGAATGATTTCAATGTTAAGTCAATGCAAAGACGCGTTACGCGCGTGAAAAATTCCTGCGGCGCGAATGAGGCGTGGCAGCGCTGGCACGAAAGACGCGAATACGCGCTCGTTCGCTGCGAATTGCGCGTCTGCGCGTTAAGCGCGAATGATTTAGTTAGTGCCATTTGTGCATTCACGCGTTCGACGCGAATTCGCGTCTGCCGCCCGAGTTGAAAAATCTGAACTTTGGCGCGAATTCGCTGCCGCGTTAACCAATCAGGAGCCTAGCTGCTTGCTCACGTGGTGAAGTGTCTGGATGCTTCAATTAATTATTTTGTATATGACTAAATACATGGTGGGATTATGCACAGCAAAGCAAATATTTTATCACTTAAAACATTATTTCTATATATCGAGACATGTTCATTTTGTATTGAATGTTATTCATTCCATATCTAGATTATATGAACTTTTATTATGATGTAACAAGCAACATAATATGTGTAAGTTCGTGTTTTAAGTTCGTGTCTGGACATGAGAGAGAAAAAAAATCACAGGACAGGTTAATAACTTTTGAAAGCTAGCTCTATTTATCATCAAAACAAAGATAAATGACAGCTAGATTAGGTGGATGAGGGCGAGGGTGATCCTCGCTTCGATGCGGGACAACAGGTCATCAAACTGGGCACAGGACAGGCGGAAGTACCGCTGACAGCGGCCGTCATCCAGGCGCATCTCCTGGAGCGAGCAAATGGTGAAAATAGCCAAACGGTTCGCCTCGAAGGGCCCGGTGGACACAAATACGGCGATGACTGACCCCACGCCACTGTTCTAGCTCTCCAGAGCAAATACAGTGCGGTGAATCTCTCGATTAATGCTAGATCAACATAAACAAAGATGGCCATCAACGGGTTTCGGTTTTGACGCGCGAGACGCACGTAAAATTTCACTCTTTTTACCCGCGTCAGTTTCGCTCTTGACACGCGAATGAACACAAAGTGGTCAAGCGTCAAACTGAGGCGCGGTAGACGTCGAATTTGACGCGCGATTCGCGTCCGGTGTGAACGTAGCATTACGGGGTTGAAACAACACGAGGGTGAGTAAATACTGACAGAATTTTCATTTTGGGGTAAACTATCCCTTTAAAATGACATCCACATTATCATATACTCATGCATTTTAAATGGAAATTTCTGCTGATATTACAGGATAATTATGGTTAATCCACAGACTGCTCTTACCAAACAAAATATTTTCAGGCTTCAGGTTTCTGTGCAAAATTCCATATGAATGCAGTTCCTGAAGTCCTTGCAGCAACTCCTGGCAGATCTCTAGTCTTCATTCTCTATCAGGCTTTTTCTTTCAGGAAAATCCTTATTTTCAATCAGCTCCATCAAATTATATTCACAAAGAGGTGAGACAAAATAGGCAAAGTAAGTGTCTTCCAACACAGAGATGTGTTGCAGAAGGTGCTCTGCTTGTACAGTTTTTGAACTCAGGAAATGAGCCATTTCCATTTCAGGTTTGGAAACATGTTTGGCAACTCGTTTCACTGCAACTTTACAGTTGTTAAAGACTCCTGGGAAAATCTCAGCAGCGTTGCATCCATTTGCAATCTTCATTTCTGTGTTGATAACAAGGTCATCAATTTTCAGCACACCAGGCTTTAAATCAAGGTTTACAAATGAATTCTTCCATCGTGATTCCTGTAAAATACATAAAAGCATTTAGAAAATGCATAGTTAAATGTAAAAAATGTTATACAGTTCTTAGTAACTCAGCTGAAGGAACAAACCTCTCTATATATATATTTACCTTATTTTCCTTGATCTCTCTGCATGTGGAAGTACTGGTTTTCTGAAACAAATGACATTAAAAGCATAATTAATTCAGTTAACATGAAATAATGAACTGCACTGTTACAGCATTTATAAATCTTAGGTCATGTTAATTTAAGCATTTAGTAATGCATAATTAAAATCAAAAGTTTTATTTAATAACATTAGTTAATTTACAAAATTTGCCCCAAATATATTAAAAATAAGATACAAATACACTACCGGTCAAAGATAAGATTTTTTATGTTTTTAAAATAAGTCTCTTCTGCTCACCAAGGCTGCAATTTTTTTATAAAAAATACACAAAAACACAGTGATATTGTGAATATTTAAAATGACTTTTTATGTTAATATATATTAAAATGTAATTTATTCCTCTGAAAAAAAGCTGAATTTTCAGCATCATTACTCCAGTCTTCAGTGTCACATGATCCTTCACAAATCACTCTAATATGATGATTTTATGCTCCAAAAACATGTATGATTATTATCCATGTTGAAAACAGTTTTTTACATTTTTATTTCAGGATTCTTTGATGAATAGAAAGTTCAAAAGAACAGCTTTTATCTGAAATGGAAAGCTTTTGTTACATTAAACACTACCCTTTAAAAAGTTTGGGGTCAGTAAGAATTTGTATTTTATTTTTGGGGGAAATAAATAAGAAATCAATACTTCTATTCATCAAGGATGAGTTACATTGATCAAAAGTTACAGTAAAGACATTTATAATGTTAGAAAAGATTCTAATTAAATAAAAGCTGTTCTTTGAACTTTCTATTCATCAAATAATCCTGAAATAAAAATGTAAAAAACTGTTTTCAACATGGATAATAATCATACATGTTTTTGGAGCATAAAATCATCATATTAGAGTGATTTGTGAAGGATCATGTGACACTGAAGACTGGAGTAATGATGCTGAAAATTCAGCTTTTTTCAGAGGAATAAATTACATTTTAATATATATGAACATAAAAAAGTCATTTTAAATTGTCATAATATTTCACAATATTACTGTGTTTTTTGTGTATTTTTTATCAAAAAAATTGCAGCCTTGGTGAGCAGAAGAGATTTCTTTTAAAAACATAAAAAATCTTACCGACCCTAAACTTTTGACCAGTAGTGTATATAGAAATAGAAGTTGAAATACCTGTCTCCATGGGCAGCTAGGATCTCCGTAGTCATAGACAATTTCTTCTCCTGCGTTGATTTTTGTTAACGCAAATACACACAGATGTGGCATTTTCTTTTCATCCATTATCTGTTGGTCACAAAAGTACACAAACACACATCTGAAAACAACAACAACAGCATCATTTGAATAGTCACCTAGTTTCTAATGTCAAATAACGCTACTATCAAGATGATGGCTGTATAAAAGGAGTATTTAAAACAAAGAATAAGACAAAGAATACAAAAACATTAAAACTTACTATTTTAATTTTGCTGTTTGGCTTGATGTGATCACTATTTATGAATCTTCCGAGTCTTTCTGTATCTTTACTGCCATCAACACTGTATGGTGACATAATTTATCATAATATCATAATGTCATTATACTTCATTAGAACATTCATTCATTTAATCTTACCAGAAAGATTGTCCCTGAAACGAGTAGAAATATAAAAAAAATGCATCTTCAGCTGAGTAGTCTTTGAACAGGGTCTCTCCTTCAGATCCAGTCATGTGTCTTCCAACATACTCCAGCAGGAATCCTCCTGGCTCAATATGTTTTGTGGTGACTACTCCAAAACCTAACAAATAGAGTATAAATATGAGTTAATTAAGTATGATAATAGATTCATAAAGTTGTTTTAAATGGTAGCCTTGCTTGGAAAATAACTACTGATATCTACATCTTTATGAAAGTGCAAAACTACAAAACTCATATATCATGACACTGAATATTCATCATTTCCATTGTTAAACAGGCCCCTTGCAGACTTAACTACAGTTACATACGAATAATATCAAGACCACTCACACATCTACATAATAGAGTTTAATTTAGAGACATCTGCAGCTAAGTTTAGCATAAATATAGTCAGAAAAACAGATATAAATCCACCTTTGACTGATTCAAGATGAAGCCATCATATTTTTCATGCTACACATTTTAAACCCAACCATTAGGCATTATTTAGTGACCAAACTTAGTTTTTAATTAAGTTTTTAATTAAGTCATTAAGTCATACTGATGGCAGAATTGTATGTCGTGACTTACCTTTCTCTTCAGATATGATTTTTTTCTCAAATGTGTCTTTATCTTTCCCAGAAGCAATGAAGTACAAGGCTTCCTTTTCAGGAGAAACTCTTTGGGGTCTCATTTTCCTGTGAAATATTTAAGAATATTTTATGTTGTACGATAAACTGCATATGCTAAGTAAAAAAAAAAATATATATATATATATATATATATATATATATATATATATATATATATATATATATATTTATAGTATATAGTTTATAGTATATATATATAGTAAAATATATATATTTCTTAGGATCTTGTGTATATATATATATATATATATATACCTCTTTAGAATTGCGTAGACAATAAATTATTGAAAAGATGACAATGTAGGTGAAAATTTACTACATTTTTTTTATACTTTTTATATCAAGTATTTCAAAAGAATCATCTTAAAAACAAACCAATGATCATCAATAATACCAATCTGAATGCACATAAGAGGATACAAAAACATTTAACATTTTTTGTATTTTACAATACAATTACAAAAGCATTTACAAACCATCATAAAATGAAGTTAGAATATGCAACTTACCTTTAACTTCGGAAAGAAAAAAGTGACATGAGAAATGGCTCTTTGCGCTTTTTCTTAGGATCTTGTAGGTAGATAAGTCTTTAAACTATAACAGAAAGATAACTCTCCAATGAATGTAGGACACAATCTTGTAGAAGTCTTCTTAAGCTGTGCTCTTCCAAATGGCAAACAATGAAGTGTGAGTTCATACCTAGAATAGAGAGATATTCATTCTGCTATCTGAGCAGTGATTGGGCCATCGGATAAACCATGATTAGCCACCATTACTATTGGTTCTGTTATGCAAATGTATGTATCTGTGATTGAAACCCAATAGCTAGTTCAAAATAAGGGTAGAATCCATTGGTAAATTGGTTTTAAATCCAGTTATAAACATCAACTGGATCAGGAAAAAGCCCTTTTCATAATTAGTATTACACACATTATAATTACTCACATTTTTGTATGCATTTTAAATAGAGCACAGAACACAAGCCTATATCAATTGCAGATAAAACATGATAAAGTTAATAAAGAAAAGATCAAAATATGGGATGGTGCAGCATTTAAAGAAGGTAGGCAAGATAAAATTAATTTACTATTTAAAGTATTTTAAAAGACAGGAAAAAGTAATTTACCACAATGTAAAAATAAATAAATAAATAAAATAAATAAATATAAATAAAAATCAGCACAATGATATTATAGGGACGTAGCAGATTACCATGGGTATTCATATTTATGTTGGTTTAACTTTGTACCACATCTGAAAAGAAAGATCATACCAGTAGCCTACCTCAATTGTTTAAAGTAGATAGGATGAGTTGTTACATGTGTATTTTTAGGTCTAAGGTAAAACTTTCACTGTCTGGCCCATGGTCTGGCCTTTGAAGCCGTTCTCCATAGAGATGCAAATGTCCTGCAGGACAGGTAGTGGGGGTTGCAGCTCAGTCCACTCAGGTACTGAAAGCACAGCAGGGAGAAAGATCTGATCACAGCCATTTGGATATGTTTCAATCAGCTCTGTAAACTATACAGTCAAGTCACACCACATGCATTTATACACATTTATACATAACACATTAACATTTTCTAAGACAGCCCTCGTCATAGCAGGTGGTGGGGAATAAATGATATATATGAGTATATCATAAGTCTTGCTGACTACATATAGGCCTAACCTATATTTAGTACGCCGTATAGTTTTGGGAAAGTTCACTTTCTCCATAAACTAGTTCAAAGTTCAGTTCACACATTAGTTCATTTTCTTCTTTTTAATTATTGGCACAGCCCATATACAACCACAGACACAACTATTTTATCGACCAGCAAAGTTTGCACAGAAATGTAAGATTTTTCCGATCCTCACCGACCTCGTCATAAAACGTATGAAGCTGCAGACTCGGAGACCTGCATCTACAGTCCCCCTGCACCCAGAGTCCCGCATTATCAGACCCCTCGTTTTTCGAGACAGCGCCTCCTATCAAATTGTATCGGATAAGTGAAGAACATGTGAAGAACTTAAGCCAGAACGTGAGTAGGCTATCTTCAATTTTATTTAGCGAATCGTAGCAGCCTACTCGTTTGATTTATGTTTTAATAAAACTAATTTAGCTCATCGATACAACATATGAATAGTCCATTGAATATTTGTAAAGTTAGTTTGTAACAAGATTTGAGCCGTTAACGTACGTCTTTTTCGCCCTCTTCCCCCCGAAAATATTTAGATAGCTAACGTTTATAATTTAGCTTTGAAACATCATAAGACATGTGCTATCGGTCCTATGTTGTAGGCTATTCCAGGGTACACCATACATTGATGGAGTTGCCCCTGCCGAACCCAGCAACATCATTTTATGATTATGCAAAGTGACTTATGAGGGTTTTTTTTATGCAATTGAAGACAAAAAGTAAAGTCATGAACACAATTTTTTCTTCCCTTTTTCTTAACAGCAAGATGATGTTTAGGTGATCATTAAATAAAGTACAGAATTGTTTATTATTGGTGTTTTGTCTATTCTGATTTGTTTTGCTTCGCATTCAAAATATCAAAAAAATTATTTTGTAATGTTAGCATGGTAATGTTAATTAGACCATTATAGGTTGAACTGAAAGAAAAATTGGAATTTGAATAAAAAAATATATATAAAAAAACATTGTAGCAATATAATATCACATACTATTTTTCTGAAGATAGTTTAATCTGCAATTGTATCCCTTTCTATCAGCAACAATTATTTATTATATTTTTTTTGCACATGCATTAAGCAGGGAACGCAAATATTTTTCATTTATTGGTTTATTTAAAGGGGACAGTGCAATTTCATACAACTCATGATCAAAACATGGGTAAAAAAGCCAGAATTAGCCGAAAGGCTATTTTTCATCTGTAGTCCCCTTATTATGCCGGTGTTATTCGATCTTTTGAACAGCAGGAGGCGCTGTGTTCGAAAAACGAGGGGTCTGAGAATGCGGGACTCTCGGTGGGGGACTGTAGATGCAGGCTCCGAGTCTGCAGCTTCATAATATTGCATAAAACCCGTTTAAATCATACGACACTTCCTCGCTCGCTGCTTTTCGACGGCGGCCGCAGTGCAGAACCCCAGTTTCAGAACCCCAGCGCGAGAACCGGAAGTGAGGGAGGGGCGGAATTATTATTATTGCACTATAGTTATTTTAGCAAGAATGTAAGGACAAAATGGGCCTAAAAGTGAGTTACTCATTTGATACATTGTAAGTTAAATTTATACAAGATTGTTGTGATAAAACAGGCCTAGGGTTGAATTGGTCAATTTGTATAAATTTTTATTGTTTAGTTTAAAACAATGACAAATTTTCTCTCTTTTTTTAGATTTTGACATTATTATTTTACACGAAAAAAAATGCATGCTGCACATGTTCTTGTGAAATAAAGTATATTTTATAAAATGCGTTTTTTATTTTTATTTTTTCTATTAAACAATCAAAATCATCTTACAAATACATATCTTCAATATCAAAACAATTTGAGATATTTGTAAACACAATAAATAAATAAATAAATAAATAGAACATTAAATATCACAGAGGTCTCAGTTATCGAATTGTGTATAATTTTGAAAACCTCCAATGCTTGTCTTTTTTATATCTTTCAAAGCTTTATTATACAAAGTTAACTCCTTCATAAAAAAACAAAACTACATGAAATCTACATGTAGGCCTATGTATAAACTGCTTAGCTAAAATTATTAAACTGTTATACATTAAAATGCATACGTTTTAAGTATTATATTTTCACCATCATGATCAGGAAGTAACTCATAATACAATAAAACGGATAACTGAAAATACAATTATATTACACAAAATAATTTTTTTTAAAATGCCTTTTAAAATGTACTGTAATGTAGCATCATAACACACACTGTATGTAGAGAGGACGTTTCATGTTCAATAAATGCTTCATGTTGTTTCATGTGTAATAGTTTCATAGTTTCATGTGTAAAATACCTCCAAATTACATTAGGTGGCGTTATTAGGTTTCAAACCTAAGCTCCGCCCCCCACTTACGGCCCTGCGCGCTGGTGTTGGCAGAGACCGTCTGAACGGAGAGCCTTGGCCGCAACCAGAACTGGACCGCACTCTTGCCCTCGAACTGTCGAAGACAAGTCAGCAGTGAGTGTGCGCGCTCGCTCGTAAGCTGTGCAGACATGGCGACCGAGTCTATCTCCATACTGAGAAAAGATATCCTCTGCACGGGGCAAAGTTTGCTCTTCTCCCAGTTGACCCGAAGGCCCAGACGGGCTAGGTGCCGGAGCACAAGGTCTTTGTGTGCTCGGTCTGTGTCGAGGAGCACAAGGTCTTTGTGTTCGCAAACCTGTTCCCGAGAGTGAGCTAGGATTAGCCAATCGTCGAGATAATTCAGGATGCGAACCCCGTGTTCCCGGAGAGGAACAAGGGCTGCCTCGTCGATCTTCGTGAAGACGCAGAGGAGACAGAGCTACCCCGAATGGGAGAACTGCACACTGGTATGCCTGTCCCTCGAAAGCAAATCAAAGAAATGGTCTGTGTCGAGGGTAAGATGGAGACATGGAAGTACGCGTCCTTCAGGTCTATCGCTGCAAACCAATCCTGGGGCCGCACACATTTGAAAATGCGTTTGGCCGTGAGCATCTTGAACGGCAGTCGGTGAAGAGTGCGGATCAAGATGCGAAGATCGAGGATCGGTCGTAACCCATCGGTCTTCTTGGGGACAATGAAGTATGGGCTGTAAAACCCTGACCTCATTTCGGCTGGAGGGACAGTCTCGATTGCACCCTTCGCCAGCAGGGCGGCAACCTCCGCTCTCATGATCGGGGCATTGCCACCGACCACCGTAAAGCGGACTCCTCGAAAAGCGAGGAGGAGACCGTGCGAACTGAATCACATAGCCAAGCCTGATAGTTCGGGCGACCCAATGGGACAGATTGGGGAGCTCTAACCAAGCTCCCAAAACTGGTCCAGTGGGATCATCAGCCTGGGCGGGCTGTGGCGCTTCCTACGACCTCCTCCACGACGCGGCTCCGGTGAAGGCTGCTGCTGGGGCCGTGCGGGAGGAAGGGGGCCCGCAGGGAGGCGCCTCGGCGGCGAGCAGGCTGAGACGTCCTGTGCCGATGGCTGGGTGGATGCAGCAGCTGGCCGTCGGGGCAGGATGTGCTTAATCGCCTCAGTCTGCTTCTGGGCGGCTGAGAACTGCTGGGCGAAGTCCTCGACCGCACCGCCGAAGAGGCCGGCCTGGGACAAGGGGGCGTCAAGCAGACGAGTCCGCTCGGCGTCCCGCATGTCGGCCAGGTTCAGCCAGAGGTGACGCTCCTGGACCACGTTAGTGGCCATCACCTGACCCAGGGAACGAGCAGCCACCTTAGTCGCCCGGAGAGCGAGGTCAGTGGCCGCACGCAGTTCATCGAACGCCCTGGGTCACTCCCCCGCTCGTGCATATCTCTGAGCAGCTTGGCCTGGTAGACCTGCAAGGTGCTCATCGCTTGCATGGTAGCGGCTGCCTGTCCTGCAGCTCTATAGGACTTTGCCACCATAGCTGACGAGAACCTTCAGGCCTTGGACAGGTGCTTAGGAGTACCCCACGAGGACGGGGGAATCCCAGTGTACCCATGGGTGACCGCGCCATCAAGAGGGGAAGGCGGAGTAGGCTGACGAACGCTCACGGGAGGTCAAAGGAGCCTTCCATGTCTTCGTCAGCTCCCCATGCAGCTCAGGAAAGAAAGGTATTGGGGTCGGCTGTGGCCTTGCGGTGGCAGCCTTGCCCAAAAACCAATCATCCATCCGCGAGCACTCGGGACAGGGCGGAGGATTCTACTCTAACCCGATGCTCGCGGCGGCCCGAGAGAGCATGGCCGTCATCTCAGGATCAGACACGGGCAACGCAGGGAGGTAACGCAGCCGCATCCTCACTTCCCGAGGCGCGAGCGTCGGGGTTCTATTCCACACCGTCACCGTCAGATCACCCTCGCCGCAAGCCGACGGAGCTCCCTCGTGAAGAGGAAGCAGATCGGGTAACAGCTGCGGGGACTCTCACTGTAAGATCATTGAGTCTAGATCTTAGTGTTGCGATGGTCATGTCCCCACAAAAGGAACACGAGTCATCCACGAGCGCTGCTCTGAGCGTGTTCCAAAGCCCAGACACACAAAGCAGTGCTCGTGCCCATCAGAGGAAGAGAGATATCGACCGCAACCAGAAGAACACGGGCGAGGCATCTTTAAAAAGACGTCGCTCCGTGCAGCTCTTTTAGAGAGAGGAAAAAGCTCTGCAATGCTGAGGCGACCAGGGAGAAACACACAGTCTGGCAGTCCACTGCACAGAACGCAGGCAATGCAGAATCTCGCTGGGAAACGCCGTTCGCTTCCTCCTTTATACTCACGGGGTGAGGCGGAGATACGCTATGCAAATTCCGCAGACCCATGGCATTTCTTTGCCATTGGCTCGTGTTTTAATTCTCGAAGAGGATTGGCTTCCAAGCGAAACCCCCATTCTCGTCATCCAACGTAACTCGAAGTGACTATGAAAGGGAACTCTGCGTTTTTCTGGAAGGACTGACTAATAGAACATTTGTTCACAAGACCATCGCACTAATAATCCACAAGAAACTGATCAACGTAAGCCGTAAATGACTGTCATAAAACAAGAACTGGAGGCACTGATGTCACTGCCATTACATGATAGGCTGAGGTGCCTCACGTGATCCAAGTTAGCCTTTACGTTTTCTCCAATGTTAAAACCCCATCTCCCAATAATAAGACAATTTCGGGAAAAACAAGACATGATCATACTGTATCACATGACAAGGAACCAGGAAACATGGCTAAATTTCAAAATAAAAGACATTAAAACAAGAACATGAAATTAAACCAAAAACAGACATGACACACACACACACTACAAAGGTATTTATCCTTTAACTAAAGAGAAGGAATCATTTTGTTATAAATAAATTGTTGATCAATAGTTAAATCACTTGTTTTACGAATATTTGAATGTTTCTACTGTTTCCATCTCAACACTTTTGGTACTGTCAATATTCATACATGTGGACCTACAGTATTTCGATTAATATTCCACTTGACCCAGCAGTATTTACATGGCCTCATCATGATAAAGTGCTACAGTGGCTACAGTACCCAGGGCTATTTAAATATAAACTTTGCCCATTTTACATTCATTAATGTAAAAATTTGAATTCAAATTAGGCCATATTAGTCTAGTGACACCCAACACCATCAATTTGAAATCTGAACTCCAAAACAGTAAGAAAACAAAAATAACTTCAGAACATTTGTCTCTCAGGGACTTAGGTACATCAGCAGCTGACGTCATCTATAGCCCCTGACAGCTGCAACTCAATGACAGTTATCAAGACAAAAGGACCATCTGATACTATAACATAAAATACTACAGCCTTAATAGTTTCAACACAACATTGTTGTTTTGCATATGTCTTCAGTGGTTATTATCCCGTTATAGACCACATTCCAATGACATTCCAAACTCACACTAACGGCTCGAGCTGTCTGTGACTGTCACAGGTCTATCACCTTTCTAATTATAACCCCATCCTCTGGCCCTCCAAGAATGGAAGTTTGGTCCAATCCTAAACTTAGCCCCCGTGGCTGCTCAGATCTGGTTGTGTCACACTGACCCTCAGTGCTACAAAGCTTACATGTGTTTCTCTCTGTGGATACTACACACTGTAAAGGTAAGCTACAATAACTTTATTAGCAGAAGCATTTAATAACCTGCATTAAGTGTCATTTAAAGTTCCTCCAAACTTCTCTTGGTGGATTGACTCCATTGTTGCTGAAATATCAACTGTTAATGATGGCATTTGTGACTTTACCTTTTTTTTTAAATACATAGGCATAGTTTGTTTTTGAAGTAGTTATAGAAGCAGTGACTTATATTGGAATAAATATATTTAAGTTGGAGTTGATTTCAGAACAAAAAAGATCAGATCAGAGCAAATTGTGTTTAAAATTGTGTTATTTTCAAATATTTAGTCATTTACATAATATTTTGGCAAACAATATTTAATTATAATATGTATCAACTGCTTTGTACTTCATAATTGTTATTAGGCTATAATTTGTAATTGAACAGGGGTTTCCATCCACATCAAAACAAAATAGTACAAATTGTGTGTTGCTTAAACCCAATTCCCCACAAATGAAAATTAATATTTGATATGTTTTAGCTTACCTCAAGGGCATTCAAGATTTAGGTGTCTTTGTTTCCACAGTATTTTCAATTTTGATCATTTTAGGTCAAACCGTTCTTGTGTGTCAGTCATATAATCCAGGAATATGGGGTCTACCACAAAGAGCATGCACAGAGAAGTCCAAATTAAACATGATTTAATGACTCGTAAATGTAAGCACACATTAATGTCCTAAGACACGAAATAAGCGGTTTGTGTGAGAAAACGAACAGTATTTATATAATTTTTACCTCTTGTAACCACAGCCACATCCAAGTGATCTGAGGGCACGGGCGCTTTGGTCTGCGCAAGCGATCTCCCGCGCGGTTGCGAAAAAATAATCAACGTTGTGTGTTGATATATCAAAATCGTCTTCCATTGCAATTTCCTGTATATCTAAATATGTTTAGATCTTCACAGTGAAGGTTAACACTTCTGAAATCTCTGTTTAAACAATGAGTGATGTACACATGCGAGAGATCACTTCCAGGGCTTTCCGCATTTTCGCTTTCGCAGACAGAAGCGCCCTCGCCCTCAGAGTACTTGGACGTGACTGTGATTACAAGAGGTAAAAACTATATAAATACTGTTCGTTTTCTCACACAAACCGCTCGTTTCGTGTCTTAGGCCATCAATGTGCACTTACATTTACGAGTCATTAAATCATGTTTAATTTGGACTTCTCTGTGCATGCTCTTTGAAGTGGACCCCCTAAACCTGCATTATATGACTGACAGACAAGAACGGTTTGACCTAAAAAATATAAAAATTGAAAATACTGTGGAAACAAAGACACCGACATCTTGGCTGCACTTGAGGTATGCTAAAACATATCAAAAATTTATTTCAAAGTGAACTATCCCTTTAAGTACAAAGGACTGAGTACAGACAGATGTAAAACTGTCATTGACAGTAATTTGCATAATCTGTGCAGACATTTACATTAGCACATAGTCCACAATACTTACAAAATTTAATGGCGACAAATTTAATTGCGATGTTATGTTTTAAATTGACTTCCTCCTCTTTTATTTTGAATAGATTGACATTCTTTTCTGTATTCTAAATTTTTCATTTACCAAATTATTATTATTATTATTATTATTTATCTTTTGGGACATGCAATAATGATAGGAAGCTGAGAAAACCAGGCAAATATCCAGTGTGATCAGCTGTAACCCTGTTATGTGCTCCCATTGTGAGTACTCTGGTGGGACAAAGGCTGCATCCAAAACCTGGCAGCTGCCAGGAACTAACTTGTTGCCTCGCTGCGTTTATGCATGAAGATGCCTTACAAACGGATTTCAGACAGACTTCTGAGGCAGCGTAACGATTTAATGATCGATAACAAAACAGAGAACTTTGGTGACGACAAATTCATTATTTAAATTCATTATTCTAACTTAGAAATGTCATCAAAAGTGGGAAAAGTTGGTCAAAAGGTTCACTTTACACACAGACTGATCACCAACCTCAAATATTAGATGCCATCTTTATTTTTATAGCTCAAAAGTAAGAGAATGGAATGCACAGGATTGTGGGATATCAAAAATCAATCAGATGAAGGCATCTCAGGAGACATCCTACTTCTGTGTCCTGCCTGAAGAGGCAGCATTTTTCATTTTTCGGATGCAGCCAATGTGTATCTGCCCTCAGTGTGAAAAGGAGTTAGCAGCTCTAAAAAAGACGCATAAAATAATACATAATAATAAATAACTAAAATGAAATAAACAATATAAAATTAAAAATACAGTATAAACAGTAGTTCAACCACAGTATAGTGTTGTTGTAAAGTGAGGTGGTGCAAGAGTAGGCAACATGCAAGAGTAGGTATTACGGGTACGTGCATAATGTAAAACACTGTTCATAGTAAAACAGTACAAACATTAATCCAGCTGCACTATATTAAATAATAATGTTCACTGTTATGTGTCATATTATGTATGTAAAATCATTATTATGCATTAGCAGATATGTGGATGATTAGTTGCTTTGCTGCTCAGTGACGTGTAACGGTTGATCCTGTTTCGTTCGGAACTAAAGCAAAAACAGACAATTAAAGGGATACTTATCCTCTGGAAAGATGAATGTGTATTTAAAATGGGTCATTTATGTCGAAGAAATGTGAAATTATTTTTGGCTTATGTGGATGAAAGACAACAACTCCCAGAATGCACTTGCTTCGCTGCCCTCAGGAGGCCACGCCTACCGGTAACAGAGCGCAGTAGTTAAACAACAAGTCTAAGCTACTAGTGAGTCTCTGTGATGAGTCTGCTTGAAAATGTGTTTCGAGATCACCCAAAATGTGCGAGATTTGGCTTTTGTGTTCTAAAGTCACCATCCATTATGTTTCCTGTAGTGAGCAGGATGAGTGAGGGCCGCGGAGAACGGCGCGAGGCCGGTGGCGAGATTACCGATGAGCCGACACCTGTGAGACGCACCGGTCTCGCTCATGGAGGAGTGGGAATTTTCTTAGCAATGTTAAGACGCACATCAACCGATCACTTGTTTAGCGCTCATGTAAACACTACATTCAGATACACCAATCGGAATGAATTCAGTTAGATTGAAACAAAAGGTGTGCATGTAAACAATGAATGGCGACTACAGAAAGCAAAAGCTGAATCCCGGACATCAACGGCCGGATATGTCAGAGAAAAAGAGGATAGAAAACCCCGACTACTACGCTTTCTCCACAGAACAAGAGCCTGCTAGCTTAGCTCCAAAAAAAAAAATGGCTGACACTTTGTGTTCATCCTGTGAGTGAGATCCCTCTGGTTGAGAACATGCGGGACAGACCCTACTACTGACTGTAGTCTTTAGCCTCTGGACAAAAAAATCCTCTGATGATGCAAAATGACGTTTTTTGCATCATCTGAGGATCTATTCCAGACAAAAAAATTCATAAATCTCTCGTCTCAGGGGATATGAGTTTGGAAAGCAGTAGTTCAAAAACACTACAGGTTTCCTATAACAGAAAGCTTAAAGGGTTAGTTCACCCAAAAATGAAAATGAAGTCATTAATTACTCACCCGCATGCTGTAGCAACCCCGTAGGACCTTCGTTCATCTTTGGAATACAAATTAAGATATTTTTGATTAAATTTGAGAGCTGTATCACTACTCACGAAGCCCGATCTCATGAAAGTTAGTATCTATGGCACGAATGTCATTTCTCGTGGCATTTATATGCCAAAAACAGTTTTTGTGTGAATATGGCACGACGATTTTCACGTACATATGATACGCACTTTTTGGCGTATAATATGCACAAACTCCCCACCCCCGTCCCCCTAAACCTAACCCAGGGTTTTTAGTGCGTACCATATACACGCAAAAAACATTTTTGCCGTATAAATGCCACGAGAAATGACACTCGTGGTATAGATACGCATACTGAATCATGAGACTGTGTTGCTACCTTTCTTGGCTTGACAGCCAAGAAAGTCAATGAAGAAAATGTTTAAATATTACATGTGACAACAGTGGCTCAACTATAAGTTTATCAAGCGACGAGAATACTTTTTGTGTGAAAAAACAAACAAAAATAACGATTTTATTCGACTATTCCTTTCTTCCTTGTTGGCCTGAAACGAGACTTGGATAGATTTCCACGTCGCATGTGCGAGAACTGAACTGAAGTAGTTGAAGGAGATCGCAATTCTCGCGCATGCGTCGTGGAAATCTATCCAAGTCTCCGTTTCAGGCCAACAAGGAAGAAAAGGAATAGTCGAATAAAGTCGTTATTTTTGTTTGTTTTTTCGCACAAAAGTAGTCTCGTCGCTTGATAAACTTATAGTTGAGCCACTGTAGGCACATGGAATATTTAAACATTTTCTTCATTGACTTTCTTGGCCGTCAAGAGCCAGTCCCTTAGGCAGCCTATGTGATACAGCTCTCAAATTTAATCAAAAATATCTTAATTTGTGTTCCGAAGATGAACGAAGGTCCTACGGGGTTGGTACAGCATGCGGGTGAGTAATTAATGACTTAATTTTGATTTTTGGGTGAACTAACCCTTTAATGCTTAATCCTGAACTATCCCTTTAAATATTGTGTCTAAAAAAAACAGGTAATCTATATTAACTTTGTTTATGAAAGCTCTCAAGCTATGAATATCAACAAGGCTATTAAGTCTGGGCTTGGAAACAAAAGGATGATTTTGAGTGTGCTTTGCTTTAAATGTAAGACCAATTTTGATCTTTTTTTATGTTGTAGAGCTTAAGAGTAATTTGACTTCTTTCTTTCCTGTTGTCGAATGGAGACTTGAGCAGTTTGCTGAAGAATGCTTTTGGATAAGTCCACCAGCATGAGTTTGATGGACATCTCTAAGATCTTTCTCTTCTTCAACCCAAAGAGGATGAGGAAGAAGACACAAACTGTTGCCAGGAACTGAATCAAGTTGTCTTGAAAGATGATGACAAACTCCTTACTGATCTCCTGTCTCAGGATAAGTACAGGAAATGCATCAACCATCGCAGTGGCTGGGGCATCCCGGTTACTCCACTGCGCACTGCTGCGGCTCAGGGTCACCTGCGCTGTCTCGAGGTCCTCTTGGCTCACGGGGCAGAGGTGGACAGCCTAGATGTCAAAGCTCAGATTCTCACTTTTCACGGCCGTCGCTGCCAAACACCTAGACTGTGTTGTTGCTTTATTAGAAGCTGGTGCAAACCCTGAACGGTAGCCTGTATAACAACTGCTCCCCGGTGCTTACCGCGGCCCGAGAGGGTGACGTGGACATCCTGAGGGAGCTTCTGCAGACACGGAGCTGACGTGGACGTCAAGTCCAAAATGCCCGACTGGGCCTCGAACGCCACGACATGCCGAGGACCGCTGTACATTTCAGCTGTGTATGGCCATCTGGATTGCTTCAAACTGTTACTGCAGCATGGAGCGAACCCATGACTACAACTGCACTGAGGAAAAGATGCTGACCAGGATCAAACAGCCTAAAACTGTCCTGGAGATGTGTCTGAGATACGGCTGTGGGCTAGAATACATTCAGCTGCTCATAGACTTTGGAGCAAATGTCTTTCTACCCACTATAATTGTTGACAAAACAACCAGGCAAAATGAAGCAGTTATGCTTCTGCTGAAAGAGAGGTAAGTCTGTAATACATTCATCTGTGATATCTAGTTCACTCAAAAGTAAAATTCTGCTGTTATTTTACTCACATTCAGGCCATCCAAGACATTGGTGAGTTCTTCAGTAGAATAGTGAATGACGTTTAGCTGAAACCGTGGTCCTTGGTGAATCACAAAATGTACATCAAAATAATACCCGTGGCTCCTGATGATACATAGTGCATCACAGTCCCATGCCGCCCACAGCCCGAGAGAGCGCTGGTGCCGGAAGTAAATTTTCCCATTCATTTCTCCCATTGACATTTTGTAAAATCCATATCTAAAGAGTATTAGAGCATGTCTGAGGATAATGCAGCTATGGCTGAATTCATAAGCATACAACATATCATTTCTGAGTGAAAAAACTAAGAGAAAATCCAAAAAAAGTCAAGGGTACAAGCCTGTGTACATATTTTCATTTCCGAGCAAAGGAACTACTCCTCCCATAAACCACCGTGCCTCACTGAAGTCGACTGAAAGCCACCGTGAAAGAGCCTTTTGAGCGACTTTCACATCTAACGACGGCCACGTGAACTTTTTCCTCCAGTGAATTTTATATAGTGAATGTGCAGGGAAACTCCTTTTCCTCGATTACTGAAGCAAATGCATTTGCAGTCTCAACATGCAAAAACATTGAGTATCCTTTGATATCTGTATATCACATCCAATGGCATGGGGTCGTGTCAAAGGTGCGACCAATGAACTTAGCCCTACGTTCATTACGTAATCTTCAGTCTTCACGTACCTTCAGCGGGGTTTCAGACACGTGACATTGACTTCCACCAATCAGATGCATCACTGTTGGATTGTGGGATTGTTCAGGATTGTAGGTAATGAAGTACTTATCCAATACATCGCGAATAAAAGGCATTTATCTTAAAACAAGGTTAGTGCCCCATGAACTGTTGGCGTTTATATGAGCATATACAATCGCTTACAGCCGTAGCTGGTTTTTAGTCTACCATGTATGGTTACGTTTTTAAGGCTTATATCTCAAATGACAATGGAGAAATTGTATTGAATTTTTACTTCCGGCACTGGCTGTGGTTGGGACTGTGATGCTCTATTGAGATCTTAAGAAGAGAAATGACCGGTCTGTTAAAAAAAAAACGGAACATTATTTACAACATTATTACTTGTAATACAATAGCATGTTTACGGCCGACTGGTAGCTCGAGCTTCCTGTCGCATTATGACATATGTGAATGTACGTATTAATAACGAACCTCTTTTCACATATTTCATTTGAAATGCGAAAGTTAAACACTAATAGGGTAAACAATAGGGTAAACTTCCTTAGTGGTGAATGTGAGATACAGCAACACATACGTCCTTCTCTCTGTAAACAGTTTTCTCCCGCATATACGCAGCGCATATGTGACATGAAGCTCGAGCCTCCAGACTATTTGCCGAGGCTGTGGTTTAGATGTAATGTTTCTTGAATAGACCGAATCATTTTACTTTAAAAGACCTCAATAGCCACGTTCCACCAGTGGCCCGAGCCTCAAGCACCAGGCTTGCGTTTCCACTGCTGGGCCAGTAATCCTGCAGCGCTGCCCTGAACTTCGCCCCTAACACGCCTTCCTGAATCAAACGACATACAACCCAACCCATTTCAGCGGGTATTATACATTTATTTATTTTTTAAGTCGAAGTCAAGTCAATTCACATTTATTTATATAGCGCTTTTTACAATACAGATTGTATCAAAGCAGCTTCACAGTGATAATATGAAAGTAGTACAACACAGAATCAATAATATTGTTAAATATATAAATAACCCCAACTAAGCAAGCCAAAAGCAAGGCAAAGCAAGGCAACAGTGGCAAGGAACCAAAACTCCATCAGATTGGATGGAGAAGAAACCTTGGGAGAACCCAGGCTCAGTCGGGGGCCAGTTCTCCCTCTGGCTCACATTCATATTGTTTATATATAAATATTGTGGTATCTTCAGTAATATAGACACGGAATCATGGAATAACTATACTGGAACTTTATTATCTTTTATGCAGCAGAGCCTACATGTGACAGGCATACTTTCTCTTAGAGAAAAACTTCTCTTACTCTACCCCGGAACCCCACATGATCCCGAAGGTCCACTGCACCTCTGTGGTGTGGAGAGGAACTGCTGTTAACTAAAACATAAATCTCAGGATACCACAAATATTAAATATAAATATTGTTTATATATAACACGGCGCCATAACATATCGCCGGCGTCGAGTCGTCTCTTCACAGGCATTGGTCTTCTCATCACAGGCGTTGGGCATCCGAAATCCCCGTGAGAGGCTGGATACAAACTGGACCTGACGAACGCCATTTTTCTCGGGACAAACGTCCCGAGATAACAGCAGAAAGGCAGATGGGAAATAATTAGCATAGCTGATGTTCATAATGATTTCCATTATACAGGAGTCGGTGTTAGAAAATCACTATCTCACAAACTCTCCGCAACCCAAACTCTCCGCAACCCAACCATATGCGCCGACCCCGTTTGTCTAAAAGGCTGTACGAGCCCCACTGGTGCGTTAAGCAGTTTCAGCGGCAAACAGTTCCGTATGGCATAACAGAGGAATAAAAGGTAAGCATTATGTGAATGCTTGACTAAAGAGATGCGTTTTTAGTCTAGTTTTAAACTGGTCAGCGAGTCAGAGCCTCGGACCGTCTGGGAAGGCTATTCCAGAGTTTTGGAGCTAAATGCGAGAACGCCCTCCCTCCTTTAGTGGACTTAAATATCCTAGGAATGACCAGAAGCCTTGAATTTAGTGATCTTAAAGGTCTGGACGGTCTGCTTCAGATCAGTAACGTTCCATAAACTCAGATAAACTCCCCCTTTTACCTTGAGCACGCCTCTAGTCCGAGCTGGCCCGCGTTGGCCCAAGGTCCAAGCCAGAATCCTGGCCGTTGGCCCCGAGTAAGCCCCGATTAAGCCCCAGGAAGTGACAATGGAAACGTGACTGGCCCTGGCACGCAATAGCATGGCTCGGCCCTGGCCTGCCAGAGGAAACACGGCTAATGTATCCTTTGGTCTGAGTACGGCATCGAGGCGCTTGCATTTTATGAATCACCAAGGACAAACTATTTCAGCTAAAAATCTTCTTTACTGTTTTACTGAAGAAAAACAGGTCACCTACATCTTGGATGCCCTGAGGGGGAGTAAATTAACAGCAAATTTCCATTTTTGGGTGAACTCTCCCTTTAAAGCTACACTGTGTGATTTTTACCCCCATCTAGTGGTGAAAAGGTATATGACCATCCAGTGAACATTAGTTTCTGTTCCTCTATATTCCGATTTCGTTTTAACTCCTACAGTGGCCAATGTAGTCCAAGATTAACATGGCTTCCAGTTCGAACCTCGTCCATGATTGTTAACTCAAACGTAAGGCGAAGCTTGGCCCTGGCACTTCGCCAAGCTTCGCCTTACAAAAGGCGAAGCTTGAATTAACGGGTATGTCCCTCTTTGGCTAATGTACTTTCAAGATGGAGGGGCAACATGGCGACCGACATTAGAACCCCTTACCCGTATGTATTTTCAATGGCATATTATACACTCCAGGAATAGAGGGAATGCATTGACGTCACTTTCCCGCCGGAACAACCCCCTCAGCCTGACTGAGTGGCAAAAGATCTGCTGCGTGACTGGATTTAATAGGGGAAACTGCGAAAATGCAACTAAAACGAACAGTTTTATCAATTTAAACTAAATGTTGGACTCAATATAGTTTTCCTTACAACTTACTAAAGATCCAGTTATCCATGGATATTATTGACATGCAGCCAGGAATCGTGTTGCCTGACATTTATGTTTGCCTGATTTCGACGCCGGGGAAATAAAAGCAATATAGACGGTAAACATAAAGCAAATTTGCCTGTGAACGCTTTATATAAATACAATATAGGTAGGTCTAAATCGGGTGATCACTTATATCAGTGTTATATATAGCACAACATTTCACATCTCATTAAACGACAAATTAAACACAATGTACTATTTTAATTCCTTTAATTCAATTGCTGGACATTCGATATGTTATTGTACATAGGTGTACATCTGATTTATGATTTATCATTGTATTTTCAGGTGAGAATGTAGCTGCTTAAAGCTCAAATCTGTGGTTTATTTATAAAGATAGCGCCCAATTGAAAATTTGATCTGGATGTTTTTGTTTTGTGAGATCCAGTCGTCAGCGGGCACTCAGCGCTCATGTAGTGCCTTTCCTCGGCAAGTCCTTATGGCGTTTGCTTAAACATGAGTATATAATTCGTCTTGTGTGATAGCTAACGGGCAATCTTCTGGTCTCATGAATCTATAATTTGTTCCCAATCAAATTGTTTTGGCTAAGAGCAAAGAGGGAGTTTGATAACTTTATATATTTATTTAGGCTATTTACCTTTACCGTTGTCGCCTACTTAAAGTGCTGACTTTGCTTCTTATATATTTTATACTTTTATAATGGCTATTATTGATCATTAAACCTGACATTTAACAAAAAGAGGCAGGGTTGTGTACCATTTACAGAATTACCAGACTTGCATCTTCCCTCAGGAGTTCATTCTCCTGAGTAAACTTGGCAAGTCCAGACTTTGCGTACTTGTATTGCGTACTTGTATCTTCCTACAAGTCCACTTTCGTGATCTAACAGTGCTTTGACTGTTGTGAAGAAGTCTGCTGCGGAGCATTCTTCAGTGCTGGGCTCGGCAAAAGTGCACATCGAGGGCGCAAATCAGCAGTGAAGGGGGCGCTCGCGAGCACCCTTCTTAGACCTAGAACTATCAGATGGGACACCCAACGGTCTCATGGACTTAACGGACACTCATGTGTGGCGGCCATTGTTAGGACGAAAGTGAATATGTGGCCAGTGTGTCATAAGAGAGAGATACAGTAAAAATTGTGGTGAGCGGTAAAAATTGTGGATCCCTTGGCGGAGTTGAAAACCAGTGATGTAGAAATTAGGGTACCGCTTCCTTCTCACAGTACAGTACTTGTGTATTTACAGTGTACTTACATAGAAAGCACTGGCTAATATAAGGTAAGTACATGTGGGTTAGGAGTAGGTTCAGGGTTGGTACCTAGTTATTACCCAGTAATTATAATTACTATAATAAGTACATAGTAAGTACATGGGTAACAGGACTGTAAAAGAAGCAATGTACCAAAAATTAGCATGTGAATTAGCAAATCCCTGATTCTATGAGGTGCTCACTATAGCCTCAAATATTGTGTTTGTGTGTGTGTGCATGTGCTCTGCTTTTATTTTGTCATTCATTCTTATGTGATTGTAACACCAAATCTTCTCTATATACAGTTTGTCCAAAACCACTGATGTCTAGGCTCGAACTTGCTTTATGGAAGTTTCTTCCCACGGGAAACAAAATGTGCTCCATAGATTGTCTGGACATTCCAAAAATACTGAAGGACTATTTGAATCATGTATCCTGATTTCCCTACATTTCCTTTCTAATGTGGAATACACAACTTTAAATTTGACAATTTTTTTTTTATTTTCCCTATTTGTAAAATGTTGTGATTTTTAATATTTGTAATATTTTCTGTATTAAGAAAATCTAAATATGGTTTATAGGAATAGGGATGTCTATTATCTTTAATAATTTATGAATATTCTGGTTAATGCAACAAACAAAAAGAGTTTCAAATTTGTTTGTTTGATTCGGTAGGTCAGGTTCTTGTTTTGTTGATGGAAGATATCAACAAAACATCAATTCATGTGAAAGATTTTCTGCCCTCTAATGGTTAAAATTATTACTGTCTTGTGGTGACCCTCAACAAGATGGATTCTGTTCCATGGTTTAATCAGCTAGCCAAGGTATGTAAACTTCTTAATTCTGGCTGGTGGGAGGTTTGTTAAAGGCATAGTTCACCCAAAAATGAAAATTCTGTCATCATTTACTCATCCCAAAGTTGTTTCAAACCTGTAATGGCCTGGAATTGGAATCCTGTATGAATTTTGGGTGAGCTATCCCTTTAATGCAGAGCTGCTGACCTGTGCTGTGCAGTATAAGGACTTAAAGGAGTAGTTCACTTTAAAAAAACAACTTTTTTCTGATAATTTACACACTCCATGTCTATCCAAGATGTCCACGTCTTTCTTTCTTCAGTCGAAAAGAAATTAAGGCTTTTGATGAAAACATTCCAGGATTCTTGATGAACAAATCTTTTTCGAGTCATTTGGTTCATTCAACGAACGACAATGACTCATAAAAGATTTGTTCGTTTTGATGAACGAGTTCAAACAGGAGAGTCATGAATGAGCAGAATCACAGAACAGAGCAAGGCGAGCATTTGTGCTTATAAAACTTAAACTTTTTTATTTATTTTTGAAATGACTGATCATTTCGCTAGATAAGACCTTTATTCATCATCTGTTGTCGTTTAAAACTCTTTGAAGCTGCACTGAAACTCTCCTTTGGACGCCTGGTACCCATTGAAGTCCATTATATGAGAAAAATCCTGGAATGTTTTCATCAAAAACCTTAATTTCTTTTCGACTGAAGAAAGAATGATGTGGACATCTTGGATGAAATGCGGGTGAGTAAATTATCAGCAAAAGTTTTATTTTTTTAAATGAAATAATCCTTTAAGTAATATTTAAAAATAAATAATAAAAAAGTTATATTGCAGGGGTGAGTGACGGACAACCTAACGTAGGGTTAGGTAACACACAAGGGTTAAAACTGTCCACACCTGCTATATCAACACAATATAGAGACAAAATTGTGTCATAATAAAGAAAAAAAAATTGAAAGATAACTGAACATAGAAAAAGTAAATTTCTTAAGTTGATTTTTCATCAACAAAAGACAAAAATCAAAATCTCTTTTTGTGTTTATTTAATATGAGAAATTTGATATTATTTGAATCATATTTCTGTTATTTAACAGTTGAGATAGCTATTTAATGATCTCACTAACAGAAGACACTAGCCGGGTTTAAATCCCAGTTGCACAGGTGGGGAACGTTATAACACTGTGTTACAATGTGCCCCTATTAGAATTACGCCATTCTATTCTATACTTTTATGAATTCTATTTGAGAAACCATTTGAAAAAGGTGAATCAAGGCTTAAGAGTCAATGTTCAGAAATGATTAATAATTATGTTTTGAACTATGCTGTATAGGTGTGCTTGTGGTGTGTTTGTTGTCAAACTCAAAAATTACTTTATTTTTAATTATTACAATTTTTCATTATTTTATATGAAAAAGTTAATAATTGTATTTTATTTGATTTCTGCCTCTAGAATATCTTCAAGTTGCCTTATTTGTGCATAATAAATTATGTCATGCCTCAAAACCTCACTTCAGATACTATTTGTCATTCATTTTGTTCTATTAACAATCATTTACCACATTTGATTTGCATTTATTTTGTAACAACTGTACATATAAACTCTAGTCAAGTTCATTTTATTTGTATAGTGTTATCCACAATGCAATGAAAACCAATTTGTGAAACTAACACAAATGAACACTATTAATTTTAAATAAATACTATCTCTTACAAACTTCACAGCTCAAAACAATATCTAAGATGTACTCATATGTAAGGCCCCGTCCACACGAAGACGCGATTCGCTGGATCCGTATAAATTTTTTATCGTATTGGCGTTTCGTCCACACGGATCCGGCGTTTTGGGAGAGTGAAACCGCTATTTTTTGAAACCGGGTCCCAAGGTGGATAAATCTGAAAACGACACCCTTGCGTTTTCGTGTGTACGGCCAATCCGTATATTTTGTGAAACGATGCTGTCATCACCCCACGTGTCGACTTGTCAGACAACAACAACTGCCAAACTGCTTGTATAATAATAATATAATATAAATCGGCAGAAACTTCTGAGCCTCTTGTATTCCTTTATTTATTATTTACTTGAATGTTTTTGTTTTTTAGGCCTATACTTTCTTTCGTCTGCTGCTTGTCTGTTGTCTGGTAAAGACATTTCGTATTTTATAGGGATGGGGATTTAAAGCAAAAAAAATATTCAATGATCGATGGGAATTATTTGATTATTTTGGCTATTCAAAAAACGCACCCCAAATGTTCCACTCCGACATTACGTTTTTCTGTAGGTTCAGGCGTAGGCTACGTGTTATATCCATTAAAGAATGTAGGCCTATTCAGTTTAATATGTATGTTTAAATATGTTATTCTTTTATTGAATCTATGTTGATTATGAAAAGTGAACCGCATGCATATGCGCAATAGGCTATATCGGGAGACCTAATTTTGACCACATTAAGTTTTGTTTTCTATAAAGCCCTTCTTTGAAGTGAATTTCATTTTTTTAACAATTTTATCTTTATTTTAATAAATGTTTCATCAACCAGTTACCTGGATTTAATAAATAAGAAGCAAATATAGGCAGAGAATAGCCATAGCCATCAGGACGTGGACGCCCGGCGCGAAATAACTTGCATTGCTCGTGAACTGGAGCTCGTCTCATAAATGAACCGAAAACTCAGAAATATATAGAAATCTTGAAATGGCTACGTTTAAACAACATCGACAAACAACAATTAAAAACGAACAGAAACAGATAGGCTACTCTCTCGTATAGCCTAATCCGTATGAAGTGCATTAGCTACGTTACTCATAGGCGCGTTCACAATTACTGTGAAGTGGCGAGTCAGCATCATCATCAACTTCCTCTTTTCAGTCAAGAATGACACAGAAAACATTAGTTTATTAATAACGAATTAAAATGTCTATATTTGACACATTTGTTACTTTTGCCGGTCTTTGTGGCAAGCTTTCTGAGTCCGCTAACTAATCGAATATCTTGACTCTCTATTTTGTACCAGGCAATTTATGGTTGTTCAATAAAGTTCTTGGTAAAAAAGAAAATAAGCAACGGTGCATAATATTTCATAGCCTTTTATTTTACTGCCTATACAGCGCGCAAGGTTTTATGCGCATGCTCTAAGTCTTCTTCTCGCATTTTTAGTGTATCTCTATGGCAGAATTACAGTGCCGCATACTGGTCTGGGATGTCTACTACATCGTTTTCAGTCGGTTTCAGTGGTTTCGTGTGGACGCAGATATTTTTCGAGACGCCGCCGTGTTTACGGACTTTTTTTTTAGAACGAGGAAAAAAAATTATCGGATAGGGGAAGCTCTGGCTTCGTGTGGACGAGGCATAAGATGCATATAAATCACCTTCATATGGTTACGATGTAAAAGGAATCTAGCTTCACAATCACGTCTCAAGTACATTTAGAATCTCACGTGGTAATAGGTCTCAAACACATGCATAACTTATCAAAATACACACAACTATAAGGTTACTGCATAGACTGACATTTTAAACTCACAGATTGTGCCTTTTCAAGAGTAAAACAAGAATGATGGACGTGGATCCACCTCTATACTCTGTACCATGAGCTCTGAAAACCCAAAATGCCTGGTGACCACTAGGTGTCAGTATTGACAAAGTAAACTATAATATAATAGGGCCAGGTTTTATTTGACAGATAGTAATGAATTTCAAGCAGCAGATGCTTTATACATGCTTATAGCTTATTTTTTTATTTTTTTATTTTTTGTGGCACGTGTCCCTGCTAGGAAGTTAACAATATAGAACAATTCAACAATTTAAAACACCTGCTAATCAGAAAAGGGTGTCCACATACTTTTGGCCATATAGGCCAGGTTTCACAGATACACTCTCAGAAAAAGGTACAAAAGCTGTCACTGGGGCTGTACCTCTTCAAAAGGTACACTTTTGTACCCAAAGGCTGCATATTGGTACCTTAGTGGTACATATTAGCACCTAAAATGTACATATTAGCACCTACAATGTATATATTAACACCTAAAATGTACATATTACCACCTAAAATGGACATATTAGCTCATGAAATTGACATGTTAGCACCTAAAATGTACATATTAATACTTAAAATGTACATATTGATACCTAAAATGTACATATTACCACCTAAAATGTACATATTAGCTCATGAAATAGATTAGCTCATGAAATGGACATATTAACACTTAAAATGTACATATTAGTACCTAAAATGTACATATTACCACCTAAAATGGACATATTAGCTCCTGAAATGAACATATTAGCACCTAAAATGTACATACGGTATTAACACTTAAAATGTACATATTAGCAACTAAAATGTACATAATTATTAGCACCTAAAATGTACATATTAACACTTAAAATTTACATATTAGGACCTAAAATTGACATATTAGCTCCTGAAATGGACATATTAGCACCTAAAATGTACATTAACACTTAAAATGTATATATTAACAACTAAAATGTACCTATTAGCACCTAAAATGTACATATTAACACCTAAAATGTACATATTAGCTCATGAAATGGACATATTAGCACCTAAAATGTACATTAACACTTAAAATATACATATTAACAACTAAAATGTACTTATTAGCACATAAAATGTACATATTAACAACTAAAATGTACTTATTAGCACCTAAAATGTACATATTAACACCTAAAATGTACATATTAGCTCATGAAATGGACATATTAACACCTAAAATGTACATATTAGCTCATGAAATGGACATATTAGCACCTAAAATGTACATTAACACTTAAAATATACATATTAACAACTAAAATGTACTTATTAGCACATAAAATGTACATATTAACAACTAAAATGTACTTATTAGCACCTAAAATGTACATATTAACACTTAAAATGTACATATTAGCTCATGAAATGGACATATTAACACCTAAAATGTACATATTAGCTCATGAAATGGACATATCATCACCTAAAATGTACATTAACACCTAAAATGTATATATTACCAACTAAAATGTACTTATTAGCACCTAAAATGTACATATTAACACCTAAAATGTACATATTAGCTCCTGAAAAGGACATATTAGCACCTAAAATGTACATTAACACTTAAAATATACATATTAACAACTAAAATGTACTTATTAGCACCTGAAATGTACATATTAACAACTAAAATGTACTAATTAGCACCTAAAATGTACATATTAACACTTAAAATGTACATATTAGGACCTAAAATTGACATATTAGCTCCTGAAATGGACATATTAGCACCTAAAATGTACATTAACACTTAAAATGTATATATTAACAACTAAAATGTACTTACTAGCACCTAAAATGTACATATTAACACCTAAAATGAACATATTAGCTCCTAAAATGTACATTAACACTTAAAATATACATATTAACAACTAAAATGTACTTATTAGCACCTAAAATGTACATATTAACACCTAAAATGTACATATTAACACCTAAAATGTGCATATTAGCTCATGAAATGTACATATTAGCACCTAAAATGGACAAAAGTTTACCTTTTGAAAAGGTACAGCCCCAGTGACAGCTTTTGTACCTTTTTTTCTGAAGCAGTGAAGCTTCATATAGTGAAGCAGTATGTAGGTATGAAACAGGAAGTGATACTGGAATTGCTGATGACTTATGGTGCGTTCTATTATGCCCAACGAACCGACTCGGACCTCGGGATTTGACAGTCACAGTCCACACTTCAAGCGTTCTATTATGTTTTTGCGTGTCGGAATCGGAGAAAGCTGTTGTCATGGTAGCACTGGCCGGAGAACCAGGCACTTACATTTAAAACAAATATTATGACTACACCTTATCAAAACGCAGCCATTTGAACTTGAAAATGTTCACTTTATTTAATGTTTTTCATGTTAATCTTCTGTTAGCAACGCTGAGAAACGTTAAGTAATTGCACTCACAACAACCGATTCCCTTACCTACAGGGGACGCAGTAATACGAGTGATTATAATAGTCATTTAAAATACCAAAGCGTTTTAAAAACAATGAAAACAATTCATTCTTACAAGTCACAGGGCGCAGCCATCTTGAATTCCGAAACGGAATTTTTGCTCAGTGTCCTCACGGTTGTCCGACGTCCGAAAGAAAAAATCCGAGGAAAGGTCACCTGTTGCTAGGCAGCGTCTGCTCGTCCGATTCGGATCTCCTGAGACGGATGAATAATAGAACGCACCATCATTCCAGCACTAAGTTAACAACACATAATAAGGGCACTTTAAAGGAGTAGTTCACTTTTAAAAAAAAAAACTTTTGCTGATAATTTACTCACCCCCATGTCATCCAAGATGTCCATGTCTTTCTTTCTTCAGTCGAAAAGAAATGAAGGTTTTTGATGAAAACTTTCCAGGATTTTCTCCATGTAATGCACTTCAATGGGACCCAAACGTTTCAAGGTCCAAATGACAGTTTCAGTGCAGCTTCAAAGAGCTTTAAACGACATCAGACGATGAATAAGGGTCTAATCTTCGCGAAACGATCGCTCATTTAAAAATAAATAAAAAGTTGACCTTTTGGACCTTGAACCGTTTGGTTCCCAGTAAAGTCCATTATATGGAGAAAATACTGGAATGTTTTCATCAAAAACCTTCATTTCTTTTCAACTGAAAAAAGAAAGACATGGACATCTTGGATGACATGGGGTGAGTAAATTATCAGCAAAAGTTTTTTTTTTTTTAAAGTGAACTACTCCTTTAAAGAGCAACAAGCAGGATTAATTTATTTCTGAATTAATACTTTAAATTGTCTGCAGAGGTCTTTTAAAAACACATATGTAAAAATGACTAATGAAATCTCATTTGATGTAGAGATTTTGATGAAAATGCGCTAGGCTCAGGAATACGCCTTTCCCGCAAGCAACACGTCATATGATGTAGCCCGAGGAAAACAAATGAGCTCGCGGTCCGCTTTCTCATTGTTGTGTGTTGATGTAGTTCGAGCAGTAGTGAGAGACAGAAAGTTTTAGATTGAGTTTTAGAGAAGCCATAATGGTAAATTATTGTGTTTGTGCTTGTTGCACGAATTTCAGCCTGTCAGGACACCATATCCATCATTTTCCTTCTAGGAAAAACAAGGCTTTTTGGTCTTGGGTGCGTTTTGTGCAGGGAGAGCAGACTTCACTGCCGCGTCTGTTACCACACACACTCGGTCGTTTGTGGCGCACATTTCACTCGCTTTAAATGGTATCACTAACTGCAGTTGAAAAGCATTATTTATTTGTTGTTATGGCATGGTCATTAGTAAATAATGCTAACGGATGGACTGCATAATCACTGTCAGCGTAGAATATGAGAAGACAAAATGTTGCTGGCTTAAATTAAGACAATCTAAATAGATGTTTAATCAAGAACAAGTTGAATGTATGTTTGCTTAAGCAGATTTATTACAAAACACCAAGGTACTAGCCATACAGTAGATGAACCAGCGTTAGCCACGGTGCTAACTTACATGAACTCACTTGCCCTATTCGCCACTGGTTTTCTCGACACCACAACTCTAACGTTACTTCTCTCCTCTGCCCATTGTTCGTCCCCTGATCTCCCCTGACTTCTATCTCACCTAGAAGGCTCATAATTATATGCCTGTGGGTCATCATAGGCATATTCGTCAACATCGCAGAACGCGATTTCGTCGTTCGCGTCCATTGTAACCTGAGCCTGAACTTGAACAGACTCCCTCAGCGATCGTCACTTCCAGTTAGTGCTTCGTAGACGCATTATTTGAACCCGTTCTCATCCCAAAGCACCATATTTTGACACTTTTGCAAAAGC
Source organism: Hybognathus amarus (assembly GCA_030378365.1). Taxonomy (NCBI): domain Eukaryota; kingdom Metazoa; phylum Chordata; class Actinopteri; order Cypriniformes; family Leuciscidae; genus Hybognathus; species Hybognathus amarus. Next base: position 233,958 of record JAQIUQ010002402.1, on the reverse strand, counting down.
GTGAATATCCAACGCACATGGCACCCTTTAGCGCCAAATGAGACGTAAAAATAAATCGGGCAGAAGGCGCCTCCTAGTGGTCTAACCCTACCCCTACCCCATACCTAAAACTTAACCGTCTCATTTGGTGCTAAAGGGTGCCATGTGCGTTGGATATTTGCGCTTTTGCAAAAGTGTCAAAATATGGCGCCTTGGGATGAGAATGCGTTGGTTATTTTATCACAATATTTCTCAAAATATCGTTAATGGCAGAATATATATTACTCCAGTTCAGAAAATCTAGTTGTTTTATCGTCAACATAGACTATGCTATATAGGGGTGTCCAACCTGCATGTTGCTCTTTAATGTGATAGTTGGCATTATTGGCCACTGGTTTCTAACAGTTAAACTGTTCATTCAAATTTAGCAAGATTAAGAATGAATCAAGTTTCAGAAGAGCAAGAGAGCAGGAAATGGATTTTCATAACAGAACACAACCTCCCATTTCAACAATAAACAAAACACATTGTAACTTGCTATAAAAAAACAACACTAATATTATTTTGTTTACTTGCATTACAACCTTATATTTGTTGCATCATCCCACCTGAGCTAATTACATATTTCCCAATAACAGATGATTTATTCAATACAGGCAAACAAAATGAACTGGTGTGCTATGCACAAACAATGCCTGACAAAGATGCAAACACACTCTCAGAAAAAAAAGGTACAAAAGCTGTCACTGGGGCTGTACCTTTCAAAAGGTAAACTTTTGTCCATTTTAGGTGCTAATATGTCCATTTCATGAGCTAATATGTACATGTTAGGTGTTAATATGTACATTTTAGGTGCTAATAAGTACATCTTAGTTGTTAATATGTATATTTTAAGTGTTAATGTACATTTTAGGTGCTAATAAGAACATTTTAGTTGTTAATATGTACATATTAGGTGCTAATAAGTACATCTTAGTTGGTAATATGTATATTTTAAGTGTTAATGTACATTTTAGGTGCTAATATGTCAATTTCAGGAGCTAATATGTACATTTTAGGTGTTAATATGTAAATTTTAGGTGCTAATAAGTACATTTTAGGTGTTAATATGTAAATTTTAGGTGCTAATAAGTACATTTTAGTTGTTAATATATACATTTTAAGTGTTAATGTACATTTTAGGTGCTAATATGTCCATTTCAGGAGCTAATATGTCAATTTTAGGTCCTAATATGAACATTTTAAGTGTTAATATGTACATTTTAGGTGCTAATATGTTCATTTCAGGAGCTAATATGTCCATTTTAGGTGGCAATATGTACATTTTAAGTGTTAATATGTCCATTTCGTGAGCTAATATGTCTATTTCATGAGCTAATATGTACATTTTAGGTGGTGATATGTACATTTTAGGTACCAATATGTACATTTTAAGTATTAATATGTACATTTTAGGTGCTAATATGTCAATTTCATGAGCTAATATGTCCATTTTAGGTGGTAATATGTACATTTTAGGTGTTAATATATACATTGTAAGTGCTAATATGTACATTTTAGGTGCTAATATGTACCACTAAGGTACCAATATGCAGCCTTTGGGTACAAAAGTGTACCTTTTGAAGAGGTACAGCCACAGTGACAGCTTTTGTACCTCTTTTTCTGAAAGTGCAGAGGAACTTAAATCAGACAGACATAATAAACAAGATTAGATAAGATTAATCAGTGTCCATAGAAACTAATGATTGGCGAAATATGAGAACAAAGGAGAAAAGGTGACTGTTCTAAAAAACAAACTAAAAGTCTTTGAAAAACAAAACTAACTGTAGAGAAATTTTGGTAACACTTTACAATAAGGGTGCACTAATATGCAATAATCCATGCTTAACTAATGCACAGATAATCATGAGTTAATGTATCACTTCATGAAGAACTAAACCATTAATTAATGATTACTGCATCAGCAACTAATACATAGTCTATATGATTAATAGATTAAGTAATACACAAATTGCTATTAATTCAATGTGTTATTGTGTATTTATTCCTTAATAACACATTTTATTAACTAATAGTGTAAATGAATATGTTAATTACCACAATTAGTCAAAGCTTATGCACTTCAACTTCCAGTTGCCTGCTTTAATTAATCATTAGCTAATAATTTGCAAAGGTATCATTATGTTATGACTTTACTTGTTGGGGCACATCCATTATTAACTAGTCATTTAGTAATTGTCAGTAATTTGCACATGAATTTGCACTAACAATGAAGTAATTAATCAAGTATTAATGCATATTAGTGTACCTGTCATATTATCTGGAAGTTGAAATACAAGGCTTTGGCTCATTCTGGTAATTAACTTATTAATTAACACAATTAGTTAAAAAAATGAGTTACACTGGAATTACTCCACAATTACATATTTAATTAATAACAAATCAAGTATGAACTAATACATTAACCTCTTAATTAGTTCCTAATATGGTAATCATTAATGAATAGCTTAAATAATCATTAAGTTACACATTAATTCAGTGTTATCTGTGCATTAGTTAAGCATGCATTAATGTTTATGTGCACCCAGTATTGTAAAGTGTTACCGATATATTTACTGGTTCTTTATACTTTTACTAAATGGGGCTTTGCCGATAGATAGTTCCTGGTAAAACAAGTTCAGATTTAGCTTCAGCCGTTCCAAATGTCCCCACGAGGATAGTAATACCAGTTATGTTTTACCTTGGACTTGGAGGGACTTTTTTTAAAACGACTTATGGAAATCATTGGAAAATGTAGCAGTTAAATAAAACAGTTTTCTGTGAAGGGTAGGTTTAGAAGTTAGGGTTAGTGTTAGGGGATAGAATAAATAGTTTATAAAAAAAAAATCCAAAAGAAGCCAGTTCATTTTAAGTTCAGGTTTCGCTTCAACCATTTGTGTGTGTGTGTGTATGTGCGCGCGTGCGCGCCTACACTATCACGATGTTGATCTGGAACTATGTCACAGGAAACTAAGGAAAAGGCCAATTGTTCTGCAAGATAAAAAGTGATGACATCACATGAGGTGCTTTTTGAACAACATTTTGAAATGGAGATTATATGGAACAAACATCAAAGGTACTTGATAAAATGCTCTTTAATTTTGACTCACAACTTCTGAATCTAGTCCAGGTTTTTTTCCCATTAATCATCCCTCTGTCTGTATAAACAGGAATTCAACATTTGTGTGTGTTCAGCTCATTGACAAAATCATTAAGTCTTGCCTTTGGTTTTAAAAAGCAAATAAATAAATAAATATAAAGGAGGGTTCACTTATCCAGGATGTGCATTGTGACAGAAATGGATAGCAGGAAAGCTGCCTGCTCATGCACAGGAAGCGTGCTGAATGTGAGGCGTTTGGAGAATGTTTTATGGTCTTTTGTCTTTTTAAGTAGACACAGTTTAAGAAAAGTTGACGCCAATAAAAAAAGCCTTTATATATGTCTGTTTGATGTGTACAGTGTGGCAGTAATATGTTTTAGCTGATGAAACATCAGCGGCAGTATGTTGTTGACAAACTGAAGCGTACTGACTCACAAGGGGAAAGAAAACCCAATTGTCTTTCCCTCACAATGGTGCTGCACAGACAGAAGGGAAAGAGTGTACGGAGCAGATATTTACATGCTGTCAGCCAGGCTTCCTGTCTTTGTCAAACTTAAAGCATTTTTTCACTCAGATCCACTCTTTCCTGTGTAGAGCAGGAAAATTGCATGTGATTACAGTAGTACCAAAACAGGACAAAAAGGAAGTGTTTAAAATAGGCCCTGAAACTTTGACCCTACGTTTTGTGTATTGTGTTGATTTATTATGTACATTACAGTGCTCACCATTGCACTGGTGAACATATTCAAAACTTCTGTGGCAATGAATTATTTGCAAAGTTCTTTCAAATCACTGCCAATGTAGTGACGAAAAGGACTGACAGAGCCAAATAGTGTGTTCCATTTAGAGTGTTTGTAGTTGCAAGGGAAGAGTGGCAAAAATAACTGGATCATGACTTCAAACTTAATGAGAGGAACTGGGCGTGTGTGTATGTGGCATCTGTTCGGTCTCTGTGGGGCATCAGGCTGAGAAAACCCTAGACCATTTCTGAAGAATGCTGTGGATTAACAGTCGTCCAAATGTTTATACTGGAAAATCATTTTTAATGTTAAAGGATTCACACGGAAGGTTTTTTGTTCTTCTATGAGACAACCAGAAAAGTCTAATTTGGTAAGTTTTTCCAAATCCATTTTCTTATCACAGAATAGGAATTTCCTGATGTGTGGGTTAATAACATTGTCTTATTTTTTCTTTTGTAAGTACATTCCTATTATATAGTATTATGAAATTCTAGCATGAAATCCTCAGAGTTTCTTGTATATGCACATAAAGTTTAAACATTTGTAGTCAGAAAGATTTTTTTTAAAGTTTCGAAAGCTCAATAAGGCTGAATATATACTTTATTTTTATATACATGTATTTTCCACCTGTATTTTCAGCTCACAGCATTCAGTCTCACATGATCGTTAAGAAATCATTGTAATATTTTTACTTTGACAGTTGAAACAGTCATAAATGTTAAAAAAATGTTTTGTATCTTAATTAAGTCATTCTTGCTAAATAAAATGGTAACACTTTACAATACGGGTGCACTAATAAGCATTAATTCATGCTTAACTAATGCACAGATAATACTGAATTAATGTGTAACTAATGATTATTTAAGCTATTCATTAATCATTACCACATTAGGAACTAATTAAGAGTATGTAAGGTTAATGTATTAGTTCATACATTAATTGTTATTAATTAAATATGTAATTGTGGATTAATTCCATAATAACTCATTTTTTTAACTAACAGTGTCAATTAATATGTTAATTACCAGAATGAGCCAAAGCCTTGTATTTCAACTTCCAGATAATATGACAGGTACACTAATATGCATTAATACATCATTAATTACTTCATTGTTAGTGCAAATTCATGTGCAAATTACTACAATTACTAAATGACTAGTTAATAATGATGTGCCCCAACAAGTAAAGTCATAACATAATGATACCTTTGCAAATCATTAGCTAATGATTAAATAAAGCAGACAACTGGAAGTTGAAGTGCATAGCTTTAACTAATTGTGGTAATTAACAAATTAATGTACACTATTAGTTAATAAAATATGTTATTAAGGAATTAATACACAATGACTCATTGAATTAATAGCAATTCATGTATTTCTTACTCTGTTAATCAAATAGACTCTTTATTAGTTGCTGATGCAGTAATCATTAATTAATGGTTTAGTTCTTCATGAGTTATACATTAACTCATGATTATCTGTGCATTAGTTAAGCATTAATTAATGCATATTCAGTGCACCCATATTGTAAAGTGTTACCAATAAAATTATACATTTCTTTAAAAGAAAAGAGATTACATACCAAACAAATATTTAAATGGTAGTTTGTGTGTGTTTTATTTAAAGATATATGAAAAAGAAAGAAGAAGAAAGAAAGAAAGAAAGAAAAGAAGAAAGAAAGAAAGAAAGAAAGAAAGAAAAGAAAGAAAGAGAAAAAGAAGAGAAAGAAAGAAAGAAAGAAAGAAAGAAAGAAGAAAGAAAGAAAGAAAGAAAAAGAAAGAAAGAAAGAAAGAAAGAAAGAAAGAAAGAAAGAAAGAAAGAAAGAAAGAAAGAAAGAAAGAAAGAAAGAAAGAAAGAAAGAAAGAAAGAAAGAAAGAGAAGAAAGAAAGAAAGAAAGAAAGAAAGAAAGAAAGAAAAAGAAAGAAGAGAAAGAAAAGAGAAAGAAAGAAAGAAAGAAAGAAAGAAAGAAAGAAAGAAAGAAAGAAAGAAAGAAAGAAAGAAGGTGGTTCATTGTGGACCTGAATTAAGAACAAGTGGAAAAGTATTCTTGTTTGTCTTTAAAGGGATAATCCACTTTTTTGGGAAATAGGCTCATTTTACAACTCCCTCAGGGTTAAACGTTTGAGTTTTACCGTTTTCTAATACCATTCAGCCGATTTTCTGATATTTAGAAGAATATCAGTAACCAGACAGTTTCTGGTCTCATTGAATTCCATAGTATACTATGGAAGATTATTAGCATTTTGTTGTTTTACATAAGAAACCCATATTTGTGATTTTTGTTTTATCACAGATTTTCCTCAAGGATGACAAAAATGATGCTTCATAAACTGGACACCTGACATTTTGTCTTAAAATGAGAGAGGATGGATAGCACAGACCAACCCCGTTTCAGAGTCTAATCTTTCCAATGGATTTGTCAATAGTGTTTTCAATGTCTCAGCTGACGAAGACAGCAAAACTGAGATCTCATGGATTCCAGAGTCCAATTCCTCCGACTCCATTACTCCCTGTCAGACTCTCAGAAGAAAACAGGAACCCAACCGGCGCTCCAGGACTGCAGCCATCTGGAGGATCCTGCACCGCCGCAAGGCCACCTCTGACCTGGACAGGCGACCTCACTCAGTGATCCTCCCAGGCGAAGCGTCCTTTCTAAAACTGTCCATCACAAACAAAGTAAGGTCCTTCAAGAAATTAAAGTCCCCATCTGTTTTCAAAGGGAAAGCTGGAAAGATTTCCGAATGCCAAATTCGACATTGACCTGAAAGATGACGTAGATGATGTGTATATGTGCAAGGGATCTCCTTCTTAGAGTTCAAGCATGTGTTTAGGAATAAGGCCAAGAGACATTCATTTGCAGGACACACTGCAGACTTCTACTGTTCATTTGAGGACATAGACCCAGCTGCTACTCCAGAGAATGTCCAGCAGGAGACCAAGGACACCGTTAGCAATCAAAATGGGTATAAACTGTCAGAAAGAGTCATGTATACAAAAAAATCTCACCCCAACGTCTCAAACTGCAACAATTCATCTGTGATGGAACATGAATCCTGCTATGTGAAGCAAAGCCACAAGATACCTCAAAGAAGACGATGGTCGAAGGGAGGTGATGTTTTGAATTACCTAAGAAGAATTTCCATCAAAGGGAAAGGAAGTCAGACATTGGCAGAGAGTAGTTTTGAGTCAATGAATACCCTGGACAAAACCATTGATTCGGACTATGGCTCGGTCAGCTTTGAGCTGGTCAAAGATTTGAACTCTGCACCTGAACAAACAGGCATCGATGGCAAAAGCAGCCATTTTCGAGGCCTTCTCCGATTTTTCAACACCGTGGCTGAGACAGCAATGAAATGGAGAAACTCGATCGCGCTCATTCTCCCCGCCTGAAGGACAGCAGTCGCCTCTTAATTTGAGAACAGATCAGTCAGAAGAGCTCATCCCTAATACGCCAATCAAGAGTGAGCACAAAGCCGATACCTCAGTTCACTGTAAATCTACGTTATCTACTGACCCGGTGGTCTCAACTATCAGTGACAAGGTGGATTGCTCTCCTCCTGTGGTGCTGAAAGCCTGGAGAACTTGCCCAGACTCTCCAAGAGATAGCAATTCCCTGTGTAATAACTCGGATGAATCCCAGTCTCAGCTCAGCTCCACTCATATCTCTCTTGCCACCATTGAGAGCCACCCAAGATATGAAGAAACAGATACACCAAAAGAAAACTCTGTGATCTCACATCACTTATCTAGCAAAAATGTTGATGAAAACCAAGATATTTGCACAGATAGGAAAAGATGCCCGGAGGACATTTTCAAGGTAATGTATGCTGTCTTAAACTGTGATTTTGTTTTAATGATAGAAATTAAATTCACAACCAATATTATTTCAGTAATGTAACATATTTTCAGGTGAAAGGGGCATTCAATATGAAAGTGTACTGTAGGATTTTGTCCATTGATAGCTGATTGGATGGTGAAAGTTGGTCGCTACGACAGTTAGATGAAATAGTGAGGCAGCTAAGTGCAGATTTCATAGAATCAATCACTTGCGATAAAAGCATGAAATTTGGTACAAAGGCTCACAAAGGGGTCTGATCAGATTTAGGACCGTAGGCGCTCAAACTTTGGCCCCTGGGGGCCATGTCGAGCCCTTTTTCAAAATGGTCGCCAAATATGGATTTCTAATGCGAAAATGAATTAAAAGCTGCCAGAAACATAAAATGCAATAACACAATTCACCATAAATACATGTAAATATGACCACACTTTCACATAGAAGGTCTTTAAACTTTCAAATATAAGATATGTTTAAGAAAAATTTAAAATGGCCGCCAAATATGGATGTCATAATGGATAGACGACAGAAATTAACAATTAAAAAAGTTGCACATTTGATCATTAATCAATCCAGTTCATTTTTAAACAAAAAGGAAAAGAGGTTATGAAATCTATCAGAAATGATGTACTTTTTAAATGTATATTTAATATTAAATTGTGAGCATATATTAATACGCATCATTTTTACTTGGCAGTTTGTCAGTGACTCCTTTTTATTCAGTCAGTAGGTTTCATCTTGTGGTGGCCACAGTTAAATATTAGGTCCCACTTTATATTAAGTGGTTTTAAGTACTATGCACTTACATAGGAAAATAAGTACAATGTACTTATTGTGTTCAGGTTGTATTTTAAAACACTTTTGCTGCTATTGAGGTGTGATATGGGTAAGGTTAGGGACAGGTGTGGTGGTATGGGTAGGTATCAGGATGGGTTAAGGTGTAAGGGAAGGGTCAACTGTGTAATTACAAATCTAATTACATCAATTAATTACAGTTGTAATTACATGCAGGTATTTTCAAAATATAAGTACAATGTAAAAACATGTATATACACAATAATTCCAATGTATCAAAGTAGTAACTTCAATGTAAGTACATAGTACTTAAAGCCACTTAATATAAAGTGGGACCAAATATTATTCTCTTTAAATCTAGGGAACTGGTGGGATGTTATACTCTTGACTACAAGTGAGATAAAGGCAAAGTCAGTTGAATGTGTTTCTCACTGTTATGCAGTAAAAATATGCTAATAGTAGGTTAATACTGCAAGTAAGCATAACTCAGACAGGGAACTATAACATAAAATAGATTTTAGTATGCAGGAATTTAGGGTTAGGATTCTGTGAAATAAAGTAGGTGTACATTTCCACAGAAATAAATTTCATTTATTTCATTGTAACTCTGTGCTCTTGTATGGCTATGTTTAAACCACCCAAAGCTAATCTCAGTCAAATCTTTGCTCACCAAATGCTCTAACCTTGACTAGACATATTAATTGTAAGAACTGTTGAGTCCTGCTGGATTATTTGCAAGTGGTTTCAGTAGTTAGGCCTAAATATCACATTGTAGAGCCAGAGTTTTCCTCACAAGAAAAATGTAAATTAGCACGATTAGCATGATTACCACAATTAGACCACTATACAAGAACTACTTTGATCCAATGCAATGGCTAAAACGCTTCAATTTTTTGAATCCTGGATATACTAATCTCCCAACACAAATAACTGACTGGGAATTGTGTTTCATTTGTCAGAATAATATTCATGAGCCACTCAGATGCCCATCAAATCTCAATGGCAGGTCAATACTGAACGTTACAAAAATCTAGCAGAGAATCTATTAAAATTTGATTAACTTAAGCAACGGATAGCTTTACAGATTGCACGGTTAGATAAATGGCAAGGTATGAGAGGCCACATTTATTAGGAACAATGCAAAATATCACAAATTATACATGTAGCCTTAGATACAAAAATTAAATATTACAAAGATGCTGAAGAAGCTTCTCACAACTGATGAGCATGACAGTTAGTTTTAGAAACCTTCATTCAGTGATGACATCAATAAGACTTTTATGTGGAGAACCTGCAGGTAGTGAGAGACTTAATGAGGCTGCTACATTTCAAATTGATGAAAAAGTTCGAAAGTGTGCCGTTGTCCTCAATGACATCACGCTTCTGGCACAGCTCAATGGAGGTGACATGGTGGCTTTAAGAGGCCAAGTATCATTCCAAATGTTTGGCCTCTTTGTAAAATCGAGCTAGATCCCAATCAAGGACACCTCACAGGTGAAGAGCAGTTAGGACCAGATGTATCTCAGTATGGTCTTTGCATAACTTAATTAATAATAAGTCATTACATTTATATAGCGTTTTCTCGGCACTCAAAGCGCTTTACATGAGAGGAGAATCTCCTCAACTACCACTAGTGTACAGCTACCACTAGTGTAACACAAATACCACTAGTGTACAGTCTCCTCAACTATCACTCGTGTACACAGGGTAGCGGTTCTGAGCTGTTTGGCGAGCTAGGCGGCTCTTGCCGAGCTGTGACATGAACAAAACGCTATTGGCCATTTTAAAAAGGGGAGGTGCTGTTAATATATTCCCGGCACTGTCTTCTTGTTTCAGTGGAAATTACATCAACACACTGAATAATCCAGCAGGTTTCAGAGGCAGGCCTTTAAGCTGTGTCTCATTTCGATGGCTGAGTACTCCGGAAGTTGTATTTGTTAGCCGCATATGTCATTTACACTGACCACTACAATCCAAAGTCATAAACAATACCCTTCACTAACAATAAAAGCCAACTTTATAATGGTTCACGGTTCTAAAATAAGACATAAGACAAATGAAACCTTTGACATGTGGCATAGCTTTAGATCGAATTTTTCAGGTGTTAAATTGTAATGCTAATCTTTGTTTGAAAAAAATCTTATGCAGAATCTACTTTCTCTTTGTAGTCCTGAGTGATATATATAAAAAATCTAAACTGTATTTAAGATGTTGTAACCTGTAACTTTACATTAGTAACTGACCTTTGATTTCCATCTAGTCCTTTGTACTGTAGCAGTGCCAGCCTTGGTCTAGTTTGTGTGCCTTTGGTCAACACAGTAGAGAAAATTCGAGTTGTTTTGTTAGATGCATTTTTTTTCCATGAGGCCATGAGTATGGGCCATGTACATATTGATAGATTGTTTGAAAAGAGAAAATGATGGTGGTTTTTACAGCAGGAATATTAGATGTGGTTGGACCTGAAATGCCTTAATTCTGCTGATTTGTCAACAAAAGCTTAATGTGACTATTAAGGCAATGATTACAGCTTGTGATTGTAATGATTACAATTTAAGGGGAATATTTGGCAGTTTGTCCAATTAAAAAATGGCATTATCTGAAGTGTGGCTGGATCCAAACTGGGGTTACCATGAGAATGAGCTAAGAGAAATATCAGGAAAGCAAAAGGATTAATGTTCAGTTTGTGTCATTTATATATTTTCTCCAACAGCTCAAACATACCTATAGGCATATGGAATGGTGAATCAAAGTAAATATCATAAAGGAAAAAATGTAAATAATAAAATCAATTCCAAAAGTGGGTTCAGAGTGATAAAGGCTTAGGACTTTCCAGTTCAATTGCATGGGTTCTACCAGTAGTGAGAACTGACGCAATGTAAGCAATGATGTACATCCAGAGTCAACAAGACAGGGGAAGTCAGCGAGGGAAGGGCATAGAATCAGTGGAACGCAGCCAGGAATACATGGGTCAGATAAGGGAGGTTGGTGTGCCTCCAGCAGGAACAGGCTTGGGAAACACTGCCCGTATTGAAAAGTAAAACTGTGACTCTCTATTCATTATAATTACTATTTTAAATTCCAAATATTAAATATTATATTCATAATGAATGGTCAATTTACTTTAACTCCACCCTTCACTGTCTGGTTGAAAAAAGACACAATTACAGTGGAGTAATGACCGTTGGTTTAGCTTTTGACCCGACCATCCAGAGTTCAAATCATACTTCTCCAAACTCACTACTTCTTGCATCAGCCCAGAGAGACGTTTGCTTTAAATACAATACAATACAATTTTATTTGAATAGCACATTAAAAAACAACTGGTGTTGACCAAAGTGCTTTTCAAGGCCAAGAAAGCAGTTCGGCAGGATCTGATGTAAACCAGTAGGCTATTCCACAGCTTGGGGCACAGATGACTGCAAATGCACTATCACCCCTATTTTTTAAAGGTGCCCTATAATGTTTTTTTACAATTATTTTATGTTTCCTGGGTTGCCCTTATAACGTTAGTATGTTTTTTAGATAAAAAATAGTCATAATTTAGAAATAAAAGGCATTTTCCTAGGCTGATTTTAGCCTCTGCTTTGAACACCTGATTCAAGGCGTGTCTGCTGTGTGTAACCGGCCTCTGCTGTGATTGGCTGACATGCTTGCATATGAAATAGCTATGTATTACATGTGAAACTCTCTCGAATAATTTTACTACAGCTATTATAGGTTTTACTATTACAGCTATCGAGATTAACGAATCGTGAGATGTTTTTGAAGTATTTAGATCTATTCCCATCACATAAAGTGTTGCTGTGATGAGCATTGAGCAAGCAGATGACAGTCTGTCGATCGCGAGGATGAAGATCTTATCATTGTAACGCAGTTTCTGCCTTCTCTGCTTTCACTAGTGCAGACACGATCATGTACGTACAGCAAGAGCTTCGTTGTGCAGTGTAACGTGCGTCATTGAATTCATAACGAGTTTGGCAAGTGTCCAGATAAACTCGCGCTGTGATTGTTCTTTGATCGCTTTCTTTCTGTATATAATTCACAATTTAAATAAGATTTTTTTTCATCCTACTAAAAGAAACGATGTGAAGTCACTGGCCTGACTTACTGATGCATAAACAGTATTGAACGATTTTAAAGTGAAAGATTACCTGTCTGAACTTGAACAACAACACATCAGCTCGAATCCGAGGCCAGCTCTTGGCAAGTTGAGGAAACAGTCGTCGGTGAAATGTTTGAAAATTTCCACTGAGTTTCAAAATAAAATTAATCCATTGTTTCTTCAGAGGCTCGGACGAAGGAACTAAAATATACTTTTGTATTCATGTGTACATCCGAACACTGATCAACTGCCATGCTTCGGCTGCGCAGCTCCGTCTCGTCTGTCACTGAACATGGGCTGGCATATGCAAATGTTAGGGGTCGTACATATTAATGATCCCGACTGTTGCGTAACAGTCGGTATTATGTGGAGATTCGCCTGTTTTTCAGGGGTGTTTTTCAAAAACGAGATTTAAGTAAGAAGGAGAAAACAATGGTGTTTGAGACTCACTGTATGTCATGTCCATGTACTGAACTCTTGTTATTTAACTATGCCAAAATAAATTCAATTTCACATTCTAGGGCACCTTTAAGTCTAGTTCTAAGGACGGATAGTAAATTAGAGTCCCCGATCAGGGTGCGTTTCCCGGAAGCATCATTAGCCAACTATGGTCGCAAGTTCCGTCGTTATCAGGCATAGTTCAACGATTCTGTGTTTCCCGAAACCATCGTTCCAACAAACATTCGCAAACAGCTTCGTAAAGTTGTGTGGTTTGAACGACAGCTCTCGACCTATGGTTAGAGGCATCGTTTCTATATTGCATGACATTTGGAGGAAATAAATCCTTATCTTGAGCAAAATAAGCTAGCTGACATTCAGTACAACCGGTGCCTTTTATTTAGAATACATACGCAAATGGAATTTACGTCTTTTAGTTTTTCAAAAGATTTGAAAGTCACGTGTTTGAAGAGTGGCGCATGTGCGAATTTGCTCTACTATGTAAGACACGAGCCAAATATTGAGTCTGGTAATAAAGCAGAACAACTGATAACAATTCAGAAAGTCCACAGATGACATTTCTGGAATTTATATAACACAAATGAAGCGTTAATTGGATCTCAAACAGTTTTATTAAAAGTAGTTATTACTCCACCACGTGTGAAATACACACGTGGTTGAACAAATATTTGCAGACAATGGGTTTTGGGGAAATCAAGCTCAGTTGATTTTTCCAACAATGCATCGGATACTATGATAGTGAATCAGCAAACTACGTCGATTGTGCGGAAACGCACCTCTGAGTGATCTTGACTGTGTGGGCGGATGTCATATAGGTATCTGTGGAGCCTGGTTCTGCAAAGACTTAAAAACAAATAACAAAACTTTAAAATCAATTCTATATTTAACTGGTAGCCAATGAAGCGAGATAAAAAACAATGTAATGTGTTCACATTTACACTTCCCTTTGAGAAGCCGTGCAGAAGCATTTTGAAATAATTGCAAACGTGTGATGCATATCTGAGGAGCACCAATATATAAAGAGTTACAATAGTCTAATGGGAAAGTTACAAAAGCATGCATAGCAATCTCAAAGTTCTCTGTAGACGAGAAGGGCTTAACCGGCTTGGCTAAAAGACAAAGATGATAAAAATCAGGACTTAACCACAGCACTTATCTGTTTATCATATTTAGGGTTTTTATCAGAACCAAAACCCCCAGATTCTGAAGGTGGAACTGTAAGGCAACAATGTTTGGAGATCATTTGAACCAAACAAGATCATTTTAGTCTTGCTCTCATTAAAGACTCAAGAAATTAAGACTTTAAATGAAGAAAACATTTGAAAACAGGAAATAAAGTGCATGAATAGGCATGTAACTGAAACTAAGCATTGTCCTCATGTTAATCGGATGGGCTGCAGCTTCAAAGACATCTTTTCTGGTGCGTTTCCCGTACAACGACGTAGTTCGCTGATTAACTAGAACGATGCATCGTTGGAAAAATCAACTAGCTAGTCACGACTGTTTCCGAAACCCACTGTCGCAAAGTATCGTTCAACCATGTTGGTTTCGCACGTGGTGGAGTAATAACTACTTTTAATGAAACTGTTTGAGATCCAATTAACGCTAGATTTGTTTTATATAAATTCCAGAAATGTCATCTGAGGACTATTTCTAATTGTTCTCAGTTATTTTGCTTTATTACCAGACTCAATATTTGGCTCGTTCTTACGTAGTGGAGCGCGTTCGCACATGCGCACTCTTCAAAGACGTTACTTCAAATCTTTTGACAAACTAAAAGACGTAAATTCCATTTGTATGTATTCTAAATAAAAGACACCGGTTGTACTGAATGTCAGCTAGCTTATTTTGCTCAAGATAAGGATTTATATCCTCCAAATGTCATGCAATATAGAAACGATGTCTCTAACCACAGGTTCGAGAGCTGTCGTTCAAACCACACAACTTTGAGATGCTGTTTGCGAATGTTCGTTGGAACGATGGTTTCGGGAAACACCGAATCGTTGAACTATGCTGATAACGACGGAACTTGCGACCATAGTTGGCTAACAATGCTTCGGGAAACGCACCCCTGATCAGCAGGTTTATTATGGTTAGGAGTAGGAGTGCCCTGTGAAAAAGAAATATGCTATGTATACTTGCAGCTAGAGCAAGTAAGGTCACAATAGAGACAAGATGTGGAAATGTGGCATTGATGCTGTCACGGTTAAGCAGAGATATAGAACGGTCAGTGATGGGAACATGTCACCCTCTGAATGTTCAGAGAGGACAGTTGGTTTGCTAACTTTCAAATTGTTTGCTAAGGGTAAAATATGACATGCTGTGTGGTCTTTTACACTATCCTTGCTGATGTAGATGTGCATTATATTTATTGAACATCTGACATATTAACAAGTTCAACCATTCGCATGATGTTCTAAAAGGTATTTGAAATACATTTATTTTATGCTAAGTACTACAAATACATTTACATACTTGTGTAAATACCCTGCAATTGACCCTTCGCTAAGCCACGCCCGAAAACCGCCACTGGCCAATCGTGTCTTAGCAACCGTAACTTTGCGCGGGAGGTCTGGCAAGCTTTCGAGCAAGGGAAACATGCTGAAGCATTGTGCGTATGGATTGTGCAAATCTGATACCGGTATCCTGAAAGTTTGGACGTGGAGAAATGATGAGCGTGATCAAGCAGTGTGGGAGACCCACTAATGGTAAATGTCGACATGATAAACAAAAACTACCTAAACGTTATTGGAACGCTTGGAAATATTACGTTCTTTGTTCATAATGATATAACGTAAAATAAGATGATTAAAGACAAGACAAAGGCTCACTGACATACTTTAAAATATATTTCAGCATTTTGTTAATCGACGTCCTACTAACGTTATGACTAAGTTACTTTAACCCAATCGATCGCGGCTCTCTCGGTATTAGTTTTTGTTCCACAAGATTTATGGATAAACTGTTTGATTTATAATTATTAGGATTTTCACATACCCTGCTGTGCATGAACATAGCTGTTCCTCAATTTGTGTCTTTCCCATTTGAACGGTCAGCATATGAGGCGCTGCTGCTTGCGCTGGGACAATAACGTTAGGCTTTAGCTTCAATTTTTAAGAAATTATTCTGTAATCGGTTGCATATAATGTCGTGAATATATCCTTCGAATGCAATACTGCAGTCCCTTTTGTCTCGTTCTCTCAGATATTTCACTTTCGCACGAAAATGATTAATTATCTCATTGGGAATGTCTGACACCGGTGCAGACACACTGTAATAGATGTGCCAGCCGCAAAGCTGACAGGCGTAAGCAACAGTAACTAGGGAGGGCGGGGCTTACGTAGGGTCAATTGTACTTTTGGTGTGCTAAATTGGTATACTTAAAGTCTGCTCTACTTAAACTAATTTTGTACTTAATGTACTTTTCATTATCCAGAAATAGTGCTGAGATCCAACTAAAGATACACTTGAGCATATTTGATTGTGCTAAAATTTAGCTATTGCAAGTACTGTATTACTTAAGATACACTTTCAATATTTTGCATTTAAAGACTGATATTATATGATCCTAGCCTTTCACATTTTAGGCTTGATATTAAGAAATGTGCATTGTGCTATAAAGAAGTGCTATTATATTTAGCCTATATCAGTAAGTCTATATAGTGATATGTGTCAATATGTTAATGGATTTGTAGTATACTTAAGAAATAATGTATTTTAATTTCATTTTGGTATTATTCTTTTTACTAGGGGAATGACGAGAAAAAAAAAACATCAAATTTGATCATACTTTTCAGACTATAGATGCACTAGGGGAAAAAAATTATAATTTTATCAGATTTCCAACTGGATTTCATGTTTTCCTGTTCAGACTAAACTCAAAAAGACAGAAATACTCAAAAGATTTGAGTTGAATAGGACAAAACTTTTAGCTATTGTTCTGCCTGTGTGTACAATAGCTAAACGTATTTCTAATATCGATTTACTGTTGACTGTATTCTCAGTTAAATATTTTCAGATACTGTTCTTCTACCGATTAACCCCACTCACTACTTGACATGAAACATTTTATTTGCCAGTTGGTAAATGAGACCCTTTGGATGCAGTGGAATGTAATATGTTGCTGTTTTAAGGGTTATCTGACTTAATGCAGTGATTTTCAGACCCTCTCAGCGCCCTCTTGGCCAGTCGCCTGCAGATCCTCCACTTAAAGCTCTGCTTCAGCGATGTTGCTCACTGCCGCTGCCAACCACTCTCTCTGCACTAGAGCCCATTGCCCTGACACATGTGCTCACTCCTCCAGGTACAGTGCATGTCAAACCCATATACAGACATAAGCAGAAATATAGTTAATTCATTTCAAAATGGTTCTTTTCAGCCATTTTTTAAAATATATTTAGCTGTGGTGTGTCAGTAGTAAATTTCGTAACACTTTACTTGAAGGGGTGTGCATAAGACTGGCATGACACCTTCATATGACGCACGTCATGAATATGAAGGAGGTTTTATGCATGTTTATGAGAACTGTCATTAAGTGTCATTCGATCAATTGTGACATTTTTAACTGCAAATATGAATGCAGATATGATTTGAGATGTCTCTGTTATGACAACTTGACATAAACCAATACAACATAACCTGTCAGTGTCAATGTGACAAACAAATACAACCTGTCACAAACATGTCATAAACATGACAAAACAGATTAATTATCAAACTTAAGAAAGCACTTAGCTTTATTGGTTAACATTACATTAAACTGCCATGTGGTTGGTTTTGACATTGGCTGTCATGAGGCCATTATAACTGTCATGAAAAATTATTTTTAACCTCAACTACAGTGATACTAATTTAATTTGTCATTAAAATGTTATAATGGCCTCATGACAGCCAATGTCAAAACCAAATACATGACAGTTTAATGTAATGGTAACCCATAAAGCTAGGTGGTTTCTTAAGTTTGATAATTAATATGCTATGTCATTATTATGACATATTTATGACAGGTTGTGTTTCTCTTAGTAATGTCAAGTTGTCAAAACAAAGACATCTTAAACAATGTCATATTTGCATTAAAAATGTCTATAATAATTGTAATAATTATAATAATTGAGTGAATGACACTTAATAACAGTTGTCATAAACATGCATGAAACTACTGTGGCAGTATTGCATTCACTTGAAGAAAAAGAAATCTACTCTGTTTTTCTGAATTAACGAGTTAATTTTTCATGAGAAAAAATTTTTTGCTCTGTTTTTCTGAATTAATGAGTTAATTTTTCATGAGGAAAAAAAGTTTTTGCTCTGTTTTTCTGAATTAACGACTTAATTTTTCATGAGAAAAAAAGTTTTTGCTCTGTTTTTCTGAATTAACGACTTAATTTTTCATAAGAAAAATTTTTCATTCAGAAAAACAGAGCAAAAAAAAAATTCCATGAAAAATTAACTCATTAATTCAGAAAAACAGAGCAGAAAAAAAAATTTCTCATGAAAAATTAACTCGTTAACTCAGAAAAACAGAGCAAAAAGAATTTTTCTCATGAAAAATTAACTCGTTAATTCACAAAAACAGAGTAGATTTTTTTTTCTTCAAGTGAATGCAATACGCCACCATATGAAACCTCCTACATATTTATAACATATGTCATGTCATGATTATGCACACCCCTTCAAGTAAAGTGTTACCGAAAATGTTAGTTTACATTTCCAAACATTCCTTTAGCCATTAATCGTTATAACCCAGTACATTTTTTGTGTGCACAAGGAGTCTGAAAACAACTGGTATCATCTGAACTCACCATCATCGAGTCAGAAAAAAACTGAGACTAAATCCAGAAAAACTGCAGCAACTTCTCCAAGATGCTTGAAGAAACTTGCCTGCAAAGCTACAGCTCTATGAAAAGTTTTAGGCTCTTCAAGGCTTTCAAAAATGATGTCATAAATAGATTTTATTTATCAATTAAAAGGATAGTTCACTTCGAAATAAATTTTTGGTATATTTTCCCTTACCTCAAGGGCATCCAAGATGTAGGTGTCTTTGTTTCTGCAGTATTTAAATTTTTTTATATTTTTAGGTCAAACCGTTGTTGTCTGTCAGTCATATAATGGAGGTCTATGGTCACCACCTTCAAAGAGCATCCACTGAGAAGTCCAAATTAAACATGATTTAATGACTCGTAAATGTAAGTACACATTGATGGCCTAAGATACGAACGAGCGGTTTGTGTAAGAAAACGAACAGTATTTACTTCGTTTTTACCTCTTGAAACCACAGCCACAAAGCGCCCGTGCCCTCAAATCACTTGGACATGTGGTTACTAGAGGTAAAAACGATATAAATACTGTTGGTTTTCTCACACAAACCGCTCATTTCGTGTCTTAGGCCATCAATGTGTACTTACATTTATGAGTTATTAACCCATGTTTAATTTGGACTTCTCTGTGCATGCTCTTTGAGTGTGGTGACCATAGACCTCCATTATATGACATAGACACGAACGGTTTGACCTAAAAACATCAAAATTGAAAATACTGTGGAAACAAAGACACCTACATCTTGGATGCCCTTGAGGTAAGCTAAAACATACCAAAATTGTATTCCAAAGTGAACTATCCCTTTGAGCTTTATTAACTAAATCAATATTTGGTCTGAGTACCCTTTGCGATGAGAACAGCTTTTGTCCAGGTACACTTGAACAGTTTTCCAGTAGATTTGCAGGTAGGTTTCTTCAAGCCGTCTTGGAAATGTTCCCTCAGTTTTTTTTTTTTCTGTTTCATGTAATCACAGTCGGACTCGATTGATGGTAAGATCGGATCTCAGTGTGGATCATACTGGCTGTTGTCAGACTCCTTCTGCATACACAATTCTCACTAGATTATATATATATATATATATATATATATATATATATATATATAAACAAAAAGCATAACACATGGAGTGCAAACATAAAAATAGTGCAAAATAAACATGACCACCAGCCTGAACATTCTCCAAACAATCTGATCTCTGGGCAATATTAATAATATGAAAGCATAAAATTGCATATGACAACCACCCTTCTCTTAGGCCAGTGTAACAACATCATAGCAGTTTCATTTTCTCAAGTTTCTCATCTAGTTCTGGTTGGAGATTTCTCTTTGTGGCACAAATTTTTAAATAATTGTATATGGAGCACTTGCACTTATTCCAGTAATCTGTTCTGCAGTTAAATCGATGGCTAAATCAGGCATTCTCCGTGTAAGGAACAGCAGCACAGGATCCAACAGACGGAGGCTGTTTAGACCAGGATCTGGACCACTGCATGTAAACATGGTGAGTAAATCCAGCCTCTATTCATCATCTGGTGTTTGCGTTATGTTTCTGGGAATAATGTTTCTGTGTGAGGAAGTAATGCAAGACAAATGAGGGGTACAACATTAAAACTTCAGTAACTTCTTTTAAAGGGATTGTTCACCCAAAAATGAAATCGTCATCATCATTTACTAAACCTCAAGTCATTTCAAACTGACAGGACTTTTGTTTATCTTCAAAACACAAATGAAATATTTTTATCTCACCTAGAGAAATCAGTGCCTACATTGAAATTCCATGCAAACACAATGTAGGCTCTTCAATAAAGTTCACAAAGACATTGTTAATGTAATCAATATGAATCAAGCAGTTTTTGCTCAGTTTTCAGAAAGTGACAGTATATCAGAGTATATCAAATATCAGAGATTTTAATGTTGTGATGAGTAGTTAAAGGAGTAGTTCACATTCAAGGGGACATGTCATGCAAAATCCACTTTTTAGCCCTTAAATGCATTTTGTTGTAGATTTGGAGTGTTTATAAGTACAGAAAAGATGAAATTATTCTCTTCATGTGCTTCAGTTTATATCTTTATATTCTGTTTTGGTCATATTTTTCAACCTGTTTAGATTTTTCTGTTGTCTATGACGTTTTTTGATCAAGTATGTCACCGTATTTGCAGCAGAACTGACAAATAAGGACATTGACTACTGGTCCAACACTTCCAGCAATCCGCCATTATTATTTCTCGCTCCGATTTTGTAGTCCAAGCTCAATGATGCAGAAGTTACGAGAGGGCTAGTCAAAATGTTCGGTTGTTGGATGTAGTGACCTGAAGCACTTCAAGGATTCCCACTTCAACAACCTCCGCCAGTATACAGAAGGGTTTGTCGATCGACTTCTATCATTTAGCTGCTGTGTTTCCTGATGCTTTCTAAACGTAAGTTATCATTTTATTATCAATACAGATTTTTAGTGGTAAGATCAGATCGCAGTCATTTATCTTGTCAGTGTGCTTGTTTTAACAAGAGAAATAGTCGACTTTCACTAATAACACAACATAGTTAACTTATATACCTGCCTCGATATGAAGACGTTGTTCTGCAGGTTCGTCGTCGTCATCTTTTTCAAATCGCTCGCTCTGGCTCGAATATGTAAGGCTTGGTGGACAAGTCTTCCGTTGTTGACATTTTGTTAACGTGTGAATAAAAATGTTCTTTGAAGCTATAGTAATCGTATCTCTTATCAAACTACAATAATGGCCGAAACGGAGTTTTGAGCTGACCGTGAACTCAGATGAGAACAGCACTGAAAACGCACTGAAACGACTTGCTCACAGAAGCACATCAGAAAAGGGGTAGAAAAGGGGCCTGTGGAGCTATAATAATGAGGAATTCAGACCCAAGCATTGCAGTTATGCTTTATATATAGCACAAATGTATGATTTATAAGTAAAAATTAGTGATTTAAAAGCATGATATGTACCCTTAAAAAAATAATGCTGATAATTTACTCACCCCATGTCATCCAAGATGTCCATGTCATTCTTTCTTCAGTCGAAAAGAAATTAAGGTTTTTGATGAAAACATTCCAGGATTTTTCTAATTGAGGTCTTCAGAGTAAAAGGTAGGTCAGTTACAATGTAGCAGCCTGAAAACACTGCTTGTGTAATTATGATTAATATTCATAAAATAACATTTTGAAAAATCATATATATGTAATTATGTTATATCTGTCAATTATCCATCAATATTTCATATCTACTGTATGATTGTAATATTTAATAGTTGTTGTTAGGGGTTTTGTTGTGATGATATCCCATTACACATTTTGTCATGCTTGAAATCTTTAAAAAAACTCCTTTAGTCTGGTTAAATGGGCCTGCGTTTATCTCTACTCTTCATATATTTCATTATACACTCACCTATTAGGAACACCATACTAATACTGTGTTTGACCCCTTTTTGCCTTCAGAACTGCCTTAATTCTACGTGGCATTGATTCAACAAGGTGCTGAAAGCATTCTTTAGAAATGTTGGCCCATATTGATAGGATAGCATCTTGCAGTTGATGGAGATTTGTGGGATGCACATCCATGGCACGAAGCTCCCGTTCCACCACATCCCAAAGATGCTCTATTGGGTTGAGATCTGGTGACTGTGGGGCCATTTTAGTACAGTGAACTCATTGTCATGTTCAAGAAACATATTTGAAATGATTCAAGCTTTGTGACATTATCCTGAGGATGGGTACATAGTGGCTATAAAGGGATGGACATGGTCAGAAACAATGCTCAGGTAGGCCGTGGCAATAAATCGAATGCCCAATTGGTACTAAGAGGCCTAATGTTTGCCAAGAAAATATTCCCCACACCATTACACCACCACCACCAGCCTGCACAGTGGTAACAAGGCATGATAGATCCATGTTCTCATTCTGTTTACGCCAAATTCTGACTCTACCATCTGAATGTCTCAACAGAAATCAAGACTCATCAGACCAGGCAACGTTTTTCTAGTCTTCAACTGTCCAATTTTAGTGAGCTCTTGCAAATTGTAGCCTCTTTTTCCTATTTGTAGTGGAGATGAGTGGTACCCGGTGGGGTCTTCTCCTGTTGTAGCCCATCCACCTCAAGGTTGTGTGTGTTGTGGCTTCACAAATGCTTTGCTGCATACACTGTAAAAAATATTGTTGGTTTAACTTAAAAAATAAGTAACCTGGTTGCCTTCAAATTTTAAGTTGATTGAACTGGAAAAAGTCAGTTAATGCAATGAAGGAGATTGATTTAACCATCAGAAACTCAAAATAATAAGTTATCTGAACTAAATAAATTATTTAAGTTGATTTGACAAAAGAAAAAATGTTGCGATAACAGATCTTGAAAATATTTTTTTTTACAGTGTACCTCGGTTGTAACAAGTGGTTATTTCAGTCAAAGTTGCTCTTCTATCAGCTTGAATCAGTCAGCGCATTCTCCTTTGACCTCTAGCATCAACAAGGCATTTTCGCCCACAAAACTGCCGCATACTGGATGTTTTTCTCTTTTCACACCATTCTTTGTAAACCCTAGAAATGGTTGTGCGTGAAAATCCCAGTAACTGATCACATTGTGAACTGAGACCGGCCCGTCTGGCACCAACAATCATGCCACGCTCAAAATTGCTGAAATCACCTTTCTTCCCATTCTGACATTCAGTTTGGAGTTCAGGAGATTGTTTGACCAGGACCACACCCTAAATGCATTGAAGCAACTGCCATGTGATTTGGTTGATTATATAATTGGATTAATGAGAAATTGAAGTGTTCCTAATAATCCTTTAGGTGAGGAATGGTAAAACAGCATCATACAGAGTAAATGAGTAAAGCTTTCTTCCTGCACATTTTAAGGAGTAGATGTGTACATGGATGAATCACTCAACTTCTAAATTAAGTGCTGATGAAGCTACTTTGAGATCTAGTTTAGTGATGAGCTCATGTCATCTTAAACTCACGCTCGCAAAGGATCGCCATAATTTGGCGAGTGAATTCTCAGCCTCACAGCTAATTTGGGGTCACTATTAAAATTGTTCCCTCGATTGCATTATGTAAAGGTTTTATTTAAAGAAATGAGTCATCAATATTCAAACAAAGCATGCATGCTGGGAATAAGAGACTAATTATCGGTGTCGAGTGGCCTCTTTCCTCATCAGTCTGGTAAAAGCCATTCCACTCCACATTCATATTCTATACTCCTTTTTTGCACTTCTAATATAATATTTGGTACCTCACTTTCTCTCATACTGCAATATATGTAATACATAAATAATAATAATGAAAAGAGTACTTTTTGAGTACTCTTATTTTGATACATCTTTAGTCTTTTTTTCTTTTTTGTTTCACATTCGTTTGTGTTTATTTGTCTTTACTTAAGTTTAGAAGCTTCAGAGGCTGACTCAGGTAAGACCAGGTTTACAATTTAGAAAATTGCCATGGCAATGATGTGATTAAAATGTTTGTTACAGACAAGCAGTTAATGGTAACCTAATTGCAATGGCAGGTGCATAATGTATCACAATTGGCTTTCCAAATTATGAAAACATGCATAATTCATGTTCAGTTGTAATTGCAGTGCAATTACCACAGATTATGTTTACAAGATCGGCACATTTGCAGACTTTAAACGGCAAAGGTTTGAGGTTCCGATTTTTGGACTTGGAATTACTCATTGACCTGATGTTGAAGAATGTATTTATTCATGCTGATGGGTTGTTAAAGAGGAGGATCATTGCTCATTGTTTCAAGGCTGCTGGAGAAAGCAGGCAAGGGCGAGGATCTATAAGCAGGATTTGTAATGAAATAACACATATTACTCCAAGGACAAAGGAATAAAAACCACGAGAAGCACCGGACTAGAAGCATCCATACGTGTACACCAACTGACAAATTAATAAGTGAAACACAAGGGCTATAAATACTCTCAGGGGCAAACAAGCTTAATGAGTAAATAAGGAAACAGACACACCTTGGGAGACTGATCGACATGAAACTGCATAGGACTACAAGACTTGGCACAAGACAGGAAATGACAAAAGTACACACAAGACAAGTGGAACACAAGACAGGAATCATGAGCGCAATGTGGGACATGACCGGTCATTTCTATTTTGTATAACAAACAGTTTGTCGTCCACTAGTGCAGCGGTCAAAAAAAAAAAAGATTTATTGTGTCTATTTTTATTTCTCCATGAAAGAAATTTTATGAGAAAAGGATACTTAATGCAACATAACTAAGAACTCCTTTCCTGTGATATTTGAGAAGATATTCAGCTTCTTTTGTCATGGTCTCTATTTCCTTGGTAAGACCTTTTACTATAGAGCAATAGTGTTGCAGTTTTATTTGTGAGGTCTGCCTCCAAGTTGATTAGAAAAAGAACCGAGACGCATTTGCAATTACGCACAAGCTCTCAGACAGGAAGTATCATTAATTTCCTGTTCGTCAACATTTTATCCTGTCTATTGTTGTTTCCTCAGCCAGACTACTCAAAATGTATGCCTACATGACTTATGGTCCATTCACACCAAGTACAATAACTAAAAAGATAACTATAATAATAACTAGCATCCACACCAAGGCATTATAAAGATCTGTGTATTATAAGCGTGCACTGTTGTCTGCCACTTTAAATGCTCATGGTGTTTAAAAGAGTAGTTAACTTTTAAAAAAACTTTTGCTGATAATTTACTTACGCCCATGTCATCCAAGATGTCCATGTCTTTCTTTCTTCAGTCGAAAAGAAATTAAGTTTTTTGATGAAAACATTCCAGGATTTTTCTCTATATAATGCACTTCACTGGGAACTCTCCTGTTTGAACTCATTCATCAAAATGAACAAATCTTTTTTAGAGTCATTTCGTTCATTCGTTTGTTGAATCAGGCTGGGCGATATGGACCAAAAGTCATATCCCGATATATTTAGGCTGAATATCGATATACGATATATATCGCAATGTTTTTTTGGCAAAGTGGGAGCAAATGTTCAGTCAAAGTCAAAGCCAAAAATGATGTCACAAGTAGCCTTGTTTTATTGAAACCGGCTATTTCAGTGAACAGGTGCAAAATCAAATGAATAAACAATACAAAAGTTCCCTTTCGTAGTCACTCCGAGTTACGTCGGAAATAACGGAGAATGAGGGTTTCGCATAGAAAGCCAATCCTCTTCGAGAATTTAATCGCAGAGCCAATGGCGTGCAAACGCCTTGGGTCTGCAGAATTTGCATAGCGTATCTCCGCCTCCCCTTGTGGGTATAAAAGGAGGAAGCGGACGCAACCGGCAGTATGTTTCGCTTCGGAGCCAGAGAACTTCTTCACTCCACAAGCCACACAATCTGAGTTACTACTGTGACTCACCTCTTCGAAGACGAGCGGGACTCTTCTGGTGTTGGTGTGACGACGGTATCCAGCGAGTTTCACATTGCCTGCGATCTGAGCAGTGGTCTGCTAGTGTGTGTGTCTCCCTGGTCGCTTCAACATCAGCAGAGTTTTCTCCTCTCAGCTAAAAGAGTGGGCACGTCCTTTTAAAGACGATCTGCCCATGTGTTTCTGAGTGCGGTCTTCTGATAGATTCAGCTGATGGGCGCGAGCGCTGTTTGACGTGTTTGGGCTTTGATCACGCTCAGACAGCGCTCGCCACAGAGTGAGCGCACGCACTCACTGCTGACTTGTCTTCGACAGTTCGAGGGCAAGAGTGCGGTCCCACTGAAACTTTCAGAGGCTCCTGGGGCATATGGCATCCGCAGCCGCTGCAACGCCGCTCGGTTTGCTTCATATGAGACCGCTTCAGCTGTGGCTTTGCGATCGAGTCCCGAGGTGGGCATGGCATCGCGGCACGCTCAGGGTTCCAGTGACCCCGACCTGCCATCAGACCTTTTTCCCGTGGACGAACCTCAGCTTTTTACGGGCAGGTGTCCCTCTTCAGCGAGTTTCCAGGCATCTTGTTGTCTCCACAGATGCTTCCACCACGGGTTGGGGAGCCATGTGCAATGGGCATGCAGCCGCGGGTTCCTGGACAGGACCCCAGTGCCTTATGCATATCAATTGCCTCAAGCTGCTGGCAGTACGCCTGGCCCTGCACTGCTTTCGGGCACTGCTCAGGGGTCAACACGTACTTGTCCGATCAGACAATACGGCCACAGTAGCGTACATCAACCGTGAGGGTGGTCTTACGCTCACGCCGGATGTCGCAGCTCGCACGCCACCTCCTATTATGGAGTCAGAAGCACCTGAGGTCCCTTCGTGCTATCTACATTCCAGGAGACCGGAACCTGGCAGCCGACGAGTTGTCCAGGGTCTGCCCTATCTCGTGGCGACTCCATCCCCAGTCGGTCCAGCTGATTTGGGACCAGTTCGGGGACACTCAGATAGATCTGTTTGCCTCCCACGAGCCGTCCCACTGCGCCCTATTTTCTCCCTGACCGAGGGCTCCCTCGGCTCAGATGCTCTGAGCGCACAGCTGGCTGCAGGGCCTACGCAAGTATGCGTTTCCCCAGTGAGCCTTCTCGCATGAACTCTGTGCAAGATCAGAGGCGGACGAGGAGCAGGTCTTGTTGGTAGCCCCATATTGGCCCACCAGGACCTGGTTCTCCGAACTGATACTCCTCGCGACAGCACCTCCTTGGCCTATCCCTCTGAGACCGGATCTCCTCTCTCAGAGACGGGGCACCCTATGGCACCCTCGTCCCGATCTCTGGAAGCTGCACGTGTGGCTTCTGGATGGGACGAGACAGGTTGAGTACCCTGCCACCTGTGGTGGCAGCTACCATCTCTTCCACTAGAGCATTGTCCACTAGACACGTCTATGCGTTGAAGTGGAACCTCTCCGTCAACTGGTGCTCTTCTCGCCGAGAGACCCCCGGAGATGCTCTATCAGTGTCGTGCTTTCCTTCCTGCAAGAAGGGTTGGAGTGAAGGCTGTCTCCCTCCACCCTGAAAGTTTATGTGGCTGCTATTGCCGCTTTTCATAATGCAGTTGAAGGTAAGTCTGTGGGAAAACACGACCTGATCATCAGGTTCCTGAGGGGAGCGAGGAGTCTGAATCCTCCTCGCCCCCCTCGGTACCTTCTTGGGACCTCTCAGTGGTTTTAAGTGCCCTGCAGAGGCCTCCCTTTGAGCCTCTGCAATCAGTTGAGATTAAGTTCCTGTCTATGAAGACAGCGCTTCAAGAGGGTTATGTTTTGGGGTGTGGTAACTGTAGTATAAGCGGAATAATTGACTTCAGGCCGTCTGAATTATCGAAAAATAATGCACACCCGAGATCTGGCCACTCCACTGAGCTCGCTCGTGAGCCGCCATTACCACCTCGGGTGTGCATTATTCCTAATAATTCAACGGCCTGTCGATCAATTATTCCTTACATAATTCATGTACCCTTCCCGTAAAGTGTTACCGTTTTAACTAATGGTGCTTTTCCATTACCAGTATCAGATAGACTCGGCTCGCCTTGACTCGGCTCGACTCAACTATTGTTCGATTTTCCATTGTAGACTGTACCGCCACAAATAGTACCCGGTCGTCATAGCGACGCCTTCGTTCCTCGTTGCCCTATCAATCTTCGCAGGATCCTCTCTTCGGCCACCAAACAAAGGAAAGTTCTGCACCTCCTCGTTTGACCATGGCGTATTCTTCCGAGTTGCCATAATAATAGTAGTTAGTTTAGTAGTTATCTCTTGCCAAACTATTTAAAAATAGTGGGGTTATTCTGGATACTCCATCTGGCGCGTGCAATGATGACGCAGTAAATGGTGACAATTCTCTCTGAATGAATGGAGGATGGAGCAGGCTTCACTCAATAATTACACTTAGATTTATTTAAGAGTGCTGGCCTAATAAGTAGAGTTCATATATGGTAGAAGAGGCCGCACTTTGCATAGACAGTTTATTTTACACAAAACGCGTTTCGGCGTGTGCCTTCTTCAGTGTGCAGTGTGCGCACACTGAAGAAGGCACACGCCGAAGCGTGTTTGTGTAGAAGAACTGTCCGCACAGACAAAGTGCGGCCTCTTTCTTCCATAGATGATTCACTCTGAACAATCAGCAGTCGGCATTGTTTTCAAGTGACATTTTAGTATCGCCTTAGCTCACCTTAGCTCGCTACGAGAACCTCGTCGGAGGTGGTACAACACCTGAAAGCAGGAACAGGTACGACTTTTACACAGTGGAAAACCAAACAAAGAGCGAGCCGAGCCAAGTCGAAGTCGAGTCGAGCTGGTACTGTGTAGTGGAAAAGTGCCATTACATTGTTATACAAATAAAATCTAAAAAATAACCTGCTGGGAAGGTTCTGGGGAAGGTTCTGGGAGCACTACTTTTTGAGGAAGAAAATACTTAGGCTACAGTATGTCTACCAGTTGTGAAGTTGTGTGACAGTTTTATCATTTTAATTTGGACTACAGAAAGTGTATGTATATTTTTATTATTATTCATTCATTTTTGGTACATTTCTTAAGAAGCACAATTTATTTTTAGACTTATTTGTTGTGGTCTGCGCAATATTAAATATTAAAAGTTAATGATAATAATTAAAATAATATATTGAATTTAACAGGTGTCTCTCACATTGTCCCACATCAACATTACAATAGTGTAAATTAGTGTACAATGTTTTATGATAATAATTTATTCTATTTAGTATGCATTTCATTAATTTAACATTTAATATTGGGGCATCCAAGTTATTTGACAGGCATATTTGAACAATTTTTTAAAAGTAATGCAATAGTTACTTTCTCTGGTAATTAGTTAATTTTATAATGATTTAACTCAAATGAGTAACTACTAACTCAGTTACTATTTGTGAGAAGTAACTAGTAACTATAACTAATTACTTTTTTAAAGGGATATTCCACTTTCTTTGGAAATAGGCTCATTTTACAACTCCCAGAGTTAAACAGTTGAGTTTTACGTTTTCAATCCATTTAGATGATTTTCTGATATTTAGAAGAATATCACTAACAAGACAGTTTCTGGTCTCATTGACTTCCATAGTAGAAAAAAAATATATACTATGGAAGTCAATGAAACCAGAAACTTTCTGGTTACTGATATTCTTCTGAATATCAGAAAATCATCTAAATGGATTCGAAAACGGTAAAACTCAACTGTTTAACTCTGGGGAGTTGTAAAATGAGCCTATTTCCAAAAAAAGTGGAGTATCCCTTTCACGGTAACATGCCCAACACTGGGTAGTAGTTCCATCCCTGTCTAGGCTAGACCTACTTCAGAGATCTTTGCAAATGTAGCACTGCCCCATGGGTCAGTCCATATGTGTATTTACACGTGCGCCTCCCTATGGGTAGGATGTGGCCTCCATAGCGTCCCTCTTCATTGGACTAGGTACACTTCCCCAGCACTAACAACACTGATTATGGCTGGGGGAAAAAAATAATTGAGAACCAAAGCACTTTTCCTGTGAAGTAAACATACTAAGCAACCACAGCTAAAACTGTCTCTATGGTAAGCTTTGTCCCTTCCACCTGTTGGTATGGAGGACTATTATTCTTTGGGATTGCCTAGGGAGCTGGGTAGGTACGACTGTACAGGGATCAGTTGCCAAAAGGGCACAATAGAGCTTGCCAGCATCTGCATCTCCACCACTCGAAACAGTTCAGTGAGATGTGACGCTTTCCTTAGAGATCTCATTTGTCAGTCTTCGTCGACAGTGTTGAATGTGACTGACATATAGGGCACGTCATGGTTACTGATGTACTCTATGTTCCCTGGTGGAGGGAACGAAGACATTATGTTCCTCCTTCCACAACCCTGAACCACCCTGCTGAATGGCCAGAATCCCAATCTCTGCTCCCTAACATAAACCTGAGTGGATGCATGCCACCATCTTCAGCAGCCTCTCTTTATCTTTCTGCTGCTTTTTTGTGAAGCCATGCTACTAAAAGATGTGAGGAAAAAACAGACAACTTAACCTGGACAGATTTGTTTTTCTTATGTTATTCACATATAGGGAAGTCATTGCCAAATTTTTGCCATTTTGGTTTAATTGTACAGCACTACACGTTAATTTTAAAGCTTTACACAAACAGTGATTGATTGTGGTAAACCTCTGAGCAATTCAGTGACATCAAAGCCACACTGTAAAAAATAACCGTGATTTTAACGGTAAAAACTGTAAAAATGCTACAGTGCAAAACTGTTAATTAGTAAACAGAAAGTTTCCGTATTATACACGGTAAATAACTGTGATATAATTTTACCGCAAAATACCGTTATTTACAGTTTTTGAAAGTGAAAAAGAACAAATCATTGAATAAGTTACAGTGAAAAAACGTAAATTCACATTCCCACAATTCCCTGTGTGACACTTCACATTTTATGTTTTTTTGTTGAAATAACTATGGTTCCTCATAATTGTATTGTTTTTTTTTCTAATCAGGTATGTACATTAGTACGGATGGCATATTGCATTCACTTGAAGGAAAAAAAATCAACTATGTTTTTCTGAATTAACGAGTTAATTTTTCATGACAAACATTTCTTTTGCTCTGTTTTTCTGAATTACAAGTTAATTTTTCATGAGAAAATTTTTTTTGCTCTGTTTTTCTGAATTAACAAGTTAATTTTTCATGAGAAATATTTTTTGCTCTGTTTTTCTGAATTAACGAGTTAATTTTTCATGAGAAATTTTTTTTTGCTCTGTTTTTCTGAATTAATAATGAAATAATATATAAACATTTTTAT
Source organism: Hybognathus amarus (assembly GCA_030378365.1). Classification (NCBI taxonomy): domain Eukaryota; kingdom Metazoa; phylum Chordata; class Actinopteri; order Cypriniformes; family Leuciscidae; genus Hybognathus; species Hybognathus amarus. The sequence goes on along the minus strand of JAQIUQ010002402.1, from coordinate 202,392 downwards.
GAAAAATTAATATAATAAAATTTCATTTCTATTATAAGAAATAATAAAATGAAAAATTAAGTCGGTATATTCAGATAAAACAGAGCAAAAACTTTTTTTCTCATGAAAAATTAAGTCGTTAATTCAGAAAAACAGAGCAAAAACTTTTTTTCTCATGAAAAATTAACTCATTAATTTAGAAAAACAGAGCAAAAAAAATTTTCTCATGAAAAATTAACTCGATTAATTCAGAAAAACAGAGCAAAAAAAATTTTCTCATGAAAAATTAACTTGATTAATTCAGAAAAACAGAGCAAAAAAAATTCTCATGAAAAATTAACTTGTTAATTCAGAAAAACAGAGCAAGAAAAATTTTCTCATTAAAAATAAACTCGTTAATTCAGAAAAACAGAGTAGATTTTTTTCTTCAAGTGAATGCAATACACCACTGTACATTAGGGTTACATTTAATGTTGTTAAATTAATGTTTATTGCATTTTTTTTATTTAATGCTGTGGTACCATGATGGTGCTTAATGTTTATGTGAATGACATTGTGCAGCTTCTTTAAATGAGTATTGTTTTATACAAGTATTCACTTGTAATGAGCTGTGATTGCTCATGTAACTCTCGTCTCTCCTGTGCTGATTGTTGTTTGTCAGTGTATTACAATGGTCTAAAACAGATATCAATTCATTAATAAGTTGATAAATCCACATTTTATCAGAAAATAAAATACGGTTTATTACTGTAAATTTTAAGTTAAATCTGTAAAACCATTAACGTTCCTACCGTATTTTTAACTGTAAAGTTTTGGCAACCACAGCTGCCGTTTTTTACCGTAAAATTTAACGGTTTATTTTTTACAGTGCAGTTAACACTGCTCACGTGCTGCCCAAAGCTTGAAGTAACGAAGCAGTCGTGTAAATAAAGTACAAGACACATTATCCCCTTATATAAATTCTAAATTATAAAACAGAATTAAGGATAAGATTCGACTTCACATTGGTTTGAAGTTAAATCTAGTTATTTGAGAAGATATTTTATGTCAGTGTGGAATGTGTTTTACTACTGAAATCATACATGATTCTTACCAACTTTGGCTTTGTATTCACAAAACCCTCTCTGTCTGTTTGAATTTCTGATGTGACCTTTGTTGTGTAAATGTCAAGATGGGTGGAATCAAGCCATTTGGGAATCTCTGTGTCAGCTTATGTAACTGTATGTTCTGCATCAGAAGAGAAAAATCAGTTTAAACACTTTATGCTTCAGATATTTCATAAGAATAATCTGAAGACACTTAATTATTTGTCTTCTGCTATATCTCTTATAAAATGTGTACAAAAGCTGTCACTGGGACAGTAACCTTTAAAACTCTGTTATGTGGACTATTATTCCTTGTCCATGAATATCAATTATCTTTTAAAACCCCCATTTTTGGGGTCAAGTCGAATCAGCTTTATTTTCATAGCTCTTTATACAGTAGAAATAGTTTAAAATCAGCTTCAGAGTACAGAATTATGATTCAAAGTTGATCAAATAAGAGATTCAAATTCTACTGTAAAGCACGAGCAGGTAATAATGTCATCATTCAGCTCAATTCAGTTTACGTTTTGTTCTCATCCGATAGTCAGTGCACTTAAATCAGTAATATTGCTGGAGAGAGAGAGTCCCAGCGTAGCAAGCCAAAGGTGACAGTGACAAGGAACCCAAACTGTCAGGTGACTCTCTGGATCACATGAACGAACATGGTGTGAAACTGATTGGGATACATCAGGTATTAGGTGGCAGAGACGGGTTGTGCTCTTTCCAGCAAAACATGAAGGTAGAGCTGCCATTGAGCAAATAGTCAAAAAAATGACTGACTTCCAGATTTATACTCCCCTCATTCCCGAGTATGGTTAAGTTTACGAGCTAGTGTGAAGGTTAACCCTCAGGTGCTCTTCGTTTTCGGAGTCACACTTGTTATCTTCCCGGTCAAAAGTGACCGGACACCTGAAAATGAAACTTTCTCCATCCTAGTAAAACCAATGCAATTTATTTTTGTTCTATAATATTTATTCTTTTTAATTTAGTATTTTGAGACAATTTAATTGAATTTACTAATATTTATGCAATATTTATGGTTTATTTTTGCCATGGAATATATATATGCTATATATATATATATATATATATATATATATATATATATATATATATATATATATATATATATATATATATATATATATATATATATATATTATTTTTTTTTTTTTTCAAAAAAATATTAATGCAGTATTTTAGTTTAATATAGAGTCTAGGCCTTCAGAAAAAAAAAAATTTTTTGAAGAAAATTAGCACCATCTGGTTACAGTATAGAGAAAAAGCGTAGAATCATGGTGTAACCACTAGATGGCATGTACAGCTCTCTATGGAGAGGCATGTGAATTCCCCAGCTGTTTATGAACACATTTTTGTTGTTGTTGTTGGTGGATTTGATATATAGTTGAAACAATCTCAAAAACTATTTCTTATTAAAAAAAATGAAAAAAAAACAAAAATTCACAATTTTTTTTTTTTTTTTTTTTTTTACAATTTCCCATTCATTTCCTATGGGGTCATTTTTGACCAAAGACCACAAGTGTGACTATTTTTTAAGACCACTTAGCATGCTCAGATCATGACCTCAATTTTTTTGTGTGTTCACATACATAAGTTTCGTAACATTGCAATGAAGCTGTGATTTTTAAAAATTCAAAACATACTTTTTGTAATCAAAATGTATTGGTGTGTATGTGTATAAAAGTGTGTGTGTGTGTGTGTTGGTGGGTGTGTCTGTTTTGCACTCTAGATGTTGTAGAGTGTCACCCCTTTCCTGCGGTGTACTTTTTTTTAGAATTGTGGCCGATTTGTAGATTGTACATACAAAAATTCAGAGAATTATTTTTTTTTGTCAATTTCCCATTCATTTCCTATGGGTCGTCATTTTTGACAGAAGAGCAAAAGTGTGACTCATTTTTTTTACGACCACTTAAATTGCTCGAATCGTGACCTCAATTTTTTTGTGTGTTCACATACCCAATGCTATAAAAGTCACCAAGTTTGGAATTTTCTGAAGAAGCTGTGATTTTTAAATATTCAAAACAGATTTCTTTAATCACAATTTATTGGTGTTTTTGTGTATAAAAGTGTGTGTGTGTGTGTGTAGGGGTGGGTATGTCTGTTTTGCACTCTTGATGTTTTAGAGTGTCACCCCTTCAATGCTGAGCATTTTTTTCTGCATCGTGGCCGATTTGTAGATTGTACACACACAAATTCTCAAGTTTTTGTGTTTTTGTCAATTTCCCATTCATTTCCTATGGTCGGTCATTTTTAACCGAAGAGCACAAGTGTGACTATTTTTTTTTACGACCACTTAGCCTGCTCAGATCATTACCTCAATTTTTTTGTGTGTTCACATACCCAATGCCATAAAAGTCACCAAGTTTCTGTAACATTCCGATGAAGCTGTGATTTTTAAAATTTCAAACACAGAAAATTTTTCTGGTCAGAAATGACCGAAGAGCACCTGAGAGTTAAGGCTTTGACATACCAAGCCTGTGGTTGGTGAGCAGGTTGAATCGGCATCCGTCCTCCGTCGGGTTGGTGTGTCAGGTTGAGATGCAGCCGCAGTGTGTGGTCAGCTTCGCCAAAACTAGTTGTTTTACATTGGTTTGGTGTGTCACGGCCTTTATGATTAGGCAGTCAGTTAGTCGGCTTAAAAGGCCCTGAAGCGAGTTCAGAAACAGACTTCTACCCGACAGTCAAAACGGCATTACGATTTAGTTGCAAAAGTGCAGACTTGAAGACTGGTTTAGGGTGCCATTTGGGACAGAGCCAAAGAGGGAGAACAGAATTCACCACAAAATCAGCCGGTTACATTTACAAAACTTTTCAGTTTGCGTAGATTCTGGAATCTCTGATCCAGTTTGTTTGCTGGCTGCAATATCCTGTTTCAAGGTAGCCTACACTTCACATTTCAAAGTAAAATAACTGGCTGTAGAAGTGTTTTTCAGAGATACAATCTATGTGAGCTTAGCATGTTTCCTAAAAATATTGTGGTATTTTTATGTTTTAGTAAGTGAAAACGTTAGAGCACCTTTAAGTTATTAAACTGTCAGACGGTTCTCTTTATTATAGAGATGTAAAGAGATGAAAATACCGGTAAAAGGCTTACGATGGTTGTTGGTGTTCATTCACTCTTGATATTCCACATCTTAGATCTATTTCTTGCATATGGACGTAAATTTGCTTGCAGCTTTACCCTCAGTTCATACTTCATTAATAACTTAAGGCAGTAATATTCTTAACTGCATGCACTTTGACTAACGGTGTGTAAGACCTTACATAATAGAGTCTGGATATTAATGTTAATGACAGTGTTTCCATGGTGAGGGTGGATCATCACGCACGCGGGATCTGGGTGGTTTAACGCGTCATCTGTGCTATAGAATAAGCACTGTGATAGTGAATGCTCGCGCTGAATTCCTCTGCTGTTTTGACGACTAAAGATGCCGATTAAAATGATGGTGAGGATGAAGCATATGTGTGCTTGTCTTTGCGTGTAAGATATAGAGGAGAAACAGTTATGTCTCTCAAAAACTGGCGAGCTGCGTAGCCTACTTGCCTAGCAACACAGCATTGCCGGACATTACAGGTGCGCGCAGATGCTCAGCCCAAATAGGCTGTCTAGGTAGGCAGCTCACTAGGGTTTGAGACATAGCCGGAGTGTGGTGCTTTTTTACCTCTTGCATGCATATCTATGACGCTGGATGCATTTATAATTGTAGGCTACTGATCGCAGGTTTGACATCAGCTTCGCAAATCTCGCAGCACTGCAGCATGACCTTGGACGTGCAAACGGTGGCGGTGTTCGCTGTTATCGCCTTTCTACTGCTGGTCAACGTGATTCTTTTAATCTTCATGGGCTCCAACTGAATCTGAAGGATCCTTCAGCATGACTGACACACAGTCGTAAAGAGGCACAAAGATCTGTGTTTGTTTCTTGTCCTGGAAACATCTGAGGCTGCTTCACGAGTCCTCGTATCTGCGATTCTATAGAAACAGCGGTGGATATGGTAAAATATATTTTACTGTTACAATTGGAAGTGAGTGCGTGTGTGTCTTCGCATAACTATGTGTTTGTAGCCTAATGTGTGAATGATTTATGAACATAAAGGTTATTAATATTCATGGTCAATGCTCTATTGCATAAAAAAGCCATTCCATTAGACCGATTATATTTGTGCTAGAATCGTATTTATTTCGGAATATATTTATGAACCATTTATGAATTTAAAATGAGATTAAATACTGTGCATGCTTGCTTCAGAGGAGCTCAGACAATATGCATTTAGCTTTAGAGTCCTTCCAAAATATAATGAGAGCAAAATTAAAGTCAAAGGGTGGACAGTCATTCTGTATAGAGAAATGTACATTCTGGGAATCTGTTATTACCATGTTTGATCACAGCTGTGATCACATGCCAGTACACGTGGTGCCACATTTTGGACAAGTTGTGAATTGTCAGTTTCCACAGGATGACTGTGAAAAGCTTGGCAGGGGCTAGAGCTGTTTTCTAAACTGTTTTAGTTGTGTTTACTTGGAGTTCTAGATGAGATGGTTGCAATGCTTCAAAAAGGCACATCATATGTTTAAAATGTTGCGTATGTGTTTGAATGCGTACACCTGTCTTTGGCAATTTTGTGCATCTTTGATTGGTCCTCACTTTCAGTACGCATGTCTGTTACATAATATTTTTTCACAATATAGTGACTCTTTAGTGAGGATGTTGGAATTTGGGTTAATGGAATTTTCCGTTAAATTTCAAAGCAAATTCTAAGCAAATGTCTACCCATTAAAAACATGGTAAGTTCCTTATTTTTGTAGGCTATTCATAGATTTGATGTTAATGAAATGTTGAAGTTCACTTTAATCAGCTTTAGTAAGGTGTACTTTTTTATTTCTTCCTAAAAGATAATAAAGTCTCCATGAATCGGTCAGTAATAATTGCACATTGATGTGACATGAAAGATGAGGACAAGTTTCCTCAATCTTTTTTGAGTTTTGACCTTTAAGTGTGTTTATATGTGTTTGGTGCTACCTACGTCAGATAGCATTCATCACCGCATACCGTATGCAGAAACATGAAGGGAACAGAGGCCGATTATGTAACAATAATTCCATTACATTCACTGGAGACTTCACAATGAGAGGCGACTTTGAAGTTGTCTTAATATTATGATCTGTTGACATAGTTCTTCTGGATTTTGAATAATTTACATTTACAGAATTCACTTGCTGAATGCCGAGAGAGAGATATTTATTGGCATTAATCCTTCGGATAATGTATGTGTTTGATCTTCTTGTAGTTATGTACTTTTGTAGTTATGGTCTTTGGCATATGATGTTTGCAGTCTTTGCCCAGAGAGCGGCTTCGGCATTTGTGGCTGGAGTACTTAATGTGCGGTACCTGTACACAACAGAGGAGTTCAGCAGACAACCATCGACAAATGCACTGACTGCATTCATCCTCGAGGTGACACTGTCAGAGGAGCCATATACTGTACAAACAGCCAATCAAGAATCCTCCTACTGTGTGTTTTACTGTTTATATCACATTTGAGTTGCTTGATTTAAAGGACAACTCTGGTGCAAAATGAACCTTTGGTCTAATTACACATTGTTGCCTAGTCAACCGTTATCTGAGATTTGTTTTCATGATTGCCGAATGTAAATAGTTTTATCTCTAAAAACAGTTTAGCTTATAATGCTAGTATAACGCTAGTATATTGGGCATAGAGTAATGACAAATAAAAATCGCTTGTTATTACCACTAACAAGGCTCAAAATAGCCCCACAGTAACACGGTAGCATAATAAGGGTCCCTACATTCAAACCGAAGCATTGAGAACTTTGTCAGTGTCCATACAGTTTAATAAGAAGATATTTTATACACACAGTCAACTTCGCGAATACAGGAAGAAGCCATCTTTGAAATATAGTCTCTACCAGTCGATCTACGAACAGCCGATCCTAAGTGCGCTGAACTGTGCAGAATCTCATATAGTCCGTTGTTTCTGGAAGAAACACAAACACGAACCATTTTCTTGTCTTCAATATGTACATGTTGCCTACTGGTTCGTGCTCACCTTATCACCTTATTCACATCTCACGAGCGCACTTGGATTGGCGTTCGTAGATCGACTAGTAGAGACTATATTTCAAAGATGGCTTCTTCCTGTATTCGCGAAGTTGACAGTGTGGATAAAATATCTTCTTATTAAACTGTATGGACACTGACAAAGTTCTCAATGCTTCGGTTTGAATGTAGGGACCCTTATTTATGCTACCGTGTTACTGTGGGGCTATTTTGAGCCTTGTTAGTGGTAATAACAAGCGATTTTTATTTGTCATTACTCTATGCCCAATATACTAACGTTATACTGAGCACTATAGGCTAAACTGTTTTTAGAGATAAAACTATTTACATTCGGCAATCATGAAAACAAATCTCAGATAACGGTTGACTGAGGCAGCAATGTGTAATTAGACCAAAGGTTCATTTTGCACCGGAGTTGTCCTTTAAAGGAGTCATAACCTGTCATTTTCACTTTTCCACGAGAATCAATGTATGTTATGAATTGCCTAAAGAATAAACATTGGCCGGGAAGCCGATATTCAAAAGTGAAGCGTTTGTTTACCACAGGGTTGTAAAGCAGCCGTGTGCACGCGCACTCAAATATGAGATTTTAATTTCTCCCTCGACTCTACGTCAAGACGGGGCAGGATATACCATATATGGACACCGCAGTCATATGCTGCAGGAAGCTCGCGCTGTCCCTCTTCCCCTCATATTCAGTCAAGAAAGATGCAGAAATGTAGTGCAAACGTATGTTGCTCTGTGGTTGACTGCCAGAATCAACATTAAAATGTGTTTTCTCTACCAAAAACGGACTAAACTACCAGGGACCAGTGGATGAAATTCATTTTTAACGACGCTGTTCCAACAACCCTATCAACTGGCTCGTCTGCGCTAAACATTTTACACAGGAATCATTTACAACGTTCATTTCGAGTCGGACAATAATGCCTACAGAGTCGGAGTGCTGTATAGAGATGGAACAGGTATAGTTTAGTAGTTTAATTACAGTTATTACAACGTATTTGTCATCTGCTTGTGTGTATCCATTATTTATTAATAGCCTACAAGTCTGCTGTTTCGGACCAGGTCCGAATGATGATCAAACATATACTGATGAGTTTAATAAAGGTTTATTGTACATCAAACAAAAGATTAATCGTCGGTTTTACTTCAGAAAATCACCGTAAGAGCTGAGTAAACACAACTATAAGAAGTGCGTGAACGTGAAACAAGGCAAAAACAACACATGATAGCAAACGTTGATCTCTATAACCACTGTAAGCTGATAAAAAAGTAGACTAACTTACATCACCGTTAATGTAATCTACATTAAATAAAAGGTAAACTTATGTGGGAGAAAATAGCAACAAACGTTTTAGCTTGTTACTGATGTTAATGTATGTCTCAGACAAAATGATTGTCTTTACCATTCAGAGACATGTTGATGTAGACGCCCTTCCACTGACTCTATATCTTCCGTTTCCAGCTCTGGTTCAGAGTGAATTCCGTAGGTCGCGGCCAGGTCTGGTTCATTCACAACTTGCGCCATAATCATGATGTCTTTTTGGAATGATATGCTGAAGTTACGCGCTGTGTCAAGCCCCCTCCTTCCTGCCACCAATCAACGCGCCCCTCATTTGCATTATTAAAATGACCATCCACGACAGCCAAAATATCGCATCAGATCTCGCGAGACAATAATGCATTCAGAAATAAGGGTCAGAGGAGCTCTGTGTTTATTTTTTTTTCCACTTTTCTTTTTTAGAAGGACCTGAAAGACTATAATAGAGCGTGGGTATCCAAGGTAATACTAGGTTATGACTCCTTTAAGAAAGAAAGCTGAGCAATCAGTGTTTCACTAGTTCGTGTGCCCGTTCAGCCTTAAAGGTTAAAAGTAAACTCAGGCTCTAGCTTCAGTTCCGAGTTAACCCCACATATTCATAAGTCAACACCAATGCTGAGTATTTTCTACTTTTTACTGCCGTGAACCAAAGACAGTCTCAAAACGCGGTTCTGAAATCGATGTTGTTTTTTACATCACAAACAACCTTGTAACCAATCACATCAACATGCCGGTGGGCTTTAGAATATCATTAACTATGACTGTTCTGAAACAGGGAGTCTCAAGAGAAAACCAAGTTATCAAAGTAAATCTGTTGATATGAAAAGTCGAGCCCGATCACATGAAAGTTCGTATTTATATGACGAATGTCATTTCTCGTGCCATTTATATGCCAAAAACAGTTTTTGCGTGTACATGGTACGCGTTTTTCGTGTGCATATGATACGCACTTTTTGGCGTGTAATACGCACAAACTCCCCTCCCCGTAGCATATACATGCAAAAAAAACATTTTTGCCGTATTTTAAATGCCACGAGAAATTACATTTGTGGTATAAGATACGCATTTTCATGAGACTGTGTTGGAAAAAGTGGGTAAATTTAACACCTTGGTAAACCTTGATTTATAGCCTGGACGCCAGCCTGAACTCCGCCCACAATATTTTTTGGTCGGGAAGTTCGGTCTGGACTCGAACCCATTGAGGAGTAATTATGATCAGACAAGAAACGTTCGGGCCAATCAAATTGCCAGGCGGGCTTTAAACGAATGATGGACAGATGATCTGCCAGGACGTAATCATCACGTTATCAAGAGCGCTTAACTGGCCTTCTATAGATTCCGCTGTCGCGTCTGTTGTAAAATAAATCGACAGCGCATTTCATTTTAATAGACGAACAGAGAACTGCAATCAAGGCATTTGTCGATCGGAAAGATATTTCTGGTGTCCTTCCAACATGATTCGGGAAAATTGTAACTTATCAGCTGGCTTCTGACGGTCGCTAAGAAGATGGGACGTAATGAAAAGCCTGTGGTCGTTGTGGTTTCTCCTTTGGTCGCACTCATGGAGGAGATGAGTAAAAGAAGCAACACTCACTATTTAACTTCTAAAATATGTAAAGTTCTGTAGTTGAAAACTGCGCAATGCAAAGGAGTTGACTTACTGTCGTTGCTCTGATTGGTTGTAGGTCTACCGACTATCCAATTGAGTGCAGGTTTTTTTTTTCCTGGTTTGGTAAAGACACACCACATAATCAAAGCCCAAGCGAGCGGTCTCAGACTCATATTCTCCATTGAATATGAGTATGACGAAGTCAGGCTACTTGATATAAGCACTACACTATAAAAATAAAAAAAAGACATGGCAATTTTTTGATGAGGTGGTGAGAATAGCAAGTGACTTATCTCAAAATCTCAATTGGTCACAAAAATATTAACCTTTTATGAATCGTTAAAATTATTGGTGTCCATGTCAATTAGTTCACCTCTCTAGTCTTCGGGTCTAAGTTGTTGACTGAAATCAACATGACTGAAATTCACAAATGTATAAACTGTAAGAAATTTGTGACCAGAAAATGCATAAGAAAGGAAAATAGTAAAAAAAAAAGACCTTACTACGTGCTTGTTTGCAAGAAGGTTGGGAATTATTAACTAATTTCTGTATCCAATAGAGCTGTCATGTGGCAAAAGAACAAATGACTCAAACCCAAGGGCTGAACAAATTTTTGTTTTCTTGTGCAGATCCTTTGGGATTTTGTGCATGCGGTCAATGCAGAATGAATCCGCCTCTGAGAACAACTCGTTGTTCCTGCGTCATATTAAAGATTTGTTCAAAATAAGGATTTGTTCACGATCGAGCCATCTCTATTCTCACTTGAAAAAGAGTACCCGGAAACAGCATTCCTTACGTTACGACTTAACAAGCAGATAGATGCCATAAAGGACAAGAAATTGTTGTACTGCATGTGTAAATTATAAATGAGCCTGTGAATAACTGCAAGAATGCATGGTTTAGGCTCATTCTGCATATTATATACCCTAAGATAATATGAAAATCTCCCGAGACCTAGACAAGACTGAGAGGTCCGAGACCAAGACAAGATCAAGACCAAAGACCGCCAAGGCCGTGACAAGACACGTAAAAGTGGTCTCGAGACATACATCACTATGAGACTGGACTACCAGTTTTCTGAGGAGTAGCACATGGGGGAAGTGTGTCTCGAAAACAGTCACGTGTGCAAAAGAATGAACGCTTCTCCATGATGGTTATTGTATTTTTCTACAGTTGATCAGCGGAGGTTCAGTGGTCAGCGCAGAGGCAGTATGGGATCACGTGACCATGGCCGAAGAGGGAGTTGGCGTTTAAGGCGGGAGACGTCATCAAAGTCCTGGATGCCTCCAATAAAGACTGGTGGTGGGGTCAAATCGATGACGAGGAGGGCTGGTTCCCCGCCAGCTTTGTGAGGGTAGGTTTCAGCCACATCTTGGACTAACTCTCATCTCACCTTATTTAGGTCATTGATCTTATTAGTTAATTGTGATGCGGCTCAAGGTCTCAAATGAAGAAATCAGGTCTTGGGACACTGATCCTGATTAGATGCGTCTGTCTGGACTTTGAAATGAACGTGTTGAATCAGTGTTGCCAAGCCACTTCCATCTCACTGTTCCATTTCTATTCTTCCACAATAAGAGTAAATTAAAACAGTGTATTTTTGTCATTCTTTCCAAAGGTCTGATCCCCACCCTCCTCAACCTTACACAAAACCAGTTTTCTATATCAACCCTATAGCAACTCCAAGGTTCCATAACACAACTGCAAAGGTGCGTTCCCAGCTGCTCAAATCTCATCAAGTGCTGCTGATTTTGTCAACACAGCCGTCTCTCACAAATCATTACAGCATCCAATTGAAATCACGCTGTTCGTGTGTTCCATAGCTTTTCAAGTAGATTTAGAACATAAGCATTCAACATGTTTCTTCATTACATGTGCCGCTTTGGATCAGTTTTGTAAATCCAAATCACAGGCCTCATGTTCAAATGAATGTTAGCAGCTGCTTTACATTATCCTAAATGTTTCCAAGAATGTTTAAATTCAGATAAACAAGCAGTTTTATCCATGTCTGTGCGTCGCCTATCAATGACATCATACCTGCGCTTACCCTTGATTTACAGGGTTTTTTTGTAGAAACCATGGAAACGCCATAGACGCTTTAAAGGGGTCATGAACTAGCTTTTTAAATTTTATTATATTGTTATCTGAGGTCAACTTATGACGTTCGCTTGGTTTTTGCATTCAAAAACATCAAAATTAATAAGTAATAGGCTATTTTGTACCCAAGTTGTGAGCCTACCTGAAAAACGCTCGTTTTTTTATGGGTGTCTGCACTGAAGACTAGGAAGTAAACGCTCACTGCTGTGAGTGGGTAACAGTTTTGCATATTATAATGAGTTTAACTCACCCATGCCCAAGTCCAATGTTGTAAAATGGCAACCGGAATGATTCGCCCATACATGTTCGACCCAGAGTCTGTGTGTTGGACAATTCCTGTCAGATCCAATATAGACGGCACAGAACCGTTCTTTACTCTTAATCGGTCTGCAAATCCAGTCTTGTTTACAAAACAATCCTCAGTGAAATGAAGCGAACATACGACGATGTTTTACCCTCATCAGCTGGAACGTCATCAAAAATAAAGTTTAACCACGCAGTCCTATTGGAATCCAGAGGAAGCTTATGCAGCGACTGTCTTCTTCCACAGCAGGCACTGCACAATATTTTGTATTGCTCGGTAGCTTGATCCGGATTGTCATCACGAGGTAGGGATCTATGTTATTTAGCTATGGGCGGGGCTAAACCAGTCATGTTGAAGTAGGTGTTGATCTTCTCCTGGAGAGGTGGTTTTTTATCCTCGTTGACGTCATAGTTCCCCACTTTTAAAAATGAGTCGTTTGCAGAGGCTGGTGTCTATAAAAGCTTTTATCGGACTAACAAGGACGTTTTCAGTTCTGAAACTTACAGGATATTCTTATAAAATGATGACCTCTTAGATGTCAAAAGCTCAAGGAAAATTTGATTTCTCAGTTCATCACCCCTTTAATATATTATGTATTAACTGTTTGGATACATTCATCGACAGAAAACAAATCATTGTTACATTATGTAACAATGAAAACTAATCATTGTTACATATTTTTCTGCTGGAGGTCCTGGACTTCTTGTTCAGAGACATGGCATTAGAGATTCTATCAAATATCAACAGGTAAAGGTCATGCTAGAAATCGTATAATGGGCCGTGGTTGGATCTTCCATCAGGACAATGTTTTATCATAAATATCATTTATTTTTACCACTGCTCTTGAGCCGAAATCACGGCGTCATCAAGCCACACCTTTGTTTTGAATTAGTGACAAAACATTACATCGTGTGCCTTAAAATTCATACTTTTTGTTATTTTACACCAAAAACATGTTTATTGATGAACATAATGAACATACAATAAAACCACAATAAGACTATCAAGCAAGTTTCATAGATGTTTTTCACATCGTTTCTTACGTCCAGTGTGTTACAAGGGATGCACGAATCTTCACATTACTTTGAACTAATGAAGTACCACACTATGTAAAGTACATTATTTTTTCTATTTATTCAGTGTATTTTAAAAACAAAATTGAAACATCACCCTTTTCCATAACATTCAATCCCTTCTCAGTGCAATTAAAACCACAAAATATACTAGCGCTTGACCCACCACGGAAACAATCCAGAAGACATACAATCGTGCTCAGAATTAATGGCACCTCTGGTAAATATGATCAAAACTGGCTGTGAAAATGAATCTGCATTGTTTATCCTTTTGATCTTTCATTTAAAAAATGGCAAAATTCAACCAAGAAATTGTAAGTGAGAGGAAATCACATTATGAAATAAATGTAAAACATGTTGGCCACAATTATTGGCACCCTGAGAACATTTTTTACGAGTAAAATATCTCTGAAGTATATTCCCATTAATGTTGACCTTTTCTAGCACACCAGGGTGACTGAGGAACATGAAATTGTCCAGCCATGACTTCTTGTTTCCCAGGAGTTTAACCCTTTACCCTTTTTGATAATTTGACATTAAAATGCACTATACAAACTTAAATGGTTGTAATTCAAGAATGCTTTGGAATATAGACCTAAGTTTGGTCTTGTTTTAAAGAAAACAATCAGCAGATTATTACTAAAGTGAAAGCACTTCAAAAAATTAAAGTACGAAAAAGTTATGGAAGTTATAAGTTACAGTAAATCAAATATACTTCATTAATATATATTTTTTATATATTAAATAAATATTTTACAAAATATTTTTTTACTATAAAATGAAAGCTATATATCTAACCAAGTTGTGTTCCAAATTTAAAGTTGATATCCCAAAAATTGAAGTTCCCATGAAATTTTGTTTAGGTGTTATACCAAAAAATAGCCACCGAGTGCCATTGAATTCCATTGAATTTAATTGAATGCATTCTGCCATAACAAATTAATACATTTCTATCCAAATATCACTTCTGTCACTAAATATGACTTTGAGACTCAGACCTTTCTGACAATATGAATCTTCTTCACAAAATGAATCTTCTGCCATGACCGTTCCCAGACCCTGACCTGATGTGCGCAAAACTGATTAGAAGACAATATGTGTTTTTTCAAGATTAGAAAAGGTTTTGATAATAAATTATGAAAGATGATGCCCAAAAGGGGAGGGCATAATAAAAAAGTACCGTTTCCATGGTAACGCAACGTCCAATTTCAAAACGGTTTGGAGTTCATAAGCTTTTAAATGATACCTAATTTATGATAACTACTAAAATATGTGATATAATAATAAAAAAATATATGTAATATATAGGGATGTCCCGATCCGATACTCGGGATCGGTATCGCTCCGATCCTGCCATTTTTTGAGAAATTGCTATATTTTTATTGAGTTTAAAAATAAAAATATCGGATTAATATCGGGTATCGGCAAAAGCCAAACCTGTCGGCATTTGAATTGGATTCGGAAGTGAAAAAGTGGTATCGGGACATTCCTAATAATATATTATACTTTTTAGAGGACTTCTTACCTTACTTTTTAAAATATAATTTTATCTTTTTTTACTTACAAATACTAATTATGTTTTATTATGAACTTTTAGCACTAAAAACCAGTTTCAGGTATTAAAAAGTGTGTGCGTCGACTTTGTGACAAAGGTCGGAAACTCCTGTAATGACGTTGATTTTTTTGAGGTGCACTCTTGTCATAAATTCATATATTACTGTTCATTCATAATATGTAAGAAAAAACAGTGCTAAAATATCTATTTAGGAGTCTTAGACCTTTCCAACGATATATAGTTTGTCATAACTAGATTAGGATTTAATAGTAATATAGTGAAGTAAATTTAGATTGCCGTATACGGGCAAGTGACAGTTAAGGGGTTAAAAAATGAGGAAATGCAAATGCCAAATTCCCTTAATCATCCTTCACAATGAGTAAAACCAAAGAATATAGTTCTGATGTCCATCAAAAGATTGTTAAGCATCATAAAATAAAAAGTGGCTGTAAGAAAATAGCTAAAGAATTGAAAATTCCCATTTTAACCATCAGGCCAATAATTAATAAGTTCCAATCAACTAAAGATGTTACGAATCTGCAGGAAAAGGATGCGTGTCTATATTGCCTTAATGGACGGTGAGGAGGAGAATTTGAGTGGCCAAAGACTCTTCAAGAAAAAAATCCCCTCCTCCTAGCTCCTCCAAAAACAAACTCCAGTAAATTGAGTTGTCAGACACGACTGGAACATCAAACGGCACAGGGTTCTGTGGTCAGATGAAACTAAAAAAGAGCTTCTTGGCAGCAAACACACTAGATAGGTTTAGTGCACACAATGATAGAAAGTACCCCATGTGTACAATTTAATATCTTTATCGTTGTGGGGATATTTTTCTGCTGGAGGTCCTGGACTTCTTGTTCAGAGACATGGCATTAGAGATTCTATCAAATATCAACAGGTAAAAGTCATGCTAGAAATCTTATAATGGGCCGTGGTTGGATCTTCCATCAGGACAATGATCCAAAACAAACATCAAAATCAACCCAAAAGCTTGTTACGGAACACAAAATGAATCTTCTGCCATGACCGTCCCAGACCCTGACCTGATGTGCACAAAACTGAGTAGAAGAAGCACCGACATGGATCTGGGAATCTGCAGGATCTGGAGAGATCCTGTATGGAGGAATGGTCTCTGATCTCTTGTCAGGTATTCTCCAAACTCATCCGGAACTATAGGAGAAGACTCAGAGCTGTTATCTTGACAAAAAGAGATTGCAAAAAGTATTTGTAATGCATTTCAGTTGTTATGGGACTAATCACTTTACATTCTTTCACTTCAATGAAAGGTTAGATTTTTGGCATTTTTTTTATGAAAGATCAAAAGGATAATCAATGCAGATTTATTTTTGACATTAATTCTGAGCACGACTGTATTATTGCTATATAACATTCAAGAGTGTGATTCATTGTTTCCCAGGACTGTGATTCCTATTTTAAATCGATGTATGCCACCATTATATTTTTGGGCCCCATTAAAACATAAAAAGTCTATGTGAACTGCATATATGCTACTTTAGAAGCAGGTTCTGTGCCACCTTGCCACACAATGCGGTCTTAACCCCTTAACTGTCACTTGCCCGTATACGGCAATCTAAATTTACTTCACTATATTAAGGCCATTGCACACTGAGTACGAAATTTTCGTATGTGTTTTTTCGTGTTCGTCAGCCTAAAAATTCATGCACGACACTGAGAGTCCGATGCGTATTTATTAAACTTTTGCGGAAAAAACGCAAAACTACAAAATGGATTAGTCAAGCAGTGAGGATGATTTTGTTGTCCTCTCTCTATTGAAAAGAGAAGAAAGAGAAAATATTACGTCCATCCAATCCTGAAATTGTGCCGAGAGGAAGCACCTGCTTATCAAGGAGTTGCGAATTTATCCCGAGCGATTCAAAATTTACCTCAGAGTGTCAGTGGAACAGTTTGATGCTTTGCTTGCGATTCTGGAGCCACATTTTAAAAACAAGACCACCAATTTCCGTGAACCAATCATTCTGAACAGAGACTGCATGGCAGTATGTCTAAAAGGTATGGACACGAAGACACACACACACGCACACACGCGCCGGTCCGGTGAAAGCGCTGGGCAGACAGAACAGCTGTATAGGCTAGGCTACACAGGTTATATTGTACCCAAATAATACATTAGTTATCGAATTGGCTGCTCAATCACACATTAATAGATCCGAAATTCCAATCTGATTGAAAGGGGAGGTTATTCCTGTCATAATCCAATCAAGAAGAGAACATAAACACATGATCGAATTGAAAACTGAAACTGAAAGCACTGCGCATATGTGCAATGATGTGCGGAACGAGCTCCATAGGACGAGCTCCCCCCGGCCCTGAATTGTCAAAAAACCTCTCAAAATGCTGGCTGTGGATGCGAAAAAACGCAGAAAATCGAACCCGATACAGAATTTTTTATGACGGACGAAAGTTTGGAGGTGGTGTGCAAGCCGTGATTGCAATGGCCTTTACTATTAAATCCTAATCTAGTCATGACAAACTATATATCCTTGGAAAGGACTGTTTTTTTCTTACATATTATGAATGAACAGTAATATATGAATTTATGACAAGAGTGCACCTCAAAAAAAAAAAAAAAATCAACGTCATTACAGGAGTTTCTGACCTTTTTCACAAATTTAATGCACACACTTTTAATAACTGAAACTTTGGTTTTTAGTGCTAAAAGTTCATAATAAAACATAATTTGTCAGTAAAAAAAGATACAATTATATTTTAAAAAGTAAGGTAAGAAGTCCTCTAAAAAGTATAATATATTATATATATAAATATATATTTTTAATTATTATATCACATATTTTAGTAGTTATCATAAATTAGGTATGATTTGAAAGCTTATGAACTTCCAAACCGTTTTGAAATTAGACGTTGCGTTACCATAGAAACGGTAGTTTTTTATTAGGCCCCTGGCTCATCTTTCATAATTTATTATCAAAACCTTTTCTAATCTTGAAAAAACACATATTGTCAGAAAGGTCTGAGTCTCAAGGTTCCATATTTAGTGACAGAAGTGATATTTGGATAGAAATTTATTAATTTGTTATAGCAGAATGCATACAAATTAAATTCAATGGAATTCAATGGCACCCAGGTGGCTATTTTTCTGGTATAACGCCTAAACAAATCTCATGGGAACTTAAATTTTTTGGATATCAACTTTAAATTTGGAACACAACTTGGTTAGATATCATAGCTTTCATTTTATAGTAATTTTATAGTAAAAAATATTTTGTAAAATATTTATTTTATATAAAAAATATATATTAATAAAGTATATTTGATTTACAGTAACTTATAACTTCCATAACTTTTTCGTACTTTAATTTTTGAAGTGCTTTCACTTTAGTAATAATCTGCTGATTGTTTTCTTTAAAACAAGACCTTAGGTCTATATTCCAAAGCATTCTTGAATTACAACCATTTAAGTTTGTATAGAGCATTTTAATGTCAATTATCAAAAAGAGACTGCAAGTCGTCATTCTTAACACCTTCATAATTATGTCATGACATATAAGGAGGTTTTTCACGCATGTTTATGACAGCTGCCATTAAGTGTCGTTTTCTCAATTATGATATTCTGAATGCAAATACTGACATTGTTTGAGATAGATTCTCAATGTCATATTTGCATTAAAATGTCATAATTAGCGAATGACACTTAATGACAGCTGTCATAAACATCCTTATGTGTCAAGTCATAATTAGGTTTCATGTCAGTCTTATGCACAACCCCTTCAAGTAGTATCACTGAAATTAATTTGCATTTTTTGTAACCATTCTACCCTAACTTCTCAGTTCCAAACAACTGTCTGTCAGTCAGCAAGCCCTATCTTGATCCCAGTGAGAGTTTGGGGTCAGACCTGTTCCCCTTTGCAAAACTCACAGCTTGGAGATACTGTATAATGTATGACTCTATGCCTTTGTTTTTTGTTTTTTTTTCCTGCCAGCTCTGGGTTAACCAGGACAATGTGGCCATAGAATCAACTGAGAGTGCCAGTGAGGTGCAGAATGGACACACTGACCCGAGCAACGGCTGCCTGTGCATTTGGCCAACCACTTCAGAACCGAGATCAGATGAGGCCAGACGTTATCAATGAGATCATGAGCACTGAGCGTCACTATATCAAACACCTGAAGGACATATGTGAGGTACTGTTGCATTAATAAATAAACATTATTTGTAGCATTGTAAAAACAATCCATATTAATCCAAGGTTCATGAAGAGACACAATCACTTATGAAAAATGAGTTTCCACACACTTTCGCTGTTGGTCTGTGGTGGACATCACTTGATCTACAGAATGCTAAACTGAAGGTGTTTCTCTCTGTAGGGCTACTTGACAGCAGTGCCGAAAGAGGATTGACATGTTCAATGATGACCAATTGAAAGTGATTTTTGGTAACATTGAGGAAATCTACAAGATTTCAAATGGGATTTGTGCGGGAACTTGGAGAAACAGTACGACAGTTGAGGATCGCCAGTCTTAGTGAAATTGGACCATGTTTTCTGGAACATGTCAGTAAACTGCTGTGTGACTTGATATTAAAGGACAACTCCGGCCAAAATGAACCTTTGGTCTAATTACACATTGTTACCAAGTCAACCGTTATCTGAGATTTGTTTTCATGATTGCCGAATGTAAATAGTTTTATCTATAAATACAGTTTAGCCTATAATGCTAGTATAACGCTAGTATATAGGGCATAGAGTAATGACAAATAAAAATCGCTTGTTATTACCACTAACAAGGCTCAAAATAGCCCCACAGTAACACGGTAGCATAATAAGGGTCCCTACATTCAAACCGAAGCATTGAGAACTTTGTCAGTGTCCATACAGTTTAATAAGAAGATATTTTATCCACACAGTCAACTTCGCGAATACAGGAAGAAGCCATCTTTGAAATATAGTCTCTACCAGTCGATCTACGATCGCCAATCCAAGTGCGCTCGTGAGATGTGAATAAGGTGATAAGGTGAGCGCGACCAGTAGGCAACATGTACATATTGAAGACAAGAAAATGGTTCGTGTTTGTGTTTCTTCCGGAAACAACGGACTATATGAGATTCTGCACAGTTCAGCGCACTTGGATCGGCGTTCGTAGATCGACTGGTAGAGACTATATTTCAAAGATGGCTTCTTCCTGTATTCGCGAAGTTGACTCTGTGTATAAAATATCTTCTTATTAAACTGTATGGACACTGACAAAGTTCTCAATGCTTCAGTTTGAATGTAGGGACCCTTATTATGCTACCGTGTTACTGTGGGGCTATTTTGAGCCTTGTTAGTGGTAATAACAAGCGATTTTTATTTGTCATTACTCTATGCCCTATATACTAGCGTTATCTAGCATTATAGGCTAGAACTGTATTTATAGATGAAACTATCTTTACAATTACAGCAATCATGAAAACAAATAATATGAAATAACGGTTTAGACTAGGCAGCAATGTGTCATTAGACCAAAAGTTTTTTTGTCCTTTAACAACATCTTATTTGAAATTTTAGCCATTTTTAGCTGACAAACCTTAAAGCTCTTTCATAATAAATCTAGAAAATGTCTTTATAATGATTGGGTTGACTATTCAAACGTTTTACTGGTTCGTAACCGACTGTCTTCCATACAGCAAGACGGTTTCTGGATCTATTCAGAGTATTGCAACAACCACCTTGATGCCTGCATGGAGCTCTCCAAGCTGATGAAGGATGGACGCTATCAGCACCTTTTTGAAGCCTGTCGCCTCCTCCAGCAGATGATCGACATCGCCATCGATGGCTTCCTCCTCACCCCTGTGCAGAAGATCTGCAAGTACCCACTACAACTCGCAGAGTTACTCAAGTACACAGCACAGGAACATAGGTAACACACATGCATGTGAAAAAAAAGTTTGTGAACCTTTTGAAAATATCTGGATTTCTGCATTGATTACTTAAAATGTGCTTGATCTAAATTTAACTCACAATTACAGACAAAACGCATCTGACTAAACTCAGTTTTCACATTGAAGCCTTGAATTTAGTGACTTGGTAATTTTTCTTTAGCAGCAAAACCTTCATAAAATGTGTTCTGTTGCTGCTAATAAGACTTTTATCAACCATCACTTCAATATTCACAACCATACACCTAAGTACATAAACAAAACAAAAAAACCTTTGTGTTATTTAATAGCTTTAATTGCAGAAGGAATAAACACATTCTTAAACCGGTTTAATCTACCCAATTTGGCTTTCTTAACTCTTAATCACTGTTTGGGGTAAATATGACCCCACTGGACTTTTCCTTGATTTTTTAAAAATGTTCCCTTCATCTCAGGGCCATGAAACTCAGTGACTTTTCCTTATAATCTATCTAAACATGCACAAAAAACTGGGTTCGATTTGGTTGTTCTAAAGGTGTGTAAAAAAAAAATTACCATTTAAGGTCTTTGGGGTCAAAATGACCCCAATTGAAAATGAATGGGAAAATGAAAAAAATGACTTTTTTTATTTTGTTTGTTAAAAAAATAAAAGTAAATCCATTATAAATCTAAAATGTTCCACATATAAACCAAGGTCTGGTCCTAGAGCATAAATAGGTACAGTACACACACACACACATACACACACAAACACACACGTCATGACTGCAACAGAGAGCATTTTTACAGAAATTGGCAAATAAAACAAACAAAACTGCCATAAATCTAAGAAAAATTACATTTAAATCAAGGTCTGGTCCTAGAGCATAAACACAAAGTGGAACGAGCTTTCTATCTCACACACACAGCCACACACACACAAACACACACATGTATGCATCCTGTTCATTACAGTTTATTAGTGCTGTTGTTGTTGTATTATATTCTGTTTATATTTACTTGTTCTATTAAATTTATTTTGTTGTCTAAATCTCTTGTTTCCAAAAAATAATAATTGTTAGATAATAATTTCCATGAATAGTGTGTGATTACAGTCATGTCATAGTGCTGACTTGTAATGTTT
This sequence comes from Hybognathus amarus, assembly GCA_030378365.1. Lineage (NCBI taxonomy): Eukaryota > Metazoa > Chordata > Actinopteri > Cypriniformes > Leuciscidae > Hybognathus > Hybognathus amarus. The sequence goes on along the minus strand of JAQIUQ010002402.1, from coordinate 180,250 downwards.
CATGCACAATGTATGTATACAATTTGCAAAAACAAATAATTAAAATCTATCAGACAACAACACCAAACTCTAATTTTTACAAAAATATTTAAAGAAAATATTGACTAACCACCCAGATGGTGGTATTCTATCCTAACACATAGAGCAATGTCCAAAGACTGGTTAATTTGTAGTTCATAATTTAAGTGTTTTTTCCTTTAAAAAATAATTTTTCATGTGCCAATTTATGGCCTAGTTATGTAATTTGTGCAGTCAATCGGTAGAAAACTTTAAAAATTCCAAGAAAAACACAGCATAAATAATTAGTTGAGAACTGAATTAAAAAAATTATATATAGTTTTCCATATAAAAAATGTATATTTCCTTATGCAATCACTCTTTAAAAGTCTGGGTCAAAATGACCCCAAAGACCTTAAGTGTTGTCCTTCTTTAAGAGTGATTAAGGGTTAATCTCCCACCTCGATGGCAACATTTCAAACAGTTCAAGCTTGGTGTGTTGTCATGCAGAATCTTAAAGGTGCAGTGTGTGATTTTTAGCGACATCTACAGGTTCGAGTTGTGAGTTGAACTAAGGGCTCAGCCCACTGCTCACCCCTCCCTTTTAGAAAGAAGCTACGGTTGACTAAAACAGGACAAACATATCGTCGTCTGAGACAGCAGAGAATAGCCACGAGTAAGCCAAGAGATGTAACATTGTCACTGTTTCTGATACCACAGTCCATTATAAACCACATCATGGATAAAGTTCACAAAAGCCATAGTCAGGTGAAGGATCAAGGGTCTTAAAGGGGAAATGAAGCAGGGAATCAAGTTTACATGATTTACAAGATGGATTTCCAATATAATCAACAATTATATAAGAAACATGACAAATGTAAACATTTAGAAGAAAAAAGAAAAAACTTTATATCTTTCGCCGCCAGGGCGCCGCCATTGTGGAGTATTCTAACATGTGACGTCACGGGGTTGGTTGGCTCAGGCTCTATCCATAGACAGTAAGTGAATATCGCGACATTAAACTGTTTACACCAGTGTTTTGACCGCGAACGACTAATGTTAGGTACAGTCATTAGACAAAAAGACGACGTCTAATGTTATATGTTGACAAACTGCACATAGAAACATTGTTCGCGATGTCTGCCGTCATATTCCCGTCTCGTCAACACCATGTAAGTTACGTTGCTGTGTAGAAAAGCCGGTGGGGGTTTGGGGCGAAGAGCGGGTTTGCAACGCCACCAGGTGTCAGTGTGGCTGTTGTACTGCGATGCCTACCGGTGTCAGAGTCCATCTGCTGTCAAGAGGTTGATCTTGAGCATGTATTGCGTGGTCAATTCTGCATCACCGGCGCGCACGTTTACTAATATGCTGTTCCGTGAGGTAAGTTAGACGTGTTGGAAGCGGCGATGCTTTCCCTGAAGGATGTCAGAGCGGAGACACTTTTTCCTAGTACATGTAGGCTGTAGCTACGGTAGCTACTAGCACTACCAGTGCGAAAACATGGACGTTTCATTTCCCCTTAAACAAATACATGCTAACTTACATGTTGTTGACGAGACGGGAATATGATGGCAGACATCGCGAACAATGTTTCTATGTGCAGTTTGTCAACATATAACATTAGACGTCGTCTTTTTGTCTAATGACTGTACCTAACATTAGTCGTTCGCGGTCAAAACACTGGTGTAAACAGTTTAATGTCGCGATATTCACTTACTGTCTATGGATAGAGCCTGAGCCAACCAACCCTGTGACGTCACATGTTAGAATACTCCACAATGGCGGCGCCCTGGCGGCGAAAGATATAAAGTTTTTTCTTTTTCTTCTAAATGTTTACATTTGTCATGTTTCTTATATAATTGTTGATTATATTGGAAATCCATCTTGTAAATCATGTAAACTTGATTCACTGCTTCATTTCCCCTTTAATATACTGTATATATAATAATAGTAATCAGCTGATTGTCTCACGAAATGAAACCAGCACATTTTCCCCACATAGCAAACCCATAAAACTATCCTGATATGTTTTCTAACTGGGTAGTAAAAGTTTTAGCTGGCTAATATGAGCTGTTACTGTGGCTGAGCTGGTTTAAGTGTAAAGCCCTTGTTTAAAGTTCTCAGAACAGTGCGGATGAGCCAAAAGGTGTGCACAGCAAAAATGACATGATCGTATCAGCGTGTGGCTCCGCATCCCCAGACACTATTTACTACACAGCAATTAGGGCTGTCACTTTTGTCAAAAAATCCTGATCGATTTTTGAGACATAAGTGTTCATTGAATCGATTGTAAAATCGATTTTCCATGTCTAAACACGTTTCCGTTTTAGCCAAATATAGGCAAATTCACAGACACCTAACAGGCATAAGGACGAACGTAGGCCTAAAGAGGGCGCTTAAGATGCGCACTTGAATATTTCTGATGTTTTATTGACATGAAGCTTCGTGCACAATGACAAACAGGAGTGTAACATTCTCGAAAAAAAAACAATAAGCAGAGTGGACTGCCATAACATCAATGAAAAACATTACTGCAGGATTCAACATGGCTCTGTTTACGATTAGAGTTATTATTTCGATTACTACTTAACTGTCAAACAAATTTTGCCAACATAGGCGATTGTAGCCTGAATCTGTATCTGTATGCATGAGACATCCTGAATACCGGCAGAATTCACATTTTTCACTATGCAGAAGTACAATTTGCTGTTATGTGTGTGTGTGTTTGTGTGTTGCTGTGTGACACGCGTTCGCTGCGGGCGTGACGTGACGAGCTGGACGCGCTCTGAGAGAAGGCTGTTAAAATCGATTCCGACTCTGTATCTGTATGCATGAGACTTTCTGAAAACCGGCAGAATTCACATTTTTCACTATGCAGAAGTACAATTTGCTGTTATGTGTGTGTTGCTGTGTGACGCGCGTTCGCTGTCTCACGAACATAAGCCAGTACATTCTATCCCCACATAGCAAAGCCATAACACAGCGAGGGAGAAGAACTCAGTTACATGAAACAGTCCAACTCAAGCACGCATTGATGCACGGGCCTACTGGGCACTTGCCCAGGGCACTGGGCCAGCAGGGGGCCCTGTAAAATTTACTGTATATTCTTTTCAAATAATTATTTTTATTTTATTTTTATTTTCAGGAAAATTGTGTTAAATATTGAGTTATAATGTATGTTTTTTTGCAGTTGCAAAAAAAATTTAATAAATCAAATAAATAATTTTAATGTATTGATGCTGCGCTGTTGAGAGGAACATCTAAAGGCGCATAAAAAAGCATTGCGTCATGTAAAAGTCACGCGTAGAAGACGGTCGGTTAACCAAAAAACAAAAAAAAACAAAAATGAGTTTAAAACCACAACCAAGTGGATCAATAGCCTATTCCGCGCTCAAGCGCATGCATAAATAGCAATAGAACAGCCCGACAATAGAAAACAGTTTATTTAAAAACAATAAAAATCCATCGTTATTTTTTTCAGACACATTTATTATGATGAGCCTATAAATCAACTATAAATTATCTCTCTGTATGGTTCCAGAGACATGCTCTTCTCTAGCACTGGGCAAAATATAATTTCCATGTTCTAATTTGATTTTAGAAAGTAGAATCTATTTTTTCCATATTAATTTGCGAACATTTTAAATGATTAATAAAGGCAAAAAGTCTTAAACAAAAATCTAAACGTCAATGTTATTTTCTATTTTTTTTGTGCACAAACACTTAAATCACTGTAAAAAAGAAATGCTTTATCTAATCAATAAAATTGAGGCAACAGATTACAAACAATATTATTAATTAAATTGAAGAAATTAGAATTGAGTAAAAGTTAATCAAATTCACATTCTAATTAATTCTTATTTGTACAATTTAATTAATAATATTGCTTGTAATCTGTTGCCTCAATTTTATTGATTAGATAAAGCATATTCGTTTTTACAGTATAGGCTATGCGTCAAAATCTTGTGTTTATTTGTGATAATCTTAGCCCTGTATTATTATTGTCTAACCTGTATTATGACTGACATTTGACGAATTTCTTTGTTTCTTTTTTGGATAAATGCGTCTTATATCTAAATATGTAGCCTAAATGTAATAATAATAGCCTAATTATTATTATTGGGCCTATTATTTGCGTTTATAACTATAAATTAGTTCACTTAAGACAGGAATATGTTAATCATAAAATAATTTATGAATGTTTTATTTTTATAGGCCTATAACCTTGTGTTTGTGTTATATTTATTTTTTGTATGTGAAGTCCTTTTAAAAACAATGCAATGCATCCCGCATCTAAGCGGGAGGACCGGCTGAATCATGCGGCACACTCTGGGGACGCGCAACAAACCCGTGAGTACGGATTGCGAAAGCGAAAGCGTGGGCAAATTTATGAATTTGTGGGTGCAGCAGATTGCAAAAAAACTGAAGGCATGGTTTACAAATCTGAGAGCACGGATTAGGAACTCGTGAATACGGTTTATTAATCCGTGGGCACTGTGGGCACGAATTGTTAACCCGAGGGAACAGGTTAAGAATTCGTGCGTACAGTTTATAAACTGAGGGGACGGATTGCAAAACCGTCGCCACGGATTGTTGTTTTTTTGTTTTCTCCACAGGTGACTTCCCGGGCTGGGCTCCGTAGTAGGCTACTTTCAAGTTGTTTCCACTGTTGAGGAAAGTGCAAGTGTTCGCACCGATCTGCCATGCAGTGCGCGCTCACACTCCGCAGTACACACATAGGCTACACTTTGGATATGCAGTTATCGAGGTTAAAATTAGAGCGAGGTGCCATGCCAGATGGATAAGTCCTTTTCATGTTTAACAAATCAAATCATGCATTTTCTACCTATACCGCGATAAGCGCTGTACCAGTTTGAAAAAGGTAAAAGCATAACGAGCGTAACGAGAGACGAGGATAAGGGGGATGCAGAGATGTTGCTGTCTGTATATTAACATTTCTGATTGTTTAAATGATCAGCCCTCAGGGGTCCCCTTAAAATGCCTGGCTTGCCTGTCCAATTGCGGCGCGCAACACTGTTGTCCAAAAAAAAAAAATGGTGAAGGGGGCCTTTGAGACATCCGTGCCCAGGGCACATCATCGCCATAATCCGTCCCTGGTCCAACTACATATTTTACACCACTGACAAGGGAAAAGTCACTACTCACAGTGTCTATGGCTAACTTCTACATAGCTTTCTGCGACTTCAAGGTAGTGACGAAACGCGCTCTGTAGCGCTGTGTGTTCGCTGACGGCTGCGAATCAGAAGCATGACGTCACACACATGTCCACCTTCAGTAGAAGGGGGTGCCCCTGGTTATGTAGATATATAAATGTTCTCATTCTAGAAGGTTATAAAAACATTATCGTTCTTATCCGAGTAAGTTCTTCATATCTCCACTCAGAAAACATAGTCTAACATAGGATGTCATATTGCATTCAGTTAATAGATACTCAAATTTTTACACATTGCACCTTTAAATGCCTCCTCTAGCATAGACTTTATGTAGGGCCCTGATGATATCGCGTTTTATTTTTCCCAAATTCCGCTTTATCTTTTTCCCAAATTCATTTTCTTCCGTTTTAATTTTGGGGAATTAGGTTCTTTTACCATTGACTGTTATTTTAGTTGTAAAAATAGTATGCTTTTAAAGTTAATGATTAAAATGCTATTAAAAAATACAAATAAATTAGGAATGACCTTAAATTTATCTAAGGTAATATACCAGACATTTACTCAGTAGCCTTTTCAGGACAAATACTGCATGATGCAACATAACACTGCACTCTTCAAGTAACAACAAAAATATGGTTATGAGCTTTAAACTGTCCAGTAAATATAAATTATATTCGTTTATATAAGTTTAAATAAAGTCAAACTCTGTCTCTCATGCAGAGTTCGCTTCGCTTTTGTCCAAGTCCGGCGCCTCATAGACAGACGTGGTGTGCACGTCGGTGTGTGTGTGTGCGTGTGTGTGTGTGTGTGTGTGTGTGTAGAGAGAGATGTGTGAGTGTGAGGGAGGATGGAGGAGCGGGGAAATACTGCTGAAAGAATACGCTGTGCGTTTTAAATAGTGTTGAAAGCCTAAATGCAGTATGTGGCGGTGAATTAGTCAATGTGTGGCAAACACTGCATAAGTCATGTGTGTAGCTGCTCGGCTTCGGCACTGACGGCTTATAGCGTTGAGTTTCTTAACTTTTTACCGACGAAAGCACAGCCGTGGAGAGCCGCTTCGCCATGCTTTCATTGTTTTGATTTCATTGATTTCAAAAGTAAGCTGATCGGATTTTGGTTATCGCGATTGGGATCGAAATCTTGAAAATGGGTCTGTTCAAAGGGAAAGAAGGAATTGAAATCAGATTAGATCAGGGAATCCAATCCGAGTTTTAGTCGGGATCAAACCTTCAGTTTGTGTTGTTCAAAACTTGTCAGTGGGATTTGGATAACTTCTATCCAAAAACAGGATTATCCTGATCTCAACAGGGTGGAATTTCAAGGTGGATTTCAGGAAGAAAATGTAGTAAACTTTAAAATTGGTCAAATAATACATTTGTATCATTTTAGTGTATATACTTTTATTTATATTTTGCACTTGACTCTGTGTAACCGTTGTAACAGTGATAAAGTAGACATAGGTTAACAATTAAGCCATTCAGTATAGTAATGTACAAATTTTAAATAAAAACTACTTGTTCCGATTCTGTGTTTTGTCTCAAAAAGAAACACTTACAGTGACCCCATGTTGGCTCTTCTACCTCATTCTTTACACAGCTGGTAGCCCACATTGTGACGATGTTTTCCCAATTAGAGCACTGGTAATTCGGATTTGGTAACTTGAAAACTGGTGTTTCTGGATCAGGGTGATCCAGTCCAATGTTGCTTTGAAAACTGGCATAAAAAGTAAGACTGGATTACCTGATCCTGGATAGGAAAAAATGGGATTTCAAAATCCGGATCAATTTTGATCCAGATTAAATGTTTTGAACAACTGGCCCCAAGATATTCATATGAGAACACCTGTGTGATTGGAACATTATGAATATGTACTTGGCTATGATCTCCAATTGACTTTGGATCGAATATCCTCTCCTCAGTTTTCTTCACATTCATCAGTGATGCATCACACCACTTTACAAACTGGTTAATTTCAGAGTGGTAAAACCAGATATCTTGAGCTTTATATACTAATAAGATTAGCAGTATCATCACTCAATTTCACTGTGTAATAGTTAATGTTTCTGCTAACACATGGGGTGGCTCAGGAGGTAGTCAAAGCTAAGTACTTCAGAATTCAGAGACCATGAAAGAAAATTACGGGTAGATTATTTACAACTTGTACCAGCAAAATCGCTCCTTTGATAAAAAAATTAAATAAACCTACTGTCAGGATTTACTAAAGACACACAGTGAGAAATTAGCACTGAAAAGGTGTGGACAGGGTTATTTTTACAGCTAACCTTAATACAAATGCATTCGTAGGAGTTTCACTTTCAGATGCAAAATTTATGGAAGAAGAGTATTTAAATAAATCATGCAACCGATTCGGTAAGGTTTGTGGTAGTCAATTTACCATAATTGGGCTTGTGCCATAATTTAACACTGAAAAAAGCTTTTCTTATCCCATTTAGCTCTTTAACCGTGGATAGTATGCGATAGAGGGAGAGAATTTATCCCACTCATGTTAATTTATTTGAAATGCCAGAGGAAGATTCTACCCAAACATATCAATTACCAAGCCTTGTTATTTTTAATTTGCTGCAACCCTATGCTAATTTGTGCCGCTCTTGGTAGTTTGCATTGGTCATTATGGAAATGAGCTGTTGCGTCTGTGCTATTTATTTTGCTTATTGCTAAAGGCCATTTTAAACCTTAAACACACTTCAGATATAGGCTGCGATGCACACCAGACAGGCGACAGTCCAAAACAGTGAATCTCATCACCATACAAGCAAAAGGTTAATTTCAAGATTGAAAAAAGTGACATAGATGAGTTTTGCTCGAAAACAGAGCAAACTTTACTGAAAAGCTTGCTAACGGATTTATCTATCTATTTTACTATTATTTATTTATTTATTTTAAGAAACACTTTTTAGTTTCAACAACTATAGTTTCAAAAAATCATTTAAAGTGCGTTTGCTGGTGGTGTATTCCGACCAACTCATTTTTTTAAGTTGAGGTAACTAATGTAACATTTTCTGCTACTTGGAATTCCTTAGTTGTATTTACTGTGACAGTGATCTGATTTACTAAAATGCAAACTGATTGGCTTAAAAAGACCAAGTAAGTGTTATTCCTGTAAATTAAAGGGTTAGTTCACCCAAAAAGGAAAATTCTGTCAGTATTTACTCACCATCATGTTGTTCCAACCCCGTAAGATCTTTGTTCATCTTCGGAACACAAATTAAGATATTTAAGATATTAAGATCGCTCCTGCATACTGAGTCCATAGGCTTCTTGAGGGAATGACACTTGCTGGCATCAAAAAGTCTATAATCATAAAAGATAAGGGGATATGCATGTGAATGTCAGTAATTTATCATTTTTGACTCTTTTTTCATAAAAGATCATTTAAAGGCTGAAATACATGAGGTTCATCTGTTTATAAAACTATTTTTGTGAAGACTTTATTTTAACTAGACTTAATCTGTTGCAAGACTCCTTTAAAATCTGGCCATCATTTTTAATGGTATTTTAATGTTTCATGTAAAACAAAAAGTTCATATCGATGCTAATTGTATTTGCTGGGTTTAGACATACATTTGGCAAATTGATTTCATAATAATCATGAAATGAAATGTTCATGCCATTTCATCTCTGGGTATGATCAACTAAAATCAACTATAATTGTGTTTATATAAATGCAAAGTATAAATTTCACCTACACACACACACACACACACATAAAATCATTTTTCCCAAATATTTTCTTATTTAAATTTTTGGTAATGCGTCGTGTAGGTCTTAAATTTCAATGTTTATGGTCTTAAAATGTCTTTAAAAAGGTCTTAAATTTGACTTACTGAAACCTGCAGAAACCCTGTTTATAAATAATACTGAACTGATTGTGTCTTCTTACTGTGACTTACGTTTACATGCAGGCAACTTTCGGATTATGGTCGGAAGTTAAGGTCACTTTTCGGGTTTCTGAAACATTCAGGGATAACCCGTTTACATGCGTGAGCAGAGAGAGTTTCTCCTGTGCATACATGGAATTGCAATATCCGATGTAAACAGCAACGCGCGGTTAGTGTCTAGACGCAATACGGATAACCTTTAGACGCAATTTGTGTCATTTCCAAATTCTTCTTCTCTGTATCCAAAGACAACAACAACAGAAGCGCGATCGATAATGATAGTTTGGGGCAAGTAGCGTTTGCCTTTGTTTGCGCTGTGATTAGAGGTAGACGATTAATCGGTCGGCCGATTAATGGTAGTTGCTGCACACTGATTTAGTGTGTCATAATCGGCCGATTTTTGGCATTTTTACCACATAATCGGCATTGGCCAATATCCAGATATATCAAGCAGATTATTAGGCAGGCGCATCTGTTGGCAGTCTAGTGTTGTCGTGGAACACGTGTTTGACGCACACTGCCGCTAGAGTCATTTCCCAGCCGAGTGAGCAGCAGACCTAAATATAAACACGTTCATGGACTATCGATCATTGAATGAGTTCAGGCACAACACTGATCGTTAGTTAGTAGCTGGATTAAACATGTTTCAAAATGCTGGCTAAACAGTGTTAAGTGTGACTGAATTTCACTGTAGACTAAAAGGTCCAACATCGGAATGCCATTGTCTGAAGAACAACAGACGTACAGTGTGTTGTGGTGCATTTAAAGTTTTTGTAAAATATCATTTTCCCATCTGGTGGTTGTTTTTGTCATTCAACAGCAATTTACTAGTGAAATACGTTATTGTTAGAAGTTAAATTAAATAAAATATAATAAATCTTATATATAAAATTTAAATCATTTAAAGTTTTTTTTTCTCCTTTTTTGTGATAATTAGGTTATGTCCATTTGTCTTTGTCCGTCAACAAACAAAACAAACCAAAAATACATGTTTTAGGACATTTTTTGAGAGGATAAAATGTTTTTGTTGAGAAAGTTTTCTATGTTAAGTAAATATCATTTCTTTTACATTTTATCTTTCAAATAGAGGTTAAAAACCAAGCAAATATCGGCCAAAATAAATCGGCAGAATTAATCGGCCATCGGCCAAACCCGAATTTCAAAAGATCGGTATCGGCGCTGAAAAAAAACTATATCGGTCGACCTCTAGCTGTGATGCTGGTAACATTACTGACCTCGTTTCAAAAGTATGCTGTGCTGTGTCTCGCCTGGTCTCGCCATGTTTACTTTCGGTATACTGCACGCGGATTTTTGTATGCGCCGAGAAATTTCTCTACTCAAAAGACCAAGATTCCTTGCGAATAGGACATGCACAGAACACAAATCACTATGGGGATATGCTGATACGTATTTACATGGCCAAAAATTCAGGTTAGAAAAGGGGTACCCCAGGTATAATATCCCGGTTTTTAAAATCCGGGATATGAGCATTTTCGGGTTTTTGCCGGTGTTCGGTTATTGCTAATATCCCGGTTTTGAACAGGTTATTGGCTGCATGTAAACGTAGTGTGTGACTCATGTCCAAGTCCAAACCATGTTTTATGAGTTCTGTATAATCAATAGTCTGTGGGTCTTTGTACCCCCCCTCCCCCTCCACCCCTCCACAGTGATTACCGCTATGTGGCAGCAGCACTTGCAGTCATGAGGAACGTCACCCAGCAAATCAATGAGCGCAAAAGAAGACTGGAGAACATTGACAAGATCGCTCAATGGCAAGCCTCAGTGTTGGACTGGGAGGTGTGTTAAGTGGTGTGGAATCAAACTTTTTTGGGAATAACACATTTTATTAATAAAACGTTTTTAGGGTGTCCACTGCTGGTCCTAGTTTGTCTGCCTTGACTGCCAAGTGTTTCTGTCTTTTTTTGCTTAGGGTGATGACATTCTGGACAGAAGTTCAGAGCTGATCTATACGGGTGAGATGTCGTGGATATATCAGCCTTATGGCAGGAGTCAGCAGCGAGTCTTCTTCCTTTTTGATCATCAGCTGGTCTTGTGCAAAAAGGTACATGGCATTTACAAAATATATTGTGTATGAGATTCGAGGTCTTCGGCGTGAACAATGAGAGAAATAAATATGAAATCTTTGTTATGACATCTTGATATGAACCATAACCTCAAATTAGGTTAAACTGTCATGTGGTTGGCTTTGACATTGGCTGTCATTAAGGCCATTATAACTGTGTCATGAATATTTTTCGCGACCTCAAGTACAGTGGTACAAATCGAATTTGTCATTAAAAGGTTATTATGGCTTCATGACAGCCAATGTCAAAAACAACCACCTGACAGTTTAATGTAATGTTAACCCGTAAAGCTTAGCTAGGTGGTTTCTTAAGTTTGATAATTAATCTGCTATGTCATGTTTATGACAGGTTGTGTTGTCTTAGTAATGTCAAGTTGTCATGACAAAGACATGGACAGGTTATGATGTATTGGTTCAAAACATAGACACTAGGCTTGGGCGGTATCCAAATTTCGATACCGTCAAACCTCCTCCCTATTTTACCGTGGTATACGGTATTACCGCGTGACTAATTAAAAATTAAGAGATAAGGCTCAGACGGCATCACACATGTTCAACCAGAGAGTGTCGATTCCAATAATGCATCTAAAAGCTGTCAATCAACGATTAGAAAACTGGAGATGCACATTGTCTCAAACCAGAGAATGTGAGCAGAGTGGTGATATTTCCTCCAGAGAGGAGAGCACATTTCTGAAGATCACGCGCGCAAGTTCCGTCCACTCGGCGCCACGAGCCCTGAATGCCCGCAGTGACATGCTGGTTAGAAAATTTGAAAACATTTAAATTGTTTATTAATAAACTAGTGTTTTCTAGCCTATGTCAGTTGCTGAAAAGATAAAGATTGAATTGATGATGCAAACTCGCATCTTCGCGTTAGTGAACGTGAATAAAGAGTAGCATAATGCACACTTCATATGAATTAGCCTAAAGCAGAGAGCTGCCCATTTCTTTTCAGTTTGTAATTGTTTTGTTTAAAAGTAGACATTTCAAGCTTACTATATATATTATACACACTTCTCAGATCTTTTAAGACATGCATCTTATATGCCGAGTTTCAGTTCATGTATGATTGACGCTCCAGTCACGCGGCGAGTGTCCTGATTGTATACTATATTTGCTTTTTATTTATTAATCCAGGCAATTCGTTGATGAAAAAATAAATAAATAAATGAAGGTGCAATTTTTTCAAAACGAAATTCGTTTTAAAGAAAGCCTTTCTACAAAACAAAACGTAATAAGTGGTCATAATCATGTCTGACTGACCCAACGTGTTTTCTGTCAGTTGCTGCAAAGATAAAGATTTGCATTGACGATGCAAACTCGCATCTTCGTGGTAGTGAACGCGAATAAAGAGTAATGCACACTTCATATGAATTAGCCTAAACATAACCAGAGAGCAGCCCATTTCTGTTTAGCTTGTTTGTTTTGTTTAAAAGTAGACATTTCAAGCTTACTTTAGCTTGTATCTAATATGCGAGGTTCAGTTCATGTATGAGTCGCGCTCCAGTCATGCGCCAGCGCGTGTCCTGATTATATACTATATTTGCTTTTTATTTATTAATCCAGGCAATTCGTTGATGAAAAAAAAATTAAAATGAAGATGCAATTTATTCAAAACGAAATTCGTTTTAAAGAAAGGCTTTCTACAAAACAAAACGTAATAAGTGGTCATAATCATGTCTGACTGACCCATTCCAAATGTTTGGGCATTTTATGATCTTATCTTATTCATCTCATGAAGTACCCTTTTCATAAAATCAACATACATAGAAAAACATCATATTATCAAACATAAATATGAAAGGAATACATTTTTTTTTTCAAACCTAGCTTATATTTAGCTAAGCGTCACACGGTCCGGCCCGCTGTAGACTACACTACATGCATGTGTGCGTGCATGTGGTGGTGGGGCGTAATTTTCAAATAATAATCGAATAATACCAGGCAATCTTTAAATATTATTTTTGCTTGAAATGCCCATCCCTGCCAAACTGCAGAAGTCGTGTTCTTCTTCGAGACCAGGTCACTCAGTGCGCAACTGCAATCTTTGCCCTCTCTCCCCACTCTCTCTTCACCACTGTCACGTCATGAGAACCAGACATAAGCATTTTTAGCCATTAAATAAATTGTATTTAAAATATTGCACTTATATAGGAGACAAGGATTCCTCCTATATAAGTGCATTGTTTTTTTTTTCTGACGGTAAGACGATATTGAAACTGATACCGTTGCTATTTTTAGATCCCCGGTATACGATATTACCGTAATACCGCCCAAGCCTAAAAGACACCTCAAACAATGCAATATTTGCATTACAAATTTCATAACTGAGCAAATGACACTTAATGACAGTTGTCACAAATATGCATAAAACTTCCTTCATATTCATAATGTGTCATGTCATGATGAAGGTGTCATGTTAGTCTTATGCACACCCCTTCAGGTGAAGTGTTACTGTCTGATGATAGTCAGAATGACAGTTGACAGATGTGAACACAATAACTTCTTGTTACAATGAACACAACCTATATTATGTCATGTTGTGTTTTTGTTAGTGAACTGTGGCCCCAACAGAGTCACACGGTTAATGATTTTGTAAGCATATTCGGTGGTTGTGCTTGGAGTAGATTGTTTTCTTTGATAACGCAATGAAACATGCCGAATTGTGCAGACATCATTTTTGTCCAGGCTCTCATACAAAAAAATGATGAATGCATGAAAATCTGAAAGTGAACTAAGAAAATATGAATAACTGATTCTAGTCAATGGATGTTTTTCCCTGTGAGCTTTTTGTATTTCTATGCATCTTTTTTTGTTGTTGTCATTGTATAGTAAAATATAATCTGTAGTTGTAGTTTGCCTTTTTTGCCAAATTATTTAGTCAGATAAATACCTTAACCAAGTTTAGTGTTTTGTTCTTCACTCATATTGAACATTATTTAAAAATATAAAATATTTCCCTCATATTTTGATGGTTTAATCTAGGATGCAACGATACCGTTTTTTCAAAACCGATCCAATCCGATACCTAAATTTTGAGTATCGGCCAATACTCGATACCAATTCGATATTTTTATTTTATTTTTAAACTAATAAAAAATATAGCAATTTCCTCAATTAGCCCCTTAAAATATACCTCCAGTATATAGTCCACAATATATATGAATATGAAACCACGTGGAGTTACAGCGCGCAGCTGAGTATGCACCCTATGGTATGCACGCTGCGCATCAAGTCCGCTTTGAGAAGTTCAAAGCACAAAGGAAATACATATTGATGGACAGTGTATTAAACAGTATCTATCTATACAATAGTTTATTGAGCCTTTTCTGTTAACAGTTTTAAATTTCAGTTACTGTGCGCGTGAAGAACAATAGTGCTCTGACTCTAGTGTTGTGATCTAACCGACAGTGTCTGACACCTGGTAGAGAGTAACACGATTAAGTTACAGCAATAAAGTCCAGCAAGATAATGTTGTTTTATGCGAAAACATATACCTTTATCTAGAGATAAAGTATAATAGTATTAACATTGAATCATCTTGAAGATAGTTTAATCATTGACTGTAACCGAACGTGACGCGCTGTTTGAGTGCTGAATGGAGAATGACTGACAGCCGCGAGAGGGAAAAGTTTACGTGATCTTGAATTTAATGACTTAAATATTAATTTCTCTCACACATAATGGCTTCAGAACACTTATAATAGAGTGCACGAAAACGTTATGGTACTTTACAATGTTTTTGTGCCTTCTGTGGGGCTTAACAATAACATAATAGTATACGCACAATATCGGATTTGCGATCGGCCTCGTGTGATCGATACCCGATCCCGCAAAGTGGCAGGATTGGATTGGGACATCCAATCCAGGGATGGGCAACTTGGGCCACTATCCTACAGAGTTTAGCTCCAACCCTGAAAATATCACCTGCCTGTAACTTTCTAGTAATCCTGAAGACAAATATTCCATATGAACATCACTTTTGCCACTACTGTAGATGTAAATCATACAGCCTGTATTTTCTTCCATTTAACATAGTCATGTTGCAAAGATGAGTTTGATTTTTTTTGTGGTCATTGAAAGCTACCTTCAGTGAGCACTGCATTTCTTCTCAGGACCTGATACGGCGGGACATACTTTACTACAAAGGACGTATTGACATGGATATGTATGCAGTGAGAGATGCTATTGATGGACGGGACGACGACTTAACGTTCAGTGTGAAAAATGCGTTCAAGCTGCACAACAGAGACAGCGAAGAGATTCACGTCTTTCTGGCCAAGAAGCCAGAAGAGAAGATTCGCTGGCTGAGGGCTTTTCATGAGGAGCGCAAGATGGTCCAAGAGGATGAAAAAATTGGTAAATTGGCATAAATTCTCATTTATTTATTTTATGTATAATTGCTGCTTCAAAGGCATTTCCGTATGTCATTAATGGCACAAAAATAGTTGCTTTCCTTTTGATCTTCCCTCATTTCTTCTGCTGCTGATGTTGTTGGTTTTTTTAGGTTTTGAAATTTCTGAATATCAAAAACGACAAGCTGCCATGACAGTGCGTAAAGTGGCCAAACAGAAAGGTGAGACAACAAAACGATACCAGGTGAATTCAATATTTTCTATTTTTAACATCTGTCTTATCATTGTTGCTTTACTCTAGTAACCTAGTGTTGACAAGAACACATATGTAGATATTTTTACTTCTTTTTCTCTTTGGAGAAAACTAATGAAAGTTGTGACGCAACAATCAGAACTACAGTATTTCGTACTGTAACCCATTATTATTAACTAATCTACTTCCATTGTATCAAAGCGATGATGAGCCCAGGTAGCACTGACCCACTCATATTGACAGCTGGTTTTGTGGGAAAGAAGAAAATCCTACATGCACGACAATAATAGCTCAAATACATGAATTTCGATCCTTGTGAAAGAGTGCTGATCTTCCAGTCATGTGCTTCTATTCCTCAATCCAAGAGTGTAAAACAGTCCCTGATTGGTCTTAACTCATCGTCGCTCTCTACTAGTGGTATAACGATGCACATATTCGTACCCATAATTTTTAATACATGTCTTTCGGTTCGGTACACATTTGTACCGATGAATACAGAGTTGTAGTCCATTAACCACAAGTAAATAACCACCAATAATTGCAATATGCTCTGTGTTTTCGTTTACTTTCGATAAGAAACAAAATCTCTCAAATTTTATCACAAAATTCAAACAATAAATGCTGTTTTGATGCTCTTTGATGGGTGTGAGATCGCTGTATGGACTGCACGGGTCCAAAAATTTGTACCCGAAGAGAACCGACCCGGATAATAACTTTGACTGTTTGCCCTTTTGAACTACAATAACGATTGCCAAAACTAAGATTAAACTAGGCGGTTAATTCATATTATTATAAAAACGGGAGAAAGTGTAACGTCAGTTTGGCGGAATGAGTCCCGCCTTTAAAGTAAAAGAGCCAATCGTCAGAAGTAATTGTGTCACTGCACAAGCTCTGGTTGCCATAGAAACATGACGCGCTTGAGACTGCATATTCGCGTTAGCTGCCTGGAGCAGCCTGGCGAGCTTTTTAGCGCAATTGGTGGTCTTGTTCTTTTTTTTTTTCCTTTTCCCGGCTCACACTTTTCCTATCCTAATTTTACAAGTTGCAAGTTACAAAAAACAAACAAGAAGTGCTGACTGACTCTGATCATGGCGGGGTGTTCTTTGTGTCCGATCGAACTCGGGGAGGCTATTACGCAATGATAAACAGACGGGAAGTAATAGATTGGAACACCACCTGGACCCGGCTAACCATTTAGGCCCCGTTTTACACGATGGGAAAACGCAGATATTTCTCTGCGTTTTGCCCTCTCATTTACACGAAAACGGCGTTTTCATCACTGAAAACGATTATTTCGAAAAACTCCGGGCAAAGGGGAGATTTCTGAAAACGCCGGTTATGTGTTGCCGTGTGAACTGGGAGAAACGGCGTTTTAGGTTCTCTCTTGTCGATTCTGAGGATTCTGATTGGCTTGCATGGCTTTATCCTTAACCCCTACACTACCGCCAATAGGTTTAGCATAGTTATGATGGCGCTCGACGGCGTATTTATACGGGTGTGTGAACGATGTTATTTTTGAAAACGGAGAAGTGGGAAAATATTTGTTTTGCTAAATACCCGGCTTTGTGTAAACGTGGCCTTAAATTATAGACCCAAACCCGTAAGGGTCGGATCCCGGGTACTCTGGTCTCGGGTGCAATGTGCAGAGTGGACCTCTACTATAGACTTCTGAGTTCAAGTGGGAGCGCAGCAATCGCTTTCTCTTTACTGCTAGTTACAGAATAAACTTGAATGAACATTGAACAGATGTTGAAAGATACAGTTAAACTGTCAAGTTCTGAGAGGAGAACAGTGTTCCCGTCTCTTGCTTTTGTGTTTATGGACTCTTGTTTTGAAGTGTTCTGTTCCCCATTGTTTCTGTGTTTACTTCCTTGTTGAGTGCACTATCCCACCCTGTTTGTTGCCATAGTTACCCTCATTAGTTGTCATAGTGGTTCATTCATTTCATGTGTGCCTTGTTAACCTCTTGTTATCCGGTTTATGGATTCCCCTGTGTTTCAGTCTTGGTTTGTCGATTGTTGTCTTTGCATGTTGTGTGAAGCTGTTGAATGCCTGCTACATCGAACACAATTAATCTAGCACAGAGGATCATGTGTCTTCATCAAGTAGTGATGGGAAACCAAGGCTTTCTGAAGCGTTTGAGGCTTTCGTAAAATTGTGCCAAAAAACAGTTCATTACTTTAAGCTTTTAACACAATGCGCATTAGCAACATATGGTGCTTTTTCCCACCATATTTAACAAATCACATGTGACCAAACAAAGCTTCGGAAGACCGTGACATAAGCCCCTTTTCCACCAAAGCATTTTGAGAGCCGGTTCAGAGTCGGTGCCTGCGCGAACCAGTTCTTTGTGTTTCAACAGCCAAAGAACCGGTTCTCGGCATGGATAACTGGTTCCAAAGCGGCACCAACTCTTTGCTGGACCAGAACCGTTCTTTTACCACGTCATGCTGTAGATGTGTTCTAAACATCTTTTCTGACCATAATAAAGGATCGCAAAGCCAAGAGAAACATTTGCAGAAACACGACTTTTGTCCGCCTTTGTAATTGTTATACTTGAAGTTAATGCAAGCGTTTTTTTTTTTTTATGGAAGACATTATAGACACAAGACACGGGTACATAACTTATCAGAAAAGATTGCATATCAAATGAAAATATTAAAAGACTTACACATTTCGATTGTTTTTAAAGCCTTCTTGATACACGAGTTAGAGATAATCCCAAAGTTGTAGCGTTTCTGGCTAGTATGGCGACGTAAACAGTGACGTAACGACGTCGTTCCCTGGGCGCTCTAGCAGTGGAAAAGCAAACAGGTTCTGAAGCGGTTCGCAGTTGAACCAACTCCGAACCAACTTTGAACCAGCACTAGTTCCGAACCAGTTCTTTTTTTGGTGGAAAAGGGTAATAGAAGAGTGGAATCGATCTGGGCTCAATACAGTTCAATCTAATCTAATCTCATCTAATCTCATAAATTGTGTAGCCTGGTCAACAGGTTAATAAATTGATAAATAATATAAAATATAAAAGTTTAATAATTAGAAATTGATGTGAGTAGTTCTGGGTGTTCTGTTTTTTTCACAATTTATGTTATAGGGAAATATAATGTTAAATCATTTGAATAAATAATGCCTCCTCAATAATCATTTCCCTTTTTAAGCTTTGGGGGTTGCGAAGTGCAAATATTTTTAAAACCAGCTGTTCCGAATTTCTGATACTGCATGATGTTCGAAGCTTCAAAACTCATCAATCACGTAGTATTGTCATTTCGATACAAGCATCTGTAGCAACAGAGCCCCGGTATCAACTGTCCCATCACTACCGTCAAGGAGTATGTGACAGACTTTATTGAACTGACCCATTTGCCAACTGAATGGCTCTGTTTTTACTGCAGGACTCATGGAGGTAGCAGCCCTCACAACAAAGCATTTTCACAACATTGCCGCCACGCTTAAGTCCTCAGCCCATCATGCTTGCCACCAGACCCGTATCAAGGCATTCGAAACTGATGTCCAGTGTGGCAGAACCCCCTTCTAATCCCAGACTTGCCCTCTCAAGCCCACTGGCCTCAGCAAAGTCTGCCTCTGAGGTTGTTCTCATGTATTCTATGATCCATGTGATGGTGGCAGCCATTTTGTGTATTTGCGCTGCACACGCCTCATCTGTTTCTCCCGAGGTGGTGGCATTTTCCTCTGAATTTTCGGTCTCCTGACTCCTCTGTAATGGCCACATAGGCCAACTCTGAACTTCCTGCCAGCCCCGACACAACCATAGAGGTCATCCCTGAACTTCCTGCCAGTCCCGAAACAAACACAGAGGTCATCCCTGACCGTCCTGTTGGCCCTGACATGACCATGGCGGTCATCCCTGAACTTCCTGTCGACCATGGAGGTCGTCCTCAAACTGCCTGTCTTCCTTGACACAACCACAAATGTCACCTATAAACTTCTTGTCCGCCCTTAAACGACCAAAGAGATCACCCTTAGCAGGTGGTCACCAGTCCCGTCTGCACCACCGTGGTGGTCCTCAGTTACACCTTGGTGGTCACCTGCTCCGCTGGGGTTTTTACCAGTTCCATCTGCTCCGCCGTGGGGATCTTCAGTCCGGGCTACTCCACCATGGTGGCCACCAGTCCCGTCTGCACCACTATGGTGGTCCTCAGCTACACCTTGATGGTCACCTGCTCTGACATGGTGGTCACCAGTCCCATCAGCTTCACTATGGTGGTTTCCAGCACCACCACCTGCTCAGCGTTCTCCGCTCTGGCCATCTGACCAGGCTGCTTTGTTTTGGCTACCTGCACTGCTTCCTCCAAGTCCTTCCTCCCTTCCATGGACCTGGCCCTCCATTCTCCCGGTCTGTGTTCCCCTGTCTTGATTTTGTGTTTATGGACTCTTGTTTTGAAGTGTGTTCTGTATCCCATTGTTTCAGAGTTTACTTCCTTGTTTGGTGCCCTATGCCACCCTGATTGTTGCTATAGTTACCCTCATTAGTTGTCATAGTGATGAATCCGTTTCAGGTGTCCCTTGTTAACCTCTTGTTTTCCTGTGTATATTTCCCCCTGTGTTTCAGTCTTGGTTTGTTGGTTATTGGCTTTGCATGTTATGTGTAGCTATTCCTGATCTCTTAAAAAAATGTTTCTAGTGTTAACATTGAACACTACACAAACAGTCATTATTAATTTGCCATAGTGACACAGGAGGTGCCGGATCCAATAAAAAAAGGTTTAGGATCCAACGTCGGAACATGTTCCGGCGTGTTCGGCTCAAATTAAGCCCTGATTATAACGGAGCTTTGGTGTGATTGCAGAACTCAATCCCTGGTAAATTTGTGCTGAACTGAATTGATTGACAGCTCTGGCGATAATAAAGGGAGTGTGATTTGTCTTAATCACAATATAATTGAATATTATTTGTCTTAATCACAATAATTGTCTTAATATCATATAATTGTCCTAATAAATGTCTTGTTAATTTCTGAATACTGAAAAGAACAAATGTAGTTTTCTTTTTTTAATACGTTATACAATCTTTTTTTAATACTTTATACAATACAATATTTTTAATATCAAGGAAATTTGATTCATCTTGTCTGGTTCATCATGTTTCATTCAATTGTGTAGATTAAGGTTATATTTTTTTAAAAGATGTTACCTACGTATTTAACTTGTCTGCTAGCTATGGTTTCAATAGCAAACACAGGGCTTTTTTAGCATATTCTTCAAGTGAGAAATAACAGAACAGAATAACAGTTCTTCCATTAAGTTAAACAGTATAGAAATTATTAGAATTAGAAATAATTGTTCACTTTTATTCTAACCAATTTCTCACTATTTAACTGATAATCAGATGTTGTTTGCCAGATGACCATATTCAAGCAACAATGAAAAGACATAAAATTGGATTCATATTGATTTCAGTGTAAAAATATGTAAACAGTGTTTATATGTAAACAGGTTTTATATTTACATGATTGCTGTATTTTACAGGGGCCAAGCACTGACGGTTCATTTGCACTTACTGTCGTTTTTTCTTCTTGGGTAGTGGAAGTCTGATGGCAGCCAATAGAACCATGGGGTTCTTGTCATGTCTTCTCAATTAACGGTCTTTTTGGCCTAGCAAAACGTCGAACCAAAACGCAAGCAGATCTAGCTAGACCGGAAACAAAACAACAGGCACGCCACCGCACACACAACTCGTTGGTTAATGTTACGTTTTCAGTGGATGACGAGCGCGAGACGCCAAAATGGATGCCAGTAAGATTCTTAATGGAAAGTTTACTTTTAAAAATTTGCCAAATGGTTCCATTGACAAGACCAAAGTGATCTGTGTGTTTTGTCGTTGTGAGCTATCATCATCGCAGCACATCCAGTCTGAAATACCACTTGATGATGGCCAAGCACACACACCTTGGAATTCAATATAGGAATTCTCCGTCCCCTCGTCAATATCAGTACCTAGTCAGTATTTATTTCACCCTTTTATTGATGGACAGTGTTACATTGTGTGAGAGATTATTTCCTCCAAGTGAGAATGTTAGTGTGAAACTGAACACAGTATATGCCAATGTTGTTTTCAATAAAAAACGTTTGCACAAAGCAAGCCGATCCACTTTTCCATGTTGATAAGAGCATTAAAATGAGAAAAAATAATGGGACAAAAGAAAATCAAGAGACATTTAGAATAGATAAAAATGTGCGATTAATCGTGAGTTAACTATAACATTAATGTGATTAATCGTGATTAAATATTTTAATCGTTTGACAGAACTAATATCATAGAAAGGACTATGATTCCACCTTTTTTATTTGACCACTGATACAGTGAATGTCGCAGTGACAGTAGTGCTTAAAGTGAGCTGGGTTATGCTGTTCATTTCTGTTATGCTCTTCACAGAATGAATATTATGTTTCAGCAGCTCTGTTAGAAACTGGCAGTACTCTCTTCTCTGAGAGAGATCTACACTGAACCCACAGATCTCACAGACATGCTGGATCATGCTTCCCACCAAATGTTTTGATAGTTTGAAGTGTGTATTCATGTTTATCACATTATAGTGCAATGTGCCCTTTAAGAGAGATGGTTACGTCACTTATAACGTGTACTATGCGTGATGACGTAGTTGGAGATCCAACTCTACCCTTTTCCTATGTTATTTGTTAGCTATGTTTTGTAAAGCTGAAAAAGAGTATCTCTCATGTAGCCTATGAGAGGATTGCATTGCCTGTGCACTATTAAATGTGCGTGATACAGCCTTTTCAGCCTTCAAGCTCTTTCTTCCCTTGATTTCTCTCGAGTTACTCGGTCCGAGCGTTACAAAGGTCACCTGTCAATAACAAAGCTAAAATTAGACTTATTAAAGAGGGAGGATGGACCAAATACAATTACCTCAGTCTTTGTACAATTTCAGAAATATGTACTGCGATATGGCATTCAGTTGCTTAGAGTGCTTTTTTCCACTTTTACAACAAATGACTTCATAGTCGCGTGGTAGAACACCAGGCTCTCCGTCACACCCACACAGTGCCCACTCTTTCCCAATTTTGAATCACTGTCACCTGTTCCTCATCACTGCAGGACCAGTACAAAAGTGCACACCTCTCAGTCACTCATTGTCTGGCCTCAAACATGGAAACAGACTCCTTGCTTGCTCTACTTACCTTGGTGGTTCAGCTCGTAAGCCCTGTTTATCTCCAGCGTTGATTACTCCTTTGTCTCTCCAAGAATCTCCTTTGCCTTCATGCCTGAAAACTGTGGATAAAGATTACCTGTAAACTGTGTTTTTCAAGAGGAGAGCGCTTCATCCAGTTCCTCCATCATCATCACCATTTACAACCTACAACAAAAACAATTGTTAGGATTACCAATACAGTATCCGCCTTTGAGTCTGGTATATCCTGACAGAAGGCAAGACCAACAACTTAACGGCAATGAACACAACGAGCTGGTGGATTATCTTTGCAGAGTTCTCACTGCACATGCACCCGCATCTGAAATAAGCACATCCGAAACCCATGAAAGTATACAATATGTGACTTACCCACCAGCTGAGCGGCTTCGTTGGCTGACCCAGAGATTATGTTTATATTGTTGTGCCAGTGGACAAGTTATTGCCTCATGTCAGGTCTGACCTCCTTGTCCCTTAATGAGTTACTTTACCTGTCCCAAAGCAATTTTGTCACCACTTATCACCATCGTGACTCATACTGCTTCTGATGTATCTGTTTAAATCACAGCTCTCATAGACTCTGGGTCAGTCTGCAACTTTATCTCCGAGGAATTCTGCCGCCAACTCAAACTTGAGAAGAGGATAAGTCAAGCCACCGACCAAGTCCAGTCAATAACTGGTATTGTGTGGGTTCTGTCAAGGTGCAAATTGGTTGCCTCCACATCAAACTCTCGGTTGTGGAGAAATCCACCACTGGCATTCTGCTAGGGCGCTCATGGCTTTCCACCCTGCTACTCCCACATCAAAAATGTCTTCTGCCCACAAAGAGCCTCTCGACTACCACCCCACAGAGCATGGGACTGTGCCATTAACCTTTTTTCAGGTGAGGAAAACCCCCTGAACAAAAGGACATGGAAGAGGCTCTACAACAAGGCTAAATCGGCGCTTCAAACTCAACCTCTCCTGCTGCTTCAAGGTTTTTTTTAACCTAAATAAGGATAGAGACTTTGTATGGCCTTGTATCGACTACTAGATCACAGTAAATACCGTTATCCATTACCGCATTTGTGGCACCTACCGGCTACTACAAGTACTGTGTCATGTCGTATGGGCTGGTCAACCCCTCTTCCATATTCCAGGGGATTCATGAATGAGGTGTTCTGGTATTACTTACATTGATGATATCTTGATGTACTCTTGGAATCACCACTTTTCAAAGGTCCTCAAAAAGCTCAGTGTGTACCAGCTCTTCTTGAAAGCAACAAAAATTACCTTTTATCAGTCATCAATTCAGTTCTTTCCCTTTAGCACTACATTAGTGAAGGGATTAAGGTGTACGCACCTGGCCAGCACCCACATTAGTAAAAGAACTCCAGCACTTTCTTGATTTCTACAGATATTTCATAAAGTTTACAGGACCATCACCACTCCACTCACATTACTCATGTGCATCTGTCTTGGAGTCCCAAAGTCACCCTTTCCAACTCCTCAAGAAAGCCTTTTCCAAGGTTCAGATCCCGAGAAACCATTTTTTGTGGAAGTTGATGCCTTGACCACAGGAGTGGGAGCCATATAATCCCAGAAGCAGGGGAAGCTTTCCCATCTCTATCAATCTTTTATGTCTTTTATGTCTCTATCATGTCTTTTTCTTCAAATGAACACACCCTGGTGGAGCAGAATTATGATATATGGAAACATGAGTTGCAAGCTATAAAATTAGCACTTGAAGAGTGGAGACACTGAACCCGTCACCCTTTCACTGTCCTTGCTGACCATCGCAATCTCGAATACCTCAGAGATACGAAACAGCTGAATCCATAAACAAGCAAGATGGGTGCTTTTCTTCACCCTGATTAAATCACCCAAGGACAAAACTGTCAAAGCCGACACTCTATCACATCCATCTGTTCAGTAAACAACTGTTTGGATTACTTACTGTCTTTGAGTCTGGTTTCGACCACAATGGAAATGACCCAGGTTTAACACTTTTTTTGTTTTGCAGTTTGGCAGTACACTGATTAATGGCACACTATAATTGTTTTGATAACTTTTAGATAGAATAACCATGCATGTTCATTTTACACTAAGCAACAAAATGTATGCAGCAGTGTAAGTGAATTTATATAATTACAATCTGAATATCAACAAACAGCAGCTCTGAAATAGAGCTCTTTTCATTACTCATTCAAGAGTTTTTAAAACACAAGTGAAGGTTACCTGTGTAATTTAATTATTGGGCTGACAATATGGTTCTCGCAGTGCCAAAGTCTGAAAACATGACTGGGTAGTTTGTACCATTTTATTTAGCTTAAAAACATGTAGTCTATTGTGGAAAACAGGGATCAGCAGCCAGGCAGACAGATAAGCAAAGGGTCATGCTTGCAGTTCATGAGGGTTACATAAGAATTTTCACAGTACTGTGAACAGCATAATACTGCATGTACAATATCAGTACAGTTTTCAGTATAGTTTTTTTGTCACAAAATTATTTATTTTTTTGTTCTCTGTTGTTTTGCTTTATTTCCA
This sequence comes from Hybognathus amarus, assembly GCA_030378365.1. Classification (NCBI taxonomy): domain Eukaryota; kingdom Metazoa; phylum Chordata; class Actinopteri; order Cypriniformes; family Leuciscidae; genus Hybognathus; species Hybognathus amarus. The sequence continues at coordinate 154,798 of JAQIUQ010002402.1, read as the reverse complement.
GATGTTTGATTCAATTGCGGGCTCTATCTAATGTCATACTCCAGGGCTCCCCTGTGGTAGACAGAGCACATGTACACGGCATGTTAAATTATTGTAAAGTGTTTCCAAACAATAATAAAAAATTGGAAACATTTTTAATTAATATCTATGGCATGTTGTAGTCAAGATTAAAATGTAAAAATGTTTAATTTTGAAAACTGCCTATTAATATCTAATTATTAAAGTTAAGCTGTGCATAACAAGAAAATATGCCGCTGAACACTGATCGAGAGCTGTAATTCCAACCACAGCAGTTTGTAATGCTGTTTGCAAATGTTCATTGGAGCTGTGTTTTGAAAAATACCAAATCATTAAAAATAACCTAAATGAAGCCTAAATGAACCATAAAAAGCCTACATGAAGATGTATAAGTTGGCCTTCTAAAAAAAGCGGATTTTAGCTTATTGATGTTTTTATTAAACATGTAATTATTTTTTAAGTTCTTCTACTCGTGGCTGTTAAACCATTCCCCCCTAATACTATCACAGGGAATGCTACTTACTAATTAATTTTGTTATAATGGACCTTCTGCATTTTTTGCTTGGCCCCTTAATACTTTCTCTCAGCTATTTGTATTTAGTGAATGCAAATGTGGTTTATAGTCAATACTTTCCATTTTATATTTTATAGTATAATATTTTCTTGTCATATTTACACTGTTGTGAATCCTCAATGCTTCACTGACAAACGGTGAAGTGTGTTCTTGAATTTGCAGATTCATTGATAGCTATCATCTTGAGAAAGAGGGCCATTTTATATGGACATGGTATGAAAATGATAAAGGTATTTTTATGAGCCTTTAAAGTAGAATTAGTTTTTATACAAAATGCCATGGCAACGACTTTGAAATGCAACTAACAAAGCAATTATTACAAAAAAAGAAAAAAAACATCCAAACCTAAGAATATTGTTAAAAAATACTTAACATAGGACTATAGATATTATAAGTAATATAGATATTAAAAGAGATAGTTTTCCCAAAGATTAGAATTCATTATTTACTCACCCTGGTTTAGCCATTCTTTTTTTTTCTGTAGATAAAATGATCAATGAAAAAAATAGGTCCTGTTTGAATTTGTCCATATAATGACAGTGAATGGTGACCTTCTTCAAGAATGCAAAAGTATCAGAAAGTAATCTCATGTGATTTGAGCCATATACTCCAATGGCTATGTTAACGAGATTGTACCAGCGCAATCCCTCTTTTGGCATTAAAAAACTACTTTCAGAATTTACTTAAGACAGAATTAGAAAAGGCGTGGATACATTTATTTTTGTGACTTAACTTATGTATTTGTAGGAGTTTACCTTTCAGACGATATTTATGGGAGGTACGTTTTTTATTCAATTTTGCAACGTGATAACTGAAGGTTTGCAAAAGTCAAATTACTGTTTGACTTTTATAAACACTAACACTAGAGTTCCCAATACTGAAGCGCCACAACTCGCTGAACTGCTTATGAGCCTTAGTGGTGCAGATGCTGGCAAGCTTTGTGTACCAAGTAACAACCCACTCCAACCCACTCACGACCTTGTTATCATGTCGTAGAGGGGAAAGGCACTGAACGCCAAGCACTACACCCTGGTAGTTGTCTGAGTTCTCCTGTTGGTACCTAAAAGTCCAGATGAAACCAGTTCCATGAGGACACTGTAGAATCTTGCAAATGTATTGAGTGTTGCTCAGTCCGCACTCACCAAAGCCGAAGAGGCTGCGACGCCCCTAGTGAAGTAAACCTTCACTTCCACGTGACAAAGTAAGACATGACCCTGTTAAGCCAAGAGAATGGCATCCACAATCCAGTGTCCCATCCTTTGTTTGGAGATAGCCTTCTGTTTTGCTGACCTCCAAAGCAGACTAAGAACTGTTCAAATCATCTGAAACTCTGTGTGCGATCCAGAAATGCGCAAAACGTTCACTGGGCACAACAGAGACAAGGCTGGGTCTCCCTTATCAGGAAGGGATTGCTTGCAGGTTCACCACCTGAAAGGGGTAGTGGGAACCTTAGGCACATAGGTTTGGGTCTCAGGATGATTTGAGAGTCTGCCGCCCCAAACTCTAGGCACATTTCATTAACTGAAAGGTCTTGAAAGTCCACCACCCTCTTGACAGTAAAAGCTCAAATGGATCTCTCTGTTGGGCCTGTAAGACAACAGAGATATCCTAAAATGGGATGAGGCATGCTCTCTTAACCCTTTTCCACCAAAAAAAGAACTGGTTCGTGAACTGGTGCTGGTTCAAAGTTGGTTCGGAGTTGGTTCAACTTGCGAACCGCTTCAGAACCTGTTTGTTTTTCCACTGACTAGAGCGCCTGGGAACGAGCGTCGTTACGTCACTGTTTATGTCGCCATACGTCTTAGCTAGAAACGCTTGCAAGTACAACATTACTTTGGGATTATCTCTAACTCGTGTATCAAGAAGGCTTTAAAAACAATTGAAATGTGTAAGTCTTTTAAAATTTTCGTTTGATATGTAATCTTTTCTGATAAGTTATGTACCCCTGTCTTGTGTCTATAATGTCTTCAATAAAAAAAATAGAAACGCTTGCGTTAACTTCAAGCATAACAATTACAAAGGCGGACTCCATCGTGTTTCTGCAAATGTTTCTCTTGGCTTTGCGATCCTTTATTATGGTCAGAAAAGATGTTTAGAACACATCTAAACCCGCCCCAGCCCCCGACGTCAAGCATGACGTGATAAAAGAACGGTTTGAGTCCAGCAAAGAGTTGGTGCCGCTTTGGAACCAGTTGTTTTCCTGGCCGAGAACCGGTTCTTTCGGCTCTCAAAATGCTTTGGTGGAAAGCGGCTTCTGCGGATTTGCATATCTCAGGAACCTGAAAATTAGGTCCGGACCAACACATGTTTGCCCTGGATCTTAGGTCAAAATCTCCTCAAGGCTAGCAATTCAGCCAACAACTCGAGGCAGTCCAGGCAATGGCTGGGCAGCCGGGAGAGGGGCAAAATGGAGTTTTATCGGCTCCATCTGTTTCTTGACTGCCAATAACGGTTGTGCAACGTCTTTGACAGTGCCCCTGAATAGGCCACCTTGTGAGAGCGCACTTTTCGACATCTCGTATTTCCATCAGGCTAAGCAATAAGTTGTGTGCCTGGACCACAAGTGTGGACATTGCCCGAACCACAGCCTGCAGTCTGTGACCTTCCGTGACCTTCGTAGCACATATAGCATATTCAGTCACAGTTCCTGCTTCATCTCTGGATTGAGACCACCCTTTTGACCACCCATCTCTCAATACTTTGGCTTGGTAGACTTGTCATAGCGCAAAGGGCAGAGGCAGCGAGAGATGAGGTAAACTTACATAAAATATATAATGTGGTAGAGATAGACCGCAATCGCCCATTCCACATGAGGAAACTCTGAGTACCCTTGCACCGCCCCACCATCTAGGGTGGTGAGGATGCAGGATCCAGTGTTCCATGTTTTCTTGCAAAGCCAAACTCATCCAGAAACTCAACTTGGAAGATACATGTGTGTAGAGGAATGGGAGGTCCACAGGAATTCACTCGGTGGAAGCACTCTCATTTCATCCCCTTACCCAGAGATAGAAGGACTAGGACAGGAAGCAGCTGAGGTGACTCTTGGTCTTTTGAAAAAGAGTGCAACGTGCTCACTGATCATGTTCTCCAATTACATTAATTCTGTTCCATTCATATTGAAAAAATGGAATAATCTATAAATCTAGGCATATTTAAAGATCAATCCAAGACTCTTCATTGCCAGAAGTGGCCAAGAGTAGTCTGATCTGGCCTGTAGCTGCTGTGTGTTGAGCTACAGTATGTTGTTCCATGCGCCAACTGGTGGATATTGTGTGAAGCACAACAAATGTATTTAAATTCTGAGAGAGTGATTTGTACAAAAATCTCTACATTTTTGATGGCCACATATCTCTCTTCAGTGTTCCCACTACCATTGTTTTGGTAGGGAAAACCGCCCCCTGAAAGAATGTACAGAAATATATTCTAAAAAAAATAATTATTAAAATTTAGACGTGCAAGCTCCATGTAGTAACATTAGCAGCTGTGATTTCAGCGATGCAGAATACACATGATCGAAATCGGCTCATAAAACGGAATTTACTGTAAGTCATTCAGTACATTTGAAATCAAATCGCTGATATAGACTAGAGTGTGTGAATATTAAAATGTATTAATTTATTAATATTAATTTTAACAGTAAAGCTCATTGTGCAGCATGTTGTTTGACAAAAAGTTGAAGAAATTTGTTAAAGAAATTAAATCAATGTTTTATGTCTATATTTAAACACAACACCAAATTTGTGAAGACAAAAATCATATATTTTTTTAATTGTTGAATAAGTTTTATAATTGCGTACGTTTCATGATTTCAATTTATTAGACATGCTTTGTGATTACTAAAAATTTAACACAGCAACACTAGTAGTTTTTGGGGTCTACCAATCCCTAAAATCCTTGGGGAACACGCAAGCAGGTGCGCAAATCCAATTAAAAGTGCTGAGCATTATATATTCTACCAATTCTGACTTCTCCCGTTGTATCTTTAATTTTGAAAATGCTATGCTGATGATATGTAAAATGCAGAACATAACCTCTGTTGCTTTCAGCCTTTGTGAAGTGACCTTCTTTAAAAAAAATTGTGTATAGTACAGCAATTGAAGATCCATTTTGCATAGACTGTTTTAAGAGTAAATGACAGCAATCAGATCTTTCTAAACACATGAAACCACTACATGTGTATACTCGTGTGAACAATTGCGCCACATAGCAATGACATGTTCATCTAAGTTCATGAGACAGAGGGAAGTTAGGGGGACACGGAGGCCTTTCACTGCTGTTATATGGACAAGTGTGAGCAGAAGTTTTGTGTTGTGGAAAAAAGTCATACTAGCTTTAGGTGAGTTAATAATGATTGAATACATTTTTTGGTGGGGGTTTGCTATCTCTTTAAGATGCACTAAGTACTCAACACAAATGAACTAAAGGAAAAAGATTGTGTTTCAAAATGCCATGGAAACTTGTTTTTTTTTTGCTTAAAAACCAACTGCCTATTTGTTTATATATACATATTAGTTATGCTTATACCATATAGTTGGAAAATGAAATATATTTTAAATTGCTTAGAGTCATCTATGAGTATGACTGTAGTATTTGGTCATGACTATAGTAAATTCTGCTAAAATACCATAGTTACTGCATAGTACTAATATTTGGACACATGATGACCTACTGTAGACGCCAGATGGTTACAAAAAGGTGGCTCCAAAATTGAAACAGAATAACAGAAGTCAGTTCTGAGAAAAGCTTCATCAATATTTGTTTGCAGATTCCACTTGGTTTGATATTTTGTATCCAATGCAGTTTTATATATACATTAGAAGTGACAGTTTCTTAAAATAGTAACTGTATTAACTATGGTATTTAGTTGGAAACTGTGGCTAGTCACCATGGTGCATTCTAAGGGCTGTACATGTTGTGAAGCATGATTCGCATCATCGCTGTGCATTGATTGTTTTGATAATGCTTTGAACATTGACACTTTCTTTCCATTGGATACATTTTTGTCATTTTTCAAACATCTCCTGTCTCTGTCTTTTGACTTTGTGCTGAGCAGGTTTGAGCCAGAGCAGGTGTGTCTCCCCATTCGGACATCTCGTCTCATGGACCCTTTCTGCTCCCTGATGACACACAACAATCAGATGTAGTCGAATTCCATGTTTCCAAATCAGGACAATCTCCATTCTGGCAAAACTTTAATAAGTTCAACATCGTTAAAAAATGGGAAAAAATAGTTCACTCTGTCTATGTGCTCCATGAACCTCCATCAGGAGATAACTAACTCACTGACTGACAATCATGACCCTGATATGATCAAACCTGTCAAGCGCCCAAACAAAGATGTACTGTATGCTGTTTCATTCACCATTATTGTATATTGACCATTTAAACTTCGCCTTGTGGTATTTTGGAGATGAAATTCAGTAGAATTGGCCAGCACACAGTGCTCTGTGTCCTACTGTCAATGACGGCCATGAAATTGATATTTTTTTCAAAGCTTTGTGGATCAGACCTCTCTGTCTGCAGTTGAACATTGTCTTGAGGATACTTCTGTGTACTATACAGTACCATTCATAAGCAGGATGTAAGAGTGTAAGCATTACACACAGTTAACAACCAAATCGCCTAAACAGGGTATTGCGTTCTAATTTACAAATGTGATTTTGTCAATCTGAGGAACACAGAGTTTGACAATACAATTATTCTTAGTATTAGTTAACAAGCATTATTCCAGATTCGTGAAAGTGTCACAATCTTGTATCAATCTCTCCTCCTGAATCTCACTTGTCTGTATGATATTGACTGAACTCATTTCATATGATAAATAGATGTTTTTGTATGTCTATAAAGGGTAAAGTAGATTTGTTGAATTGCCTCCAACGGGGTTATTTTTGATTGTATGAAATAAGTACTCTGTAGTAAGCACACTGAAACAATTCATATGCATTGTATTTTAGTTTTTTATTTGTTGTTGTTGTTGTTAATTTGTAACAGCTACTCTGAATACTATTTATTATAGTTAATGGCAGATATTGATACGTTGTTTTTATGCATACAGTAATGTGCAGAAGTCTTGGGCCACGATATATATATATATATATATATATATATATATATATATATATATATATATATATATATATATATATATATATATATATATATATATATATATATATATATATATATATATATATATATATATATATATATATATATATATATACTATTTACCATTCAAAAATAAAGGTCATTTATTAACTTTATGGAATATGTTATGTTTTCTTTGTCTAATGCCATGTCATAAGCATAGCCATATGGCCTAAGGGTTGTGTACAGTGTACTGTGCATAGAGTACACAACACATGTATTAATGTATGCGGTACACTTTATAATAACTGCACACTATTAATCATTAGTTAAGCATGAATAAACAGTTAATTCATCATTTATAAAACATTAATAGACATTAATAAGCAGTTTATAAATATAGCTATAAATGTTTTTTTCTTGATTTATAAGCATATCTATAATGCATTTAATAATTGTATTTTCATACTTTGTTAATGATCAATTAATAATTTCTAAATGAAGTATAGCATTATTTACAAACCAGTTATTTAAGAGTTGTCAGTCATTCATAAGATCACTTAGAAAGTGTAAGTAAATGTAGTAAATACAGGTAGTTATAAAGCATTTAGTAGTGGTCAGTTAACTATTTTTGTGAGCTAATCTAAAGTGAGGACTATTCATGCTTTGTAAAGCATTTATAAAGGCGATTTAAAGACTCGTCAATCTTCTAAACAGTAAAATGTAACAAACACAATGCAGTGATACAGAACAAAGAAATATTTAACAGCCTTTATAAATGCTTTACAAGGCATGAATAGTCCTCACTTTAGATGAGCTCACGAACATAGTTAACTGACCATTACTAAATGCTTTATATCTACCCAAATTAACCCTGAATTACAGCATTAATACATGTTAATAAAGCATTTATTAACACACTAAGTAACCGTCACTATATGTCTGAATAATAAGATGTATGAATGTACTTTTAAATAGTTTATTAATCATTTACTTACGAACCACTGACAACTCTCAAATAACTGGTTCATAAAAAATGCAATTCTTCATTTAGAAATGATAAATTGGTCATTAATAAAGGATGAAAATACAATTATTAAACAAATTATAGATATGCTTTTAAATCAAGAAGAAAGCATTTATAGCTGTATTTATAAACTGCTTATTAATGTCTATTATTATGCTTTATGAATGATAAATTAATGGTTTACTCATACTTAACTAATGATTATTAGTGTGTAGTTATTATAAAGTGCTACCATGTATGCTTATGAGAAGAAACTTCATGACTGTTCATAGACTCCTATTGAATTCTTCAGTCCCTAATTTAGTAATTTAGTAAATGAATGTGAATAATAGGCCATTCAGCACAACAATAACTGAACAGTTGTCTTGTAGTGCCACAGCACAGGAACATATAGCGGACTAAAGGTGTGGCTCAGAGCTGATGTGCACTATCCTGCTCTCTTGTAGACAACTAGTGCACTCAAACCTTCAATACTGAGGAGACGCAGTAGACTGGCTTACTCATGTCTGTTGGTATGTGATTTAGCAATCAAGAAAATGGTGAAAATCGGCTTCTCCCTTTCTGATGAAATGCAGCGCAATAAATTCCACAACCTTTAGAGAGCAGTTTTCTTGCTTTGAATGAAAGCTTTTCAAACGTGATCTGATCAGACAACAGTCCATTTAATGTTGTTTGTTGAGAATGTGTCTAACAACCTTTTATGTGATTGATTGCAATGTATTTACTTCACATTTATGTCTGTTACTGTACATGAAGACAACTGATGCGATTAAATATTTGTTCTGCATCTTTTCTGGATTTTTCATCAGGTTTAAAGTCGTTTAAGAAGAAACCCTACTGAAATTTAAAAATAGCCTGCATCCACATTCATTTATTGGTGATTGGTGAATTAATAGGCTACATTTGGCACAATGCGAAGTAGACAATGTAAGCAGAAAATGTGGGATGTGAAAATTGGTTCGTATATGTGCTCATATCTATACTTAGAGACACCTAAACAGTTATGTGATTAAATCACAACTATATAACATATGGGTGTTCAGTAATAATGCACTTTCTTATTTACTTATGAATGTTTAGTATGACTTTACATATTGTCAGCTGTAATGATGTGCTATGTTTTTAAAGTAAAGAATGAAAAATAAGTACTTTCTGTTCCGTTTTAATTTTAATGACTCAACCAATGTAAATGACTACTGCCACTTTCAGTTGTAGGTTTAGATTCATTTTCAAGGAATTTAAGTTTGCTTCTCTTTTATTTCCTGCTACCTTTGTTCTATGTTCCCATTTCTCATTGGTTACCATGGTTATTTATTATTAATTAGATCACACCTGTTTGCATTTGAGTTCATTATCTTGTGTATATAGGCCCTTCAGTTAATTTAGTTCTTTGTCTGATGACGGTTGTGTTTTAGCACACACTGTATTGTATAATCTCATTGGATTACTTTTTTTTGGTTTTGTTTTGATTTATTAAAGAAAATGGTATTGTTTGAACTACATCTTCTTCGTCGTCATCCTTTGCTGACCTACTGTATGACAGAACACCAGAACCATGAGAAGTAATTTGGAGATTGCAGCAATTAATATAGATCCAGAAGGAATATTTCATGGGCCAATGTCTGGAGGACTATGTGGAGGAGTTAACATCTGATTGACTCTCCCATTATGGAAGGTTTCAGGTGCGGGCAGGATCATGTAGCGCAGTCCATCCCATATTCATCATATAACTGACGCCTTGGGACGCCTTCTCACCATTCGTCAATATATGCCTTTTTAGGGCCCCCTTAAACGTCGGCAGATGACGTCATCGGATCCCAACTCTACCCCATACCTAAACCTAACCCTAAACCCAACTTGTCACCTAACTGAACGTTAAAGTAAAGCGTCAGTTGTATGACGACCCAGGATCGTCATCTACTGACGTTTAAGGGGGCCTGAAAAGGCATATATTGACGAATGGTCAAAAGACGTCCCAAAACGTCAGTTATATGACGAATTGGGATGAGACTGTGTTAGACGATGAGATTCTCTTCCTGGTACCAAAGGGTGATACCTGCTGAACCTTAGAAGAGCACATCAACTTCGTTCTGTGGGTGAATTGGTCCTCAGTTACAGTAGGCAAAACTTTGAAGGATACCATCTCCATTCCCATCGTCCAGCCCCACCTCACGTGTCACCACACCAGATCCCGACCCCGGCCAGCCACGTCCAACGCCGTGCAGGAAGGATGCCAGAGCCCACCGCTGACAAGAGAGCCCAAGCCTGCCACGATGAAGGAGCCAGAGCAAGGAACTGAGCCCACCATCGCTCCAGAGAATGAGTCCCCCACCGTTAAAAAGGGTACCTCCGGCTGGGCTTTGGTCTGGTCTTCTGTCAGGAATGCAACACACTAAGACAGATGATGAACCCATTTGTGAGAATTAATTTGAATTCAGTCAGGTTAACAGGTAAGTGAACAGCAGGATAAAACATAGCTAACACTGTGAAGATACACTGAAGATAAGCATTAAATGGGGGGAGGGGGGGACAATAAGGATGGTCTCGAAGAATAATGGAATGATGATCACTACAAATGGAGAGTAGTGAGGTCTGTCTTTTCCTAATGCCGCGTTCAGACTGCACGATTTTAGCCACGATTTTTGGTCGCCGACAGGTTTTGATAAATCGCGACAAATGCCTAGCCTGGATGCTCAGCCCGAACTCTCGCCCACAACATTTTTTGGACGGGAAGTTCGGTCTGGACTCAATCCATTGAGGAGTAATTATGATCAGGCAAACAATGTTCGCGCCAATCAAATTGCCAGGGCGGGCTTTATACGATGATGGACAGATTGATCTGCAAGTAATCATCACGTTATCAACGTTCCGCTGTCGCGTCTGTTGTAAAATAAATCGACAGCGCATTAATTTTAATAGACAAACAGAGAACTGCAATCAAGGCATTTGTCGATCGGAAAGATATTTTGCTGTCCTTAATGTTCCCACATGATTCGGGAAAAGTGTAACTTATATCAGCTGGCTCCGATGGTCAAGAAGATGGGACGTAATGAAAAGCCATAGTGGTCGTGGTCGTTGTGGTTTCTGCTTTGGTCGCACTCATGGAGAAGTAAGTAAAAGAAGCAACACTCGTCATTTAACTTCTAAAATAAGCAAGTTCTGTTGTTGAAAATGCAAAGGAGTTGACATACTGCGTTGCTCTGATTGGTTGTAGGTCTACCGACTATCCAATTGAGTGCAGAGTTGTTGTTTTTTCCTGGTTCAGTTACGACACGCCTCATAATCAAAGCTTAATGGAGCGGGCTCTCAGACTCATATTCTCATTAGAATATGAGTATGACAAAGTCAGGCTAACAAATGCCCTAAATCACAAGCAAATCAGCGCTCGTCCATGCGAGTGTCAATCACGCAGTGTGAATGAGCAAAGACACGATCTGAGAGCAGTGGCGGTTCTACTTTGAATTACACCCAGGGCGATACCCCTTCAAGCTCTGAAAATCAAACTTGATTTTAGTTGATCATTATGAAAATTATTAGATAATATAGTGACCAAAAATGATCACATACACATAATATTGTTCAAAAAGCCTAATTTTATTTATTTATTTTATTTTATTTGATAGGGACAAGTGGGAACAATCAACATGCACCACACTACAACATTTATAGCCAAAGCTAATTTGCAATGTCCGTCCCCCAGATGGGCTTCTCACATAACAGTCAGCCCGTCTCTCATCCCAAAGTGCCATATACGACGCTTATGCAAAAGCGTAAATATCCAATGCACATGGCACCCTTTAGCGCCAATTGACACGTAAAAATAAATCGGGCAGAAGGCGCCTCCTAGTGGTCTAGGATATTGATGCTTTTGCAAAGTGTCATATATGGCGCCTTGGGATGAGGATGCGTTGTAACAGTACATACATAATTACAGTACAAAAATAATACATTAATACAAGATCATTGCTTAAAACTAATATTGCATACAAAAAATGTGCATGTGAGCAAACTATCAATGATTGCATAATTGATCTCTTTTTAAATACGCTTTAGTTCATTTTTAAAAGCCCCAAAATTTAAGTCCTGCTTCAACTCAGTGGCTCAAGAAGTTCCAGAGCTTAGCACCCTGGACAGTAAAAGCCGACTGACCAAAGGTCTTTTTTCTAACGGGCACTTTCACATTTCCGTTAGCAGCTCCTCGTGTGGTGGAGCCCACTGATCGAAGTGGGACTATAAGACGTCCAAGGACATCAGGGGCTTGATTGTGCAAACATTTACTGTATACATTAATTTCATTTTCATTTTCATTATTTCATTCATTTCATTAAGTTCGTCAAAGGCTTTTTATATATCCAAAAATACTCTCAACTATTTGGCCTTTATCAATAGCTAGCTTAAGTTCAATAAAATAACAATTGGCCGCTTCTGTTCGAGTATTGTGGCCAGAATCATATTAATACACAGTGAAATCAATTCACCAAGTTAATGACATTAAAGATTCGTTTTAAAGGAGTGTCTTTTATCTTACATAGCCTAAACTTAAAGAAAGGTTATCACACCTCATATCGCTTCTGCGCATGGCACCTTCTCAGCAAGCAGGGCGCCATTGCCAATAATTTAATCGAAATGATAAAAAATAGAAAACTTCGCGGCTCGTGCCGCCCCCATGTGACATGAAGAAATGCCGCCCCGGGCGACTGTCCGGTTCCGCCGCGGTTAGAACCGCTACTGTCTGAGAGAATCGCAGTCGAGTCACAGATGGCAGTGTGATATTTGGCATGCTAAATATCTGGATCTGTCTGTGATTCAAAATCCTGCTGTATGAAAAGTGTTCTGACTGAAAACTACATTGGCAATTATTTGCATCTTCATTAAAAGTAAAGAAATGAAATGATCTTACCAGGGCTGTTGCCGCTCTCTCTTATTGCTGTCTTTGCTGATTTTGATCAATAAAATGCAGCTCAAATCTGTTGCTTTCGGTGACGTGCACTTCATTAAATCTGTATAGCCCGGGAATTGAAGATCGGATTTATATCCGTTTTGCAAAAACACATTTATGTGACCAGGTGTAAATGGAATCGTTTTGATAATTCAGATAGCTATCCGATCTGAGAAAACGCATGAAGTGGCCAGGTGTAAACAGCCCCAAAGAGACTGGCTTGTAGTTCATCCCAAACCCCAATGCAAACTCCACTGAAAGACAAAGAAAATAAAACTTTTGTCTAGTGCCAGACGACGGAATAAGACGAGAGTCAACATCGGGAAGGCTGACATGCTCCACTCCCAAACAGTAACAAATAGCTGATGTGTGTCCCCATCCGTGAAGTAACAAGGGCAGGGAACAACACAACATCTATAATCTCACTCGCTCGCCATAATGATAGATAGTGATATATATTGGGCTTTGACAAACAACAAAGTAAATAGACAACGACAGATTTCACAGAGAGTTTGCTGAAGTGGTGCGGTCTGTTTTTAGGGGTGCTATTTCGGGCTTCCATTGGACTAATTTTACATGCAGCATGACATAATCATGCAGGGCATTCCCAAAAATTATACTTGAGTAAAGTACAGATCCCTCAAAATTGTATTTAAGTACTGTACTCAAGTAAATGTACTCCTTACTGCATGTACTACTGCAGTTTTGCACTATAGCATTTAACTGTAGTCTTTTACCATTAAAATCATGTGTATAAAAGGTAAGCATTATGTGAATGCTTGGATAAAGAGATACGTCTTTAATCTAGTTTTTAACTGGGACAGCGAGTCTGAGCCTCGAACAATATCGGGAAGGCTATTCCAGAGATTTAGGAGCTGAATGCGAGAACACCCTCCCTCCTTTAGTGGACTTAGATATCCTAGGAATGACCAGAAGCCTCAAATTTAATGATCTTAAAGAACACGGTGGATTGTAGGGTGATAGAGGTCCATTAAATACACAGGAGTTAGAACATTTAGGGCTTTATAGGTCAGTAGTAGTACTTTGTAATTGATATGGAACTTAATAGGTAACCAGTGTAGAGATGATAAAATTGGTGTTATACAGTATGATCATATTTTATTGAACTAGTAAGAACTCTAGCAGCTGCATTTTGCACTAACTGTAGCTTGTTTATTGAGGATAAAGGACAACTGGCTAATAAAGCATTGCAGTAATCTAGTCTCTAGGTCATAAATGCATGAACTAACTTTTCTGCATCAGAAACAGATAGCATGTTACGTAGCTTAACAATGTATCTAAGGTGGAAAAAGGCTGTTCTTGTAACATATGAAATATGATTTTCGAAAGACAAGTTGCGGTCTAGTATAACACCCAGGTCTTTTACTGTAGTGGATAATGTAACAGGACATCCTTCTATATTAAAGTTGTATTGTAAGAGGTTTTCTAGGTAGTTTTTTGGACCAATAAGTAGATACCTCAGTTTTATCTGAATTTAATAGCAGGAAATTACACGCCATCCAGCATTTTATATCTTTAAGACACTCTGTCATTTAGATGAGTTAGTGTTTGGTCGTGATGAAATATAATTGAGTGTTATTGGTATAACAGTAGAAATTAATTCCTTAATTAATTCATTCTTATAATATTACCAAGTGGCAGCATATATATTGAGAATAGCAGAGGGCCTACACTGATCCTGGCGGCACTCCATAGTCTACTGACGTTATCTTAGATTTTTCCCCATTTAAACAGACAAAATGATAACGGTCTGATAAGTATGATCTAAACCAGCTTAATATGCTTGTCCCTGAACACCAGTGTAGTTTTGTAGTCGATCCAAGAGTAATTTATGATCTATAGTGTCGAACGCAGCGCTAAGATTCGAGTAGAAGTTGAACTCAGTATTGAGATACAGCCTTGATCAGAAGCTAAAAGTAAATCATTTGAAAATTTTAACTAGTGCTGTTTCTGTGCTATGATGCGGTCTGAATCCTGACTGAAATTTTTCATAAATTTCATTTTCTTGCAAGAAAGAGCACAATTGAGCGGACACAACTTTTTCTAGTATTTTAGATATAAATGGAAGATTTGAAATGGGTCTGTATTTTGCTAGGTTATTTGGATCTAATTGCGGTTTCTTAATGAGAGGTTTTATTTCTGCCAGCTTGAATATTTTTGGAACATGGCCTAAAAATAAAGACGAGTTAATAATATTAAGAAGAGGCTCTTCCACTACAGGTAACACTTCTTTCAGACTGGAACAAACTGGTTTTAAGTTTGTAATTAAGCATTTGTTTAACCAAACAAATCTTTTGACAAACGGTCATTAGAACTGATAATAGTATAATAATAATAATAATTGTTTGATACCATATATCATGAAATGTGATATTTTATGAGACGGTTACAATCGAGAAATTACTATTATAGTAATTAATTATTCTCTTATATCTATTTATATATTTTATATATTTTATCTTATATCTTTTTTAGATGCTGGTTCTTCCCTTTTTACCCACCTCTCCTCTGCAAATATCACATTTTTTATTGGCCTGACCAGAATGTTCTCTGAAAATATGTGCTTATAAATGTGTCTTATACAGCATTATTGAATGGAATAATACAACTTTTAAATGATCATAACTGTATACCCCACAAGAGGGCAATATTGATGTGTTACTGAAATTGACTTCCCAAAAGTATGTGCAACCTTAACTGTTCCAGATAAAACCATGGTATAATATTGCAGTAACTATCTACACAGAGCACAGAGAAAATGTCATTATAAAAACAGCTGCCATTACCAAAACATTACACACTTTTTAAAGGTGGACAGTAGCAAAGTGTATATAAGTACACTTTTTGAGAATCTATACCTTTCTTGAATATTATTTTTCAGGAAACTTTTTACTTGAACTTCACTAGCCTACATTTGAAAGACAAATATCGTAAATTTTTACTCCACTGCAATTCTGTCAAGGTTCTTGAGTAGAAAGTAGTAACGTCAGACAGAGGATGGTTTTGGATGCAATTTGGTTGCAACCTTTGAAAGTCAGTTTGAAGTCAGAACCCGACGTCATTTGACATCAACATCCAACGTCTGACACATCTTTGGTTGGAAATGAAAGTTGGGTTGATGTCAGAAGTTCAGAACCCGACTGATGTTAGTGTCAGACGTCAACCCAATTTTCATTTTCAACCACAATACAACATCTGTCTTAACGTTGGAGATTAATGTCAATCTGGAGTTTGATTCTGACATCATCCTGATTTTCATTTTCAACGTGGGGTTTGGTCTTCTAAATGGGAATTTTGTCATTATTTTGGAGCACTCTAGTTTATACATATATAACAGTAAGACTTATATCATATTCATACTAAAAGCCAACAAACTTTAATTCACAAGAAGGATGCAAGAGAAAAAAGCATTAGCGAGCGGCTAAAAGAATTAGGACTACCGCTGTCTGAAAATGTTTCTAGATCGCGTTGCTTCCGCTTGATTGCGTCACACCTCAACCCGCCTCAAAGCCAACGCTGATTGGACGTTCGTTTGGTGAACTGCTCCCAAATTTTCTTTAACGGAAAGTATCTGCGAGTGAAACCTTGAAAGCTTGCGAGATCAGGATGGTCTCGCGAGGCTAATCAAGATAGCCAGCGCTCAAAAATTAAACTTCACTTAGCCTCCTACCAAAACTGTTGGCCAGGGAACGAATTATAGATTCACGAGACCAAAGATTGCCTGTTAGGTTTATACAAGACAAATTACATCTCATGTTTAACCACTACAGAGACGTCAGAGTCAGCGGAAAACATCAGAATGACTAGCCGAGGAAAGGCTGTTCCAGGAGGGGTGCACGAGCGCCCGGTGATTGCTTGGAATAAATCTCAGTCATATTATCATAAATCTATAAATAAACCACAGATTTGAGCTTTAAAAAACTACATTCTCACCTGAAAAACTCTTAAAACTACATTTCTTGACACAATAACAGTAGTATTATATTTCAACTGAATAAAAAAAAATGGCTCCTAATGCCCTTGTAGCATGCGCATGTGACGATACTCTGTCAACCAATCACCGTTCTGCTGTGAGTCTGAGTTCCACCTTCTAGTTCCAACTGGAAGAAACTGCGTTTTAGGTTCTCTCTTGTCGATTCTGAGGATTCTGATTGGCTTGCATGGCTTTATCTTTCTCCCTACTCTGCCGCCCATAGGTATGGCATAGCTATGATGGCGCTTAACGGCGTATTTATGCGGGGTGTGTGATCAATGTTATTTTTGAAAATGGAGAGGGGAAAATATTCGTTTTCGCAAAATACCCGGCTTTGTGTAAACGTGGCCTAAGTCTCTTAGGTTCCACGTTTTGTGACGGAATAGATATTTGGACAGAAATGTATTCATTTAAAAGGGATACTCCACTTTTTTGAAAATAAGCCACTCTCCTCAGAGTTAAACAGTTGGGTTTTAACATGTTCGAATCCATTCGGCTAATTTTCTGATATTTAGAAGAATATCAGTAACCAGACAGTTTCTGGTCTCATTGATGTCCATTGTAGGAAAAAATATATACTATGGTAGTCAATGAGACCAGAAACTGTCTGGTTACTAATATTCTTCTAAATATCAGAAAATCGGCTGAATGGATTCGAAACAGTAAAAGTCAACTGTTTAACTCTCTTGTAAAATGAGCCTATTTCCAAAGTAAACTAGAGTACCCTTTAAGGCAGAATGCATACAACTAAATTCAATGGAATGTATGTCACCCGGTGGCTATGTTTGATATTATGCCTAAACAAAATCTCTACGGGAACTTACATTTTTGTGATATCAACTCCAAATTTGGAACACATCTTAGTTATATATATGCCTTTGATTTTATAATAATTTTAGAGCAAAAAAATTGTTGTGAAATATATATAATGCATACTTTGTCCTCAAAAACAAATGTACATTATTAGACAATTAAAATGTAGCTATACTTTGTACAAATTGCTATTGTTTACTATAATGTATTTTGTAAGTATACTTTCAATGCATTGTTGCAATGATCATTTCCACCACACAGTTAAAATATACCTAAATATATTTTAATTAAGTGCAAATAAATACACTTTTAACAAAATAAACGGAATTTTCACTTCAAGTATATTTTCATAGAATATATTTAAAAAATATATACTAAAGTAGAATTAGAAGTGTGTATTGAAGTTGTATTGTGAAAATATGTAAAAGCATGATGCTAATATTCTTTTAATATTTTTAAAGATTTTGTTACTATATTTGCATTGTACTATTGAAAAAGGGAATATATTTCAAATATTATTTTCACTAGGGCAGATATTTAGACAAATACCCAAACTAATATTATCAAGAAATCCAAATTTGAGACAACACAATAGAACAACCAAAAACCCTCAGAATCAACAAGATTAAAATCTCAATAAAACTCACTGCCAAGTAAAATCAATAGAAAGAAGATCTCTTGATAACAAACAATGATTTCAGGAAAATAATCTGCAAAACACTTTCAGTATGCGTAAAATCGCAAACATGCAACTAGTCTATAAAACCATACACAGAACAAACAAGGCAAAAAGTTAAAGGGATAGTTCGCCCAAAATGAAATCTCTGTCTTGAACATGAACTTTTTTAGTTACAAAATTTTGATTCATTCATTGCTAAAGTGTACTCCTGGGTGTGCACTTTGATCCTAAGTACATCTTATATCAGTAAAACTGCATTTTTTCATCTTAAACATATATCTAAATTACACCATATACTCCCATTGACAAATGCGGACCAATTAGTCCATGCGTTCATGATATCAAGCTCTACTGGGTGTTGGCCCTGCACGCTTAATAAACAAACTACAGCTGGTCCATAATGCAGCTGCTAGAGTTCTTACCAGACCCAGGAAGAATGACGATAGTAGCCCGTTCTGTCAACACTGTATTGGCTTGAGGATGAGTAAATTATGGGATAATTTTCATTTTTGTGTGAACTAAACCTTTAAGTTGTAGCACGCCCCCTTGCATCAGAAGTTGATTAAATCTTCCAAATACTAGTTCAAAGTTTTGTTGAAGCAGCTCTCATGTCATTTAAAACTTTCTTCTGCAGAATATTACGTCTTGCACAGTCATTTAGTTGCTTGTCATAGTCACATAGGGATCTTGTTCAATGTGCCCTCTTGTTTATCATAATAGGGGCCGAATCGATGCAACATGCAGCATCAGCCCTGTGGACAACAGGCACCGATGGGGCTGGCATCGACCAGCCGCTGACGAACGTCTCTTTCTCTAGTAAACTTCCCCTTTTAGCCCAAAATAATACATTTTAATAACATCTCCACAGTGTTTTTACTCTCAGTGTATATTCTACATTCTCTGATTTGTTGACTTGTTAACTCATTTAGATTTTCACATCAGTTCAAAAGTAAAACGTCTTCAAATTAAATAATTAGTCTGAAATTGTCACTATGCAAATATATTTCTTTGTATATGTAGTTCAAAAACATTTAGGGGAGCGCGGGGCACAACGTCAACACAGGGCTAGTTGTAACACACTTGTTTTAAATACTTCCACACATGCTGGCATGACGAAACTTGGTATATTTACTAGTTGCCATTTCAACACTTTATAGAGAAAAAATTTGCGCCAAAATTCCAAAATCTTTGTAAGATATCACTGAACATTTATTTAACCATAGCAAAATTACATTTCTTAATTAAGTACATTTTTCATCTCTATTTTTTGTGTTTATTAAAAATTAGACAAATCTGATATTATTTTAATCTCCAATCTGTTGTTAAACAGTTGATATAGTTCTTTAATGCTTTGCTAACTAGCAGAAGACACTAGCAGGGTTTAAACCCCAGTTGTGCAGTTGGGGCATGTTGTAACACTGTGTTACAATGTGCCATTATTAGAAATATGCTATTATATTCTATACTTTTATGAATTCTATTGGGAAAGCATGAGAAACATGTAAATAAAGACTGAGAGTCAATGTTCAGAAATTATTAAGTATTATTGTGTTTTGAACTATGCTGTATAGCTGTGTTTTCTGATGTGTTTTTTGTCAAATTCAAAAATTTGTTTATTTTTAATTATTAAAAAATGCCATTATTTTATATGAAAAAGTTAATAATTGTATTTTAATAAGAAAATATTTTGGTTTGACTTGTATATTTTTTTTATTAGATCAGATAGCATTTTAAGCTGTTATATTGTGATGTTACAATGTGCCCCTCACATGTTACAATGTACCCCACCTATGGGGCATGTTGTCACATTTCACTTCCATTCTTTCAGGGTAAATCAAGAAAAAAGTATGCACTGTATCAATAAAACAAAACCACATAATTGTACTTGACATGTGGGAAATTAATGTGGGGAAAAGAAAAAACTGTAAACCCTAAGTAGATTTACACAAATTGACAAAGTCAAAAAGTGTTACTTTGTGCCCCGCTCTCCCTACCTAAAGATACACGCACTAACAAAAAAAAACGTACAAACACGCAGAGACAGGATGTAGTGGTGACAGGGATGTTCTGTGACAGCAATCTGTATTGGATACAGCATTTTTCCACCTCATATGTACAACTCTCAAACATGCTGCAAGAAACTTCAACATTCAACATAGTTGTTGTTAATGTTGTTATTTGTTGTTGTTGTTTACAGAGTCCAAATTGTGACTGAAAACCACTCTAATAGACCTTTGTACAGAGTCTGAGGTGATTACAGTTTGAAAGCAGCTTGAAAATCAATATGATTTATTAATGATTTATTGTGTGTGTGAAACAGAGCTTTTTGAATTCTGTTTTGCACCATTCTGTTATAATGGTAGTGATCTGATGGCAGTGTGTGTTATATATTAACAATTTCAAAAACAAAAAAGAATGACACCGTTGTGCAGCACTAATTTGTAAAGTATAATTTCAGAAGCACATTTGCATCGCAGTTGAACTCCAGATGAACTGAAATTACCATTTATTCCACTGGTATTTTGCATGCATTTGCTATTGTTGCAGAAATTGTCTTATTTTTTTCAAAGAGCTTATTTCCTGCCTTGTTTCATCATTTCCTGCCCAAGGGACAAATATCACTTGCTGGTAGTGATTGCCTGAGAAACAATGCATGCAGCATAATGGAATCGCTTTCTGTTTATCATGGGGCCATCAATCGAGAAATGTGTGAGATGCGTCTGTGTGAAGCAGGCAAAGATGGGAGCTATTTAATTCGAGACAGTGAGAGCGTTCCTGGAGCCTACTGTCTCTGTGTCCTGTAAGTCCTCAAGAAATCTCCGCATTTTGTAGGAGCTTTAAGCTCATTTCAAGCGTGTTAACGCAAAATGTTACAATTACAAATTGTTAAGTCAAAATTTTCATTTTAACTGCACAGGTACAATTTCAAATGGGCAAGTTCTATTTATTGGCCTTTGCTTTTATTAATCTGTGATTTCTCACACTACCAGGTGTAAAGGTTTTGTCTACACGTACCGGCTCCAGAAAGACACAGCGGGCTCCTGGGCGGCTGAGGTGAGGATCTTGAACGCAAGAACATAATTGCAACATCAGATATTATTATTATTGAAATATGATTAGCTTTAAAAATACTCTAGCTTTGTATTGTCTTACAATTGTCTACTTTTACAAATTTGTGACAGTTAGACGGATAATTATAACTCCTTCCTTTTTTGTATTTTAACCACAGCTAAATTTAAGTAGAGGGGTTTTTCTTTTTAAACAGCTAAATTATGATGAGAGCTGGATACACAAATTGGCTGATTATCCAATGAAAACCAACCATTTAAAAATAGTTTCTTCTGAATTACATGTGTAACTAGATATTGTGTAAATTTGTCAGCCGTATTTGATTGGAAAACATTACAAAACTGTGTTTATTTCTGAGAATGACTCAAATGTACAGAGGTATGAAACAGCTGTGGAAACGAATTGTTTAGCTGGGCTGAGATTTAAGTAATTTTACAGAGAGAATCTCTCAGCTCTAACATCTACAAAGCCAACATTTCATTTTGAGACTGTGTGACATTATAGCTAGATCTTATATAGATAACATTAAAGAAATATGGGGGCTCGCATGTATATTTGGACTATTTTTGATTTACACATTAATGTTGTGGGGTCCTTGCAAATAGATTATACTGATGCTGTTGTTATTGTTGTTGTTATTTACTTTGACAGACTGCACCGGGTCAGACTAAACGCTTGTTCCGAAAAGTCAAGAATTTGATAAGTGCCTTTGAGAAACCAGACCAGGGCATCGCTGTTCCCCTCCTCTATCCCGTAACTGTCCAGAAGTTCTGAATATTCCTCTTCAACTTCCAACTACACAATCTACAAGCATTTTTATGCTGTTTCATAATAACATGGATTTGTACATATAAAGGATTTGTTTAAAACAAAAAGAAAAATCTTAATTTGTAAAGAATGTTTTACTGTGGAAAATTGCAAGAGCTTCATCTCAAATGTATTTAATACTGTGATCAATGGTCAACAAATATCTGGGTTTTTTTTAATCCCATACTTAATCCGTTATTCCTTTTCTAAATATGCATGTTTTTTTTTAATTATTATTATCACACATATGTATACATGATACATTATTTCAACTTCATCTCAGTAAGTTTGGAATTCCTAAAGTATCATTTTATTTTCAGTAGATAACTGAATAAATACTGGTAATGTATGTGTGTGTGTAGTGACTTAATAAATCACAATTTATGAGTTAATAATACTTGACTTGAATTGAATTGGACTATTTCTATTTAATAATAATATTTAATTATTTAATAAAAATCTATAATTCTATTTCAAATGTTTGATAAAACAGAAAATGTTAAATAAAACAGACTTAACTAGACAAATATAACCACAGCACACCAGATTTTTCAGTCAGTAATATTTTTTTTCTTTGTGCCAAAACAATATTTTTCTGTAGAATGTGATCGCTATCATTTGTTTGTTAATTAAGCTTGACATATTTGATGAATTATTACAACAAACAGGAAAGTCTTTTGTGAAAACTTTAGGGTATGCTATTGTCGTTGCTACACATGCAACATGTAGTTATTGTAGCACTTTAATAACTTTAAATGATGCGTAATTACACTGGCAAAATCAATACGCTATATCTAATCAATACAATTGTGACAACAGATTACTGTACATGCAATATTATTAATTAAATTTAACAAATTAGAACTGAGTAATATCAAATTAATTCCTTAAAAGTTAACCATTTAAAACGAGTAAAATTTACCAAATAAATAAATCTGAATAACAGACGTCAAAGATGAATGAATAACTCTTTATTTTATATTGGCAATATTGAAGACACCTGATGTTAACAGGCAGAATCGCTGAATGAGAAAACCATCATTTAAGTCACCATTATGATGATCAATGTTTATTTTAGTTAGGCTCTTGACCCTCAAGTCATTCACTTTAAGTTTTGTTTGGCTGATATACCTGAGTTATAACAGCCAGATATAACTACAGATAGAAAAGGTTATAACAAATAGAAAAGGTTATCTGATGGTGTTGGTTATGTTTTAACATGATCATTTTTTCACAATCATTTGACAGATTAACTTTTACTGGTTAACTTTTACTCATTACTGGTTAACTTTTACGGGATTTATTTGATAAATTATGACTCAATTCTAATTTGTTAAATTAACTTAATAATATTGCCACAATTTTATTTATCAGTATATAGCAAATTCATTTTTACAGTGCAACTAACCCTAAACCAAACCTTAACCTACATTAGTTCATTATTATTACTCAGTACTTCATTGTATAATTACACTGTAACACAAATACCTTAAAATAAAGTGTAATCTCTTTTTCCAAGAAATTATTACCTAATCGCAACTGGGTTTTTTTGTTTTGTTTTTTTATGAAATGAATGTTGGAATGCTCAATGTCTGCCAGGTGCCTAACATTCTCTCAACGCGTTGCATGGTGTCGATAATGAATAAATGGATGGTTCACTCGAACAGCGTCTCTGCCACGAGGGGACGCAGGGGAGATTCCAACACCCAGTAATCGTAAATGACCAGACACATTGTATGCTCGGTACTGACCCTGCACCCATGAAATCTGCTATTATTCACTCTCCCCACGTCGCTTTAAACCTGTGTGTTTCTGCAAAATGTGAAAGAAGATATTTTGAAGAACTTCTGGGTCCAAATAACATTAGACCCCATAAAAGTATCTCACAAACATATAAATATCTTTTGTGTCAAAATGAAGAAAGTAATACGAGTTTGGAACAACACTAGGGAGACTAAATGATGACAGAATTTTCAGTTTGGGATGAAGTCATTTTACAGCTTGATGAAAGTTTATCAAATACAATTACTTCCATCTATGTTGAAGAGTATTACACAATGTGATTAAAAAGTCTAAGGATTACTTGTATTTCTAAAGTAACACTGTTCAACAGAAACATCTGCAGGTTACAGCGGGACGCCACATCTTTTGTGCCTCCCCTGAGCCCATTGATATTTAACATTAGGTTCCCTATCAAGCTGCGTCGAGAAGCTGTGGGAACGCCCTTGCAGTGATTGCGTCATGAAGCACATGTATAATCAGTCCAATGGAGAGACGAGACATCATAGGCAGGTGACATCATCAACCAGGAAACAATAAAGCACACCTGAAAACACACCTTCAGCAAGTGCTCTGTGTGATCTTGTCTCTCATTTATTGTTGTTTGTCCACAAGCATATATAACACGTGGATTACCGGGTTTGCATTAATAATCTATTAGCTCAGATCTCGCATTTGCCGAGGCAGCAAGTAGATTATGGGTCTGCATCTCTACAATAAGAATCGATGGCTTAAATTGCGCGCTTGCCGAGGCAGCGCGTAGATTATGGGTCTGCATATCTGCATAATAAAGTGGCTCTTCTCACGTTTGTCGAGGCAATGTGTAGATAATGGTCCGCAATGTATAGGCTATTAGCACAGGGAACCAAGTAGACAGGAAATTTCCCTTTCTCTTTGTTTTATTATGATTGTTTGAAAACTACTTTTGTAGGCTATTCTTTATTGTTTGAAATTATAATATGAGGTCTATATTAATACACTATATTCATCCTTTATACTAGACCGTTTCTACTTTTTCTGGTTGATATTTGGCTGCATTAAATTTTTGAGAAAATTAAATATGTACCCATCTAATCTATGAGTTAAATGTCTGTGTGTATAGGCTACTGTTCAGCTTTTTCATCCAGACCGTTTCTACTTGTCTGGTTGATATTTGGCTGCATTTAATTTTTGAGAAAATTAAATGTATAGCTACTCATCTTATCCTTGGAGTAATATGTTTATATTAATATATTATTCAGCCTTTTCATCCAGACCATGTTTACTAGTCTGGTTGATATTTAGTAATTAAATATTTACTCATCTGATCTTTGAGAAGGGTCACAGCGCTGGCAGTTCGGTTGTTCCCTGCCGGTTCGCCGCTTCAGGGGAACCGAGGTGGGAGCGTCACAGAAACGATCCTCCGAGGAGGGTCGTAGAATAGTCAGTTCGGTTGTTCCCTGCCGGTTTGCCGTTTGTCGACCAATACCAGAGGCCAGTCTCGTGAAAATGCCTCTGGTATTGGTGGTTAGACCAAATATATCTTGTTGGGTCCTGCTCACTATAGAAAATGGTTACAGAATTCAGTTCGTTTCTCATCCACCCATTTTTCTAGGGGTCCTCCCTACGGTGGTGGACCCTGAGCAGGCTCTGGTTATGTTATCATTCCTGGGAAGCAACTCTCTGAGGAGGGTCACAGCGTTGCCAGTTTGGTTGTTCCCTGCCGGTTCGCCGCTTCAGAGCACCAAGGTGTCAGCATTGTCGAACGATCCTCTGAGGAAGGAGTAGAACAGTCAGATCGGTTGTTCCCTGCTGGTTCGCCGTTACAGGACACCGAAGTGGCTGTTCGACCAATACCGGAGACCAGTCTTGAGAGACTGGTCCCCTTAGAAGATTTTCTGGCAGTGTGTAAGCTACTGCCAAATATATCTCATTGTGACCTGCTCACTATAGAAAACAGTTACAGAATTCAGTTCGGTTCTCATCAACCCATATTTCTAAGGATCCTCCCTATGTGGTGGACCCCGAGCAGGCTCTGGATATGTTATAATTCCTGGGAAGCGAGCTTTCTGAGGGGGTCACAGCACTGCCAGTTCGGTTGTTCCTGCCAGTTCGCCACTTCAGGCACCGAGGTGTCAGCGTTCCTGAACAATCTTTTGAGGAGGATCGAAGAACAGTCAGTTTGGTTGTTCCCTGGCGGTTCGAACCAGTGGCTGTTCGACTGATGACCGAGAGACCAGTCTCGAGAGACTGGTCCCCTTTGTAGATTTTCTGACAGTGCCAAATATATCTCATTGGATCCTGCTCACTCTAGAAATGGTTTCAGAATTCAATTCGGTTATTCCGCCTAGATTTCTAGGGGTCCTCCCTATGTTTTGGATCCCGAGAAGGCTCTGGTTAGGGAGCAAGAAGTATAGACTCTTCTGC
The DNA here is from genome assembly GCA_030378365.1 of Hybognathus amarus. Lineage (NCBI taxonomy): Eukaryota > Metazoa > Chordata > Actinopteri > Cypriniformes > Leuciscidae > Hybognathus > Hybognathus amarus. The sequence continues at coordinate 128,606 of JAQIUQ010002402.1, read as the reverse complement.
GAAAGGAGGCTATAGGAAGGGTTCCTCCTCCCGGTAGGGAGTCAGGGGTTCATTGTTCCATCTATCTTCCACAGAGGAAGTCCCTGAGGTTCGCTTTAGGGGTCGAAGTGTACCAATATTGGGTTCTCTTCTTCGGCCTAGATAAAACTAGGCCAGTCACTCACTGCAAAACAGTTTCAGAGACCGGTGGGTCTCATGGCAGCTGTGTCCAACGTAATAACTTTTGGCCTCCTGTACATGAGACCCCTGCAGTGGTGGCTCAGGACCAAGGGGTTTTCTCTGAGGGCAAATCTGTTTCACATGATCAAGGTCACGTGGCAATGCCTACGTGCCTTGGTCATGTGGCAGCAAGCCTTGGTTTCTCAACCAAGGCCCAGTCCTGGGGGCTTCTTGTCTGACGCTTAGCTATTGACGGATACTTCCCTCACAGGCTGGGGGGCGATCATGAGTGGTCCACTCAGGGAAAGGTCTTTGGCAGGACCATCTACTTTCTTGGCACATAAATCGGCTAGACATTATGGTGGAGTTTCAATATCTCAAGCACTTCCTGCCAGACCTGAGGGGTCACCATGTGCTTGTCTGCACGGACAACACATCGGTGGTCTCTTACATAATCCAGACAGACATCCTGTCGAGGCAGGGGCCGAGGCCCGGGGAATTGAGCCTCCACCCAGAGGTGGTGGAGCTCCTATGAAAAACTTTGGAGCAAAGTTTCGAGCAGCAGTAGACTTTTTCGCATCTTAGAGAACACACTGTCCACTATGGTTCTCACTCAGTCAGCCAGCTCCTCTGGGGAGCCCGTTTTACCTCATAAAACGACTTAGCCAAATATGATTTCACTATATAATAAGTACTGCCCCTCAAAAGCCACCGCAATGTGAGTTTCGCCGGGAAAGCTCGCTCTCTGACGGAGAATGCGAGTAAGGGACCGTGTGGAAAGTGCACTTTTTGACACGTTTGTTCAAACACTGTATACAATTTTCAACACTTGACAAGCTATAGTCCATTAATGGTGATGGGCGTTGGCATATGGTTTACGAATAACAACTGACTGGGTCATTTGACCAATCGCCGCAGATTCGCATCACTCGAAGGAAAGTGTTTGGGAAAATGAATTGTTGAACGAATTATTTGGAAGTCGTTGAGCAAATCAGGTAAAAATAAATGCATATTATAAGACAAATAAAGTGTTTTTTATCCTTGCATGCACATTAAACTGTTTTGGGAACTCCCCCCCAAAAGAGCTCCCCCAAAAAAAAATAGGAATATTTACAAATGCTATGATAGGAGCTCTTTAAGTGGTGTATCCTTGGGGAGACACCCTGTAGTGACGTTTCCTACGAGCTGCGAGGCATCTGACCAAGATACTAGGAGTTTGGCTACCTCAAAGACTAGTGACTTGGATCTAGGCTCCACTCCGGGATCTAGGGTGCTTGCGTCTTAGTGTGCGCAATGACTTCACACAGAACAGGCATTTGCTATTATGGCGTAGTGGGTATAGTGTTCCCACAGCGTCTCAACGCAGCTCGAGTTTCCCTTGAAAGGGAATGACTCAGGTTACAACTGTAACCCTGGTTCCCTGGAGAGGGAACGGGAAGGAGCTGCTTCGCCCTGCCCATACTCCCTGCATGCCTGCATGCCTTTTTTTGTCAGCTCCACGTGTCAGATAGTTTTTTTTACCTTCTAGGCAAAGTGTTAACCTCAAAATTAAACACTTCAGTGAGTGCCATTAACAGTGTATGATGGTACTTTACTAGATAGTTGAAAAAAATGATCAGTAACAAGGTTGAAATGTGTTTACTGGTACGAAGGGAAAAATTATCTTTTGGGATGCTAAAAACATTTTGGGGCATTTTTACAAGTACAAATATTCTATGCGTTCTCAAATAAATTCATGAACTGCATGCAGATTATATCATTCTAATACAACATTGTGTCCCATTTTAAATTGGGTATACTACAATGTACTTACATAAAATAATAATAATAAGGTACATTGTATTTATTGTGAAAAACTCTTGTGCTGCTATTGAGGTGTATACAGGTAAGGTTAAGTACAGGTTTGGTGTAATTATAGATCTAATATAAAGGTATATTTAAATATGTCTATGTGCATTGTATCATATGATTCATTTAAAGGTAGTTGAGTGTTGAGGACACAATACAAATTTTATAATAATTATTGAATTTGTTACATTTATATAGCGCTTTTCTGGGTATGCATAGTGCTTTTACAAGGAAAATCTTGTCAACCACCACCAATGTGCAGCATTTACTTGGAAGATGCCGACGGCAGCCATATTGTGCCAGAACGCCCACCACACAACAACTTACTGGTGGAGAGGAGACAATCAGCCAAGCCAATCAGTATATGGGGATGATAAGGGGGCCAAGGGGCAAATTTGGCCAGGATGGAGTAACACCCCTACTCTTTTTTTGGGAGGGATTTTTAATGACCACAGAGAGTCAAGACCTCAGTTTAACGTTTCATCTGAAGGACCTCTTCCAGCAGAAACCTGGTTTTCCCAGGTCTCCCAGCCAGGTACTAACCAAACTCAACCCTGCTCAGCTTCAGTAGGCAACCAGTCTTGGACTACAGGGTGATATGGGTTGTGAAATGCTTAAAGATGTTTTTTATACTTGTGGGTATACTGGGACGTATTATAATTCTGCATTTTAGACATGTGACATTGACTTGAGGATGCTATATTTACCTTCTGAGAAAAGCTTCACAAATGACTCTTTACTGCAGTTTAAGTGTTAAACCTTTCAGGAAACAGGAAAACAATCAAATCAAGTCGTCACCTTTATTTATATAGCACTTTTTACAATACAGATTGATTCAAAGCATCTTTACAGTGAACAGTGATGTCATCGACCAGCTCAGTTCAGCACTCATTAAATGGTTTCAATGCTGGCAGACCAATAATATTGTTGAATATGTCCCCAACTAAGCAAGCCAAAAGCAATCAAACCCTAAGTATAGGGGTCCACTGAGACACCCAGCCATATCAGAGTAAAATGAATCCAAACAAACCATCCCTTTTCTGGCTCCTTCCGCTGTTTTTTTGGCTTTTCTGCTGTCATTGCTTATTTCATGGCTCGGTAAGTATATTTTTCCTTTTAAAAATATAAATTTAGTCACATTTTCCTTTTCAAAAGACAAGTTCACCACAACACCACCTGTCAGCCACCTGCAGTTTCCCCCATTCAATAGGATTACCATTGAGTGTGAGGCGAAATGCATCTGGGATGGAAACTCAACTCATCTCTATCTAATGGAACCTTTTGGATGAGTGGGGAACCATCTTTAATAAGTGTTCAAACACCTCTTAATGCTGTCGAATAATTTTAGCATGGCAATCTCTGTGATAAGTAAAGTCATTTAGAGAAGCGCTGACCGCATGTTTCATGGGGACTGTCCCTGAGATCAGTTACTTTGAAATGACAGGCATTTTTCAAATGTCAGCCAGTGAACTAGACTTTAACTATGCAAAGCAATTCCAAAGCATTTCTAATATTAGTTTTAAAATCAAAGCTAGCTTGTGTATTTATACAAACAATAATAAGCTGCTAAACAAAGAAAGCATATAACAGTAATTTATAAATATATTACAGTAAACTTCCTTGTAATTGGGTCATTCATTGTAAATGGTACTATTTATGTGAAATGTGTCAAATTAAGTCACTTAATTTGACGATTTAACACCATGTGTGTGCGTAAAGTGATACAAATGCATACAAATGTATGCCAAGTCAAGTCACCTTAATCTAGCACTTTTAACAATATAGATTGTTTCAAATCAGCTTTACAGTGACAATAAGAAATTACAGTAACAGATATTGTTTTGGCTTTACAGCAGCTCTAGAACTGGCTTTTTAAATGTTTTTGTTTTTGTTGTCTGAGGTCAACTTTTGACGTTCGCTTGGTTTTTACATTCAAAAACATAAGAATGAAAAAGTTATGGGCTATTTTCTTCCCTAGTTTTCAGCCTACTTGAAAAATGCTCAGATTTTATGGGCGTATCGCATTGAAGATTAGGAAGTAAACGCCCACTGCTGTGAGTGGATAAAAGTTTTGTATATTATAATGAGTTTCAACTCTGTCGTTGGTTTCGAGTTGAGATACACGTGGGTGAATTTGTTTGAAAACCACTGTTGTAAAATGGCAACCGAATGATTCGCCCATACATGTTGTGACACCAAGTCCGATCCCGAATCATCATGTTCCGTACAACAACGATGTTCCGTACAGATTAACTTTAACCGCTGATCGCTGAATAAATACTTCTAGGTCATACACAAAATGCATATCTGTGTCGTCTTCATTTCTCCCTCTTATATTATAATGAGTTTAACTCACCCATCGGTGCACATGGGGAAAAACGTCCAATGTTGTCAAATGGCAACCGGATTCGAGCCCATACATGTTCAACCCAGAGTCCGTGTGTTGCACAATATTCCTGTCAGATCCAATATAGACGGCACATCACTGTTCTTTTCTCTTAATCGGTCTGCAAATTCCAGCCTCGAACTGTGTCTGGTTCACAAAACAATCCTCGGTGAAATGAAGTGAACATACGGATAATGTTTTACACTCATCTGCTGGAACGTCATTAAAAACAAATTTTAACCAGGCATTCCTAATATTGAAATCCAGAGGAAGCTTATGCAGCGACTGTCTTCTTCCACAGCCAGGCACGACACAACATTTTGTCAACGGAATGTTTATTGCTGGTAGCTCGCTGCCGGTTTGTCATCACGAGGTATGCTTTTGTTTACCTATGTGTGAATGCGCGGAGTCGGTGGGCGGGGCTAGAACCGGCCGTGTTGAAGTAGGCGTTGATGAGCGGGTGGGGTTTTGGCGTCTTTGACGTGAGTACTTCCACACTTTCAGAAACGAGACGTTTGTTAAGGCTGGTGTCAATAAAAGCTTTTATTGGACTAACAAGGTCATTTTCAGTTCTGAAACTTACAGGATATTCTTATAATATGATGATCTCTTAGATGTCAAAAGCTCAAGGAAAATTTGATTTCTCAGTTCATCATCCCTTTAATACAAGATCTGGCAACTGGTCAACATTAGACAAACATATTAGTCCGATTATTCATAAAGGAGTTTGGGCCATGCAAATTACGGGAGTTTCTTGGGAGAAATAACAAACCGGGAGAGGTCCGGGAGAAAGGGCTAAAATCCCGGGAACAATGGAAGTGTTGACAGGTATGTTCTGTTTACACCAAATTCTGACTCTACCATCTGAATGTATCAATATAAATAGAACTCATCAGACCAGGCAACATTTTTCCAGTCTTGACACTCTGTCCAGATTTTGGGGAGCTCTTGCAAAGTGTAGCCTCTTTTTCCTATTTGTAGTGGAGATGAGTGGTACCCGGTGGGGTCTTCTGCTGTTGTAGCCCATCCGCCTCAAGGTTGTGCGTGTTGTGGCTTCACAAATGCTTTGCTGCATACCTCGGTTGTAACGAGTGGTTATTTCAGTCAAAGTTGCTCTTCTATCAGCTTGAATCAGTCGGCCCATTCTCCTCCTGACCTCTAGCATCAATAAGGCATTTCCGCCCACAGGACTGCCGCATACTGGATGTTTTTCCTGTTTCACACCATTTTTTGTAAACCCTAGAAATGGTTGTGCATTTAAAATCCCAGTAACTGAGCAGATTGTGAAATACCAGCCTGGTTTCATTGTTAATACGTAGGTATTTTACGTTTTTGCAAAGATAGAAAACGTACTTTTTAGTACGTTTTGATAGATGCTGAAACGTATAATATAGACGTATCTGCAACATTTAAACGTAACATTATTACGTTTTTACAGCTAAAAAATGTAAACTGTTTACGTATATTCTATATCATACAGATATCTGTATAATTTCCCTTTTTACCATTTTATAGATAAATGTAAGATCCCGTAACCCTAATCCCAAACCTAAACATACCCATTTTATACATAATATAAAAAAGGATAAAACGGTGTTGGGAAAGGGCAGTTTTATTAACAATATAACGTTAGCATTAAAATCTATTTTGAGCCACCAATCCTACTCCTACCCCTAAACCTACCCATAACAATTCCTTAAAACTAACATATAACAAACTACAATTATAAAGAAAAACATAACTAACAAACAAGTATAATCACAATAATTTATTTATTGCGAAAATGTCAAAACCGATACCAAAAGCCATTCACATGATGATGCGTTGCAGTCGCAGTCTTCTCTGGCAGTATTGTAATAGTTTTGTATGAAGTACGGAGCAGAAATGAAATTATAATCAATGAAAATGTTAATCCGGCTTCGGTTCACGCTTCTCCATTTCAAATGATTAACCAACCGTCTCACAGTCCTTCATGTCGCAATCTGTGACGAAGCAGGGAAGAGCCAATGAACGTTTGATATCACTGCCGTAAAATATGACGTATCGCTTCTCAAGGGCGCATTTTTTGAATTTGAATTCATAACCAGCCCCGCGTTTGACATGTACGGTCGCTGCTGAGAATGGAGGAGACGAAGATCACGACAGGATAAGAGGCTGAATTAGGAGTTGTTTCTTGCATACAACTATGGATTCTAAAGATTTGGATTACATCAACCTAATAAAATTGATGTCTTTTGTGAATTTTGTTGTGTTTTTTATAGGAGAAAACGCTTTATGTGTCTCAAGGTAAATAAACTATTACAAAACGGTTAAACGAGTAACGTTAAAGAATGTATTTTAAGGTTTTACATTGCATTGTTTAACACCATGCAGGCGAAACGAGCAAAATGTTAATATTTATGAGTATTATATCAAATAAATGCGACTAAAAACTTAATTAATAAGACCGTGGAATGCAATAGGGTCAAAACATAATGCTACGATATTAATATGAATAAATTGTGATACATCATACGTACAAATGTACGTCGGTGTATATGTTTCATACGTAAATAAATTACGTTTTTGTGCTGTCAATACGTTTTAATACTGTAAATACGTCTGTATTATACGTTTCTGCGCATATAAAACGTAATTATACATACGTATGATAGAACGACACTTTACGTACAAATGCATACGTATTCTCATGAGATCAAGTTGGAAATACTCAGACCGGCCCGTCTGGCACCAACAACCATGACATACTCAAAATTGCTGAAATTACCTCTCTTTCCTATTCTGACATTCAGTTTGGAGTTCAGGAGATTGTCTTGACCAGGACCACACCCCTAAATGCATTGAAGCAACTGCCATTTGGTTGGTTGATTAGATTATAGCATTAATTAGCATTAATAGTGTTCCTTTTGGTGAGTGTATATGTACACAGCCATGTAGACCTCCTTTACAAGCCAACCCTCAACAAACTAACAAACTTAATCAAGCCTTCAAAATTTATAATAAAGAATTATTTATCGCTCCGCGTTCCTCAACGCATGGCAAACATAAACGAGAGGGAACCATTCAGTCTGTTTCTAGAACACAACAGATGCCTAACGAAAGAGAGAGGCTGATAGAACACAATGTATAGACGCAACAGCCACTATTTAGTGGTGTACAAAAAAAAAAAAAAAAAAAAAACAAGAGAAAGACGGTTGTGTGTTTTCACAGGTGTATATGGTTCTTTGACTCATGTGAAGTGTCAGACAACAGCAGGGCTGTAGATGTTTCTGTAGTATCACACAGACAGAATAGACCATCTGGCCCATGCAGACTGAGAACAAATAAAATACACAGCAGCACCATCAGAAAGATCTTTACAAAAGAGTGGTTAACAAATCATGGATCAGTTTAAAGGTTGTCTAACTCATAAAGATGTTAAAATATAGGCTTTAAAGGTCCACAAAATTGTTAAACTAAATTAGGCTACTAAAAATTTAATTTATACAACTGTAAATATATGTATTAACTCAACAATTATATAATTCAACATTTTGGTTTTACTTGCACAATCTGTTGAAAGAAAAAATAATTACTACATATTACTATGATCTGTGTTTTATGATTTAGTCATAATTAAGATAAATTAGTTACAAATTAGGTTACAGTTTATTTGAATAGTCCACTTTAGTCATTCTGACTATAAGTAACATTTCAGTGGGCAATTGGACAAATAGTGCTTCCGTGGGATGGGGGCGTGGTCGAGGGCGGGTACCCGGCACTTAGTGGGCAATGCGGACAATTAGTGGGTTCGTGGGATGGGGGCGTGGTCTGGGAGTGGGTGGGGTAGTGTTCGTAAACTTCCCACCCACACAGTGGACAATCGGACAAATAGTGGGTCTGTGGGATGGGGGGGCGGTGGGGTTTCGCTCTCTCAGCGCCAACTATGGGCGTCCCGTTTCGTCCAAAATCCGTGCGTATTGGTAGAAACGAGGTTAGTCGAAATCAGCCCTCTCACTACCAAGTTTATAGGGGAGTGGGCATCCCACGAACTCTTACGATCCCTCGGGGCCATTATGCGCCCAATGGCAGCTTTTTAACATGGGGCTTTGTCCGCGAACCCACGGTTTGGACTAACTCTTAGTAGACTGTTCAGGTTAGTGGAAATAAGTTGACATGTACTTGCAAAGTTATTTATACTCAGTAGAATGTTTTTTGGGAGTATCACAATAAAATGTTTGCAGATACAAGGCCAACGCAGTCTCATCCCAATTCGTCATATAACTGACGTTCTTGGGACAATTCGTCAATATACGACTTTTCAGGCCCCCTTAAACGTCGATAGATGACGTTATGGGATCCTAACTCTACCCCAGACCTAAACCTAACCCTAAACCCACCTCGTCACCTAACTGACGTTAAAGGTACAGCGTCAGTTGTATGACGACCCGGATCGTCATCTACCGACGTTTAAGGGGGCCCTAAAACGTCGTACATGTTGAACGAATGGTCAAAAACGTCCCAAAACGTCAGTTATATGACGAATTGGGCAACCAAAGGCAGGCAGTGCTGGTTTGGACTTGCATTTGCAAAGTTATTAATAAAATGCTATTTTGTCCTGTTTTCTTTTATTTATGCAGTGGTGTGGTTTTCCTGTGGTTTCCTGTGCGCAGTGGTTTCATCTAAAAATGTCTGTATTTCAACACCCCACACTCCTAAAAATAAAGGTTCCAAAAATAGGAGTTTTGAGTTCCCTAAAGAACCTTAAAGTGAATAGTGTAAAATTAAGTTAAACTGTCATGTGATTGGCTTTGACATTGGCTGTCATGAGGCCATTATAACTGTCATGGAATATTTTCGTGACCTCAACTACAGTGGTACTAATTGAATTTGTCATTAAAAAGTAGTAATGGCTTCATGACAGATAAAAAGATAAAACTTTCTTCATATTCATAACATATGTCATGTCATGATTATGAAGGTGTCATGTTAGTCTTATGCACACCCCTTCAAGTAAAGAGTTACAGTGTTCAGGTGTTCATGTAGCCTGACTTCGTCATACTCATATTCAATGGAGAATATGAGTCTGAGACACGGCTCGGTTGGGATTTGATTATGAGGCGTGTCTTAACCGAACCAGGAAAAAAAAAAACCTGCACTCAATTGGATTGTCGGTAGACCTACAACCAATCAGAGCAACGCAGTAAGTCAACTCCTTTGCATACAGTTTTCAACTACAGAACTTACTTAGTTTAGAAGTTAAATAGCGAGTGTTGCTTCTTTTACTTACTCCTCCATGAGTGCGACCAAAGGAGAAACCACAACGACCACAGGCATTTCATTACGTCCCATCTTCTTAGCGACCGTCAGAGCCAGCTGATAAGTTACACTTTTCCCGAATCATGTGGGACGGCAAAAATATCTTTCCGATTGACAAATGCCTTGATTGCAGTTCTCTGTTCGTCTATTAAAATGAATGCGCTGTCGATTTATTTTTACAACAGACGCGACAGCGGAATCTATAGAAGGCCAGTTAAGCGCTCTTGATAACATGATGATTACGTCCTGGCAGATCAATCTGTCCATCATCGTTTAAAGCCCGCCCTGGCAATTTGATTGGCCCAAACGTTTCTTGTCTGATCATAATTACTCCTCAATGGATTCGAGTCCAGACCGAACTTCCCACCAAAAAATATTGTGGGCGGAGTTCGGGCTGGTATCCAGGCTAGTGTTCATGTTCAACACCAAGTAACTTTTCCTCTGTGGTTGCCCTACAGGTTGGAAGTGGAATTGTCCATCAGCGCTGTTGTAAATAATGTAGTCTGGCTCAGCCTACTGTCGTACGCACCACGCTCGTTGTTTATCCAGCACCGGCTTTGGCATGAATGATGTCCACATACAAGGTTGAGTATGTTGCATGATTTCATGAAAGTATGATGTATTGCAACATCAGAAACAAAGAAAAAACAAATAATTACTTTTGTAATGCTTGACATAAAGCAAGTCAAAGTTGTAGTGTTTTTTATGTCTCCTTAGAACTACAGAAACGCGACCCGATCTGGAAATCTTACCTAGGAAGTGCCTTTTACCCTGTTACGGCTCGATGAACACTGAAACGATTTTGGAAAAATTATGTTGCTTTAATATCAGTTCAGTATGTGTGTTAATGGTCAAGTCTCATCTATGCCTGTGTCTGGATTATCGTTGTGGAAATACCTGTTCATATTAAAGGGTTAGTTCACCCAAAAATGAAAATGAAGTCATTAATTACTCACCCGCATGCTGTACCAACCCCGTAGGACCTTCGTTCATCTTCGGAACACAAATTGAGATATTTTTGATTAAATTTGAGAGCTGGATCACTACCACATAGGCTGCCTAAGGGACTGGCTCTTGACGGCCAAGAAAGTCAATGAAGAAAATGTTTAAATATTACATGTGACAACAGTGGCTCAACTATAAGTTTTATCAAGACGAATGAGAATACTTTTTGTGTGAAAAAACAAACAAAAATAACGACTTTATTCGACTATTCCTTTTCTTCCTTGTTGGCCTGAAACGAGACTTGGATAGATTTCCACGACGCATGCGTGAGAACTGGACTGAAGTAGTTGAAGGAGATCGCAATTCTCGCGCATGCGTCGTGGAAGTGTATCCAAGTCTCGTTTCAGGCCAACTAACCAGTCTGTTTCTGAGGGAGTGTTTTCATAAAATCAGGAAATGAACCGCTCGTTCAGGGGACAGAGGAGACGCGGCTTACAATGAAGGTGAAGTTTATGAAAAATAAGACTTAAAAAAAGAAAAACCACAAATACATGTTATATTGCACCCCATAAACACAATCATGCGAAGAAAAAAGCAGTCAACCCCCCCCCCTTTAAATTTTGAAAAAACATTTGAATGGCAACGGTGTTTGCTAGCTAGCCTACTTGATATGCAATATTTGCAGTTGGCATTAAATTACTAGACTTACCCGAAGAGGAACGGCTGCTGTTATCATCATCTGGTGTTCCACCACCACACTGGCAGAGCTGGGAGTGGGACTCTCTTCAATTTGTCCAGTGGGGAGGCCAACGCTAGCTGCTGTTGTTGACGTGCTTGCCTCTGCGTCTCGTAGGTTGTCAAACACGGTGCATTGTTCGGCTTTTAAGTACACTCCATGTTTCGTCAAATGTTTCATTAAATTCGAAGTGTTACCTCCGTGGCATGATATTGATTTAAGGCATTTGTTGCATGTCGCAGAGTCTGCTGCATTATATATATGTGAAATGCTGCCAAACTTAAATTGGAGCACTTTGACTTCGGCATCTTTATTCCCTCGCTGTCAGTTTAACAAGTGTGCCGAGTAGCGGCTCTGACATCATGCAAGTTGATGCCGGCCGGGATTCAAGGAGGCGGTAAAAAAAGTAGGTAACACTTTACAATACGTGTGCACTAATAAGCATTAATTCATGCTTAACTAATGCACAGATAATACTGAATTAATGTGTAACTAATGATTATTTAAGCTATTCATTAACGATTACCACATTAGGAACTAATTAAGATGCTGTAGGGTTAATGTATTAGTTCATACATTAATTGTTATTAATTAAATATGTAATTGTGGATTAATTCCATAATAACTCATTTTTTAACTAATAGTGTTAATTAATATGTTAATTACCAGAATGAGCCAAAGCCTTGTATTTTAACTTTGAGATAATATGACAGGTACACTAATATGCATTAATACATCATTAATTACTTAATTGTTAGTGCAAATTCATGTGCAAATTACTACAATTACTAAATGACTAGTTAATAATGATGTGCCTCAACAAGTAAAGTCATAACATAATGATACCTTTGCAAATCATTAGCTAATGATTAATTAAAGCAGGCAACTGGAAGTTGAAGTGCATAGCTTTGACTAATTGTGGTAATTAACACATTAATTTACACTATTAGTTAATAAAATATGTTATTAAGGAATTAATACACAATGACACATTGAATTAATAGCAATTCGTGTATTACTTAATCTATTCATCATATTGACTCTTTATTAGTTGCTGATGCAGTAATCATTTATTAATGGTTTAGTTCTTCATGAGTTATACATTAATTCATGATTATCTGTGCATTAGTTAAGGATGAATTAATGCATATTAGTGCACACCATATTGTAAAGTGTTGCCAAAAGTAGAGCTCCGAAATCAGGCACTGATTTTTTTTGTATTAGGTTCTGATTACTACCGTTTGGTTTGAAAGCCGGTTCCCCATTGGCACCGAGTTTCAGTACCTAACCCTAGTCACAACCAGTGAATAATATATTCAGAGTGTCTGTTTACCCTCAATAAAGATAGCACGCCTATATTCCCTCATTGCTAATTCCAGTCACATTTTCAACATTTGAAGTGGATCAAAACCTTTCATTGATGAACTTTTTTTGATACAATTCAAATGTTAACTAGTTAATTTTAGGTATTGGGTAGGATTAAGGCATGTAGAAATTCAGAATTTCAGAATTGGCCTCATTCAATTCAAATTGGATATTGACTCTCTCCCCCATGAAGTTGAATTTGAATTTGGAATGACAGGAAGTGGAATTAAATTCATGGCAATTCAAAGAAATTCCACAGTCACAAAACAGAAAAAATGTGTTGAATCTCACATAGGGGAGAGCGGGGCACAAAGTAACGCTTTTTGACTTTATCAGTTTGTGCAAATATATTTAGAGTGTTTATTTTTTTCCCACATTAATTTACCATGTCTAGTACAATTATGTGGTTTTGTTTTATTAATAAAGTGTATACTTTTTTCTTGATTTACCCTGAAAGAAATGTTAAATGTGACAACATGCCCCATAGGTGGGGTGCATTGTAACATGTGAGGGGCACATTGTAACATCACCATTTGACAGCTTAAAATGCTATCTCATTTAATAAAAATCTAAAAGTCAAACCAAAATATTTTCTTAATAAAATACAATTATTAACTTTTCATATAAACAATGGCATTTTTTAATAATTAAAAAATCTAATTTTTGATTTTGACAAAAAACACACAGGAAAACACAGTTCAAAACAAAATAATAATTAATCATTTCTGAACATTGACTTTCAGTCTTTATTTACATGTTTTTCATGTTTTCATGACATGTAAAAGTATAGAATATAATAGCATATTTCTAATTGGGGCACAGTGTAACCCAGTGTGACAACATGCCCCAACTGCACAAGGGGTTTAAACCCTGCTAGTGTCTTCTGCTAGTTAGCGAAGCATTAAATAACTATATCAACTGTTAAACAACAGATTAGAGATTAAAGAAATATCAGATTTGTCTAATTTGAATTAAACACAAAAAATAGAGATGGAAAATTAACTTAGGTAAGAAATGTACTTTTGCTATGGTTAAATAAATGTTCAGTGATATCTTACAAAAAATTCTGAATTTTGGCGTATTTTTTTCTCTATATAGTGTTGAAATGGCAACTAGTAAATACATAAAGTTCTGTCATGCTAGTGTGTGGAAGTATTTAAAACTAGTGTGTTACAACTAGCCCTGTGTTACGTTTAGCCCAGCGCTCCCCTACAGTCAGGGTTAGGAAGGTTACTTTGGAAATGTAATTGCTCACTGTTATAAGTTACCCATTAAAATGTGGTTAAGATTAATTTATCTGGATTACTTTATCAATGTAAAGCAATTTCCTTTTAATTCTGGGAAATGGCTCTACAATTACAATAAATCATACTTATTATTTGTTCTGTGACTAGAGCTTTTAACATTCATTGCTGGGGAAAACATTGCTGGTAGTTCAAACTAATATAATTTATATAATATGTAATGCAATCATATCTGACATATATTGTAAAGCTACATTGTTAAACACTTCCTGAAGTGTTGAATTTCTTAGAATTTTTATTGAATTGTAATTCTGCTTCCTTTAATTCAAATTCGAATTGTAATTCTAGATCCTGTTTTTGACATTTAGTAGTCAAAAACATTTAGTAGTCAAAAAAATTTAGTAGTCATTCTCAATTCAATTCTGAATTGTGCACAAGCCTGTGTAGAATATGGTCATGCCAACGCATTCTCATCCCAAGGCGCCATATTTGACACTTTTGCAAAAGCGTAAATATACATTTGGCGCTAAAGGGTACCCTGTGCGCTGTATATTTACGCTTTTGCAAAAGCGTTGTACATGGCGCTTTGGCAATGAGAACGGGCTGGTCATGCATAATAAAGCATTAATATATGCTTTATAAGTGCTAAAAAACAGCCAATATCCTAGTAATATTCATGCTTATAAGCAACTAAAGTTGGAGACTAAGTATAACTATAGGTAATATTAAGAACTGGAACCTAAACTAAAGTGTCACCCCAATTTAACCACTGTATATGTCTATAGTGAATGAAAAAATGAAATTCCACATCATTTTTTTTTTGGCACAAATATTTTTTAAACAAAAAAAAACTGCATTGATTTATGAACATTTACATGTTTCTTTACTCAACTGAAAGTAAAAACTCCAGACAGCTACAGCTTTGACAGCAACGTGCAGCCCATGTCACACGTGTGCGGTGAGGTGGTCTGTGGTTCCATGAGAGAAATGACAGGTGCTGGTGATGCAACCGTTTAGAAGTCTGAGGGTGTTTCGTTTCGCGCACCCGTGCCTTTAGCGAACAAGCATAATCGAGAATCGCAGATACTGTATGTTAACTCCAGCTCTCTCTATCTCTCTCCACTCCACTCATGAGGTTAGAACTATTGTCACCTTGCAGCGCAGTTTCACACTTGTGCACTGCAGGGTTGATCCCTCCGGATGACACACATGTAGTGTGGGCAGCATCGCATCCATGCCACGAGCACAGGTCACGCGAAACTCGTCAACTCTAACACGGTATGTTTTTTGTGTGTCTTCAGAAGAAAATGCGGTTAAACTGTTGAAATGTGTGGCTGCGGCTCCTTGTCTATCTGATCTGTGCAAAACCCAACCGTTATGGAAGTGTCTGCTCTCCAGTTTTGTGTTGTTGTTGTTGTTTTTTATTCACAATCATTCTCCTTTACCTTTCTGTGTAAAGTTCTGTTACAAATCTCACAAGAAACACTGGAAATATTGGGGCACCTGCCAAACGAAAATGGTTTCCTGTTTATGCACTTCTCACTTTGACAAGTTGAGCTCTTCGCACCTTTGCAAAATCTTCCCACAGTTTGGGGCGTTGCATTTTCTCTCAGAAATAAAGTACCATTTTAGTCATTGTCATTAACTGATACATTAACTTCTAAAATCTGCACTTTGCTTTCACTGTACAAAACATTCAACCAGTTAATCTTCTGACTAAAATCAACACTCAACAATACTGCTGTTACTAACCATCTTGCCTGAAACCACATTAATGATCTGGGATTAAAACTAAAACTGAGCATAACATTTTACGAGCTATTATTAAATTGTTTCATTCTGAATTCTCTCCTTATCTGTTGTTAAAGTTCATTACAACTCCAGTGAAAAAAACAAAACAAAAAGTTTATACCAAAAAGTATTTAAAGAAAGTTTTTTTTTTCATACTAAGTACGAATCCATATTAACTGACACATCGCTTGATGCTAACTGATTGAAATAGTTATTAAACTTTATTTGGTGTACTTCTTTATTGCACAATGCACATTTCTAAATATTAAGCCTAAAATGTGTTTTAATATCACTATTAGTAAGGATAATATGATCTCTGTATAATATCAGATATTAAATGCAAGACATTTGTAGTGTACCTAAAGTATACTTGCAATAGTTCCTCTAGAACAATCAAATATACGTAAGTGTATCTTTAGTTGGATCTCAGCACTATTTCTGGATAACGAAAGTGCATTTTGTATATTATGAGTACATTTTTTAAACATTTTTTTTTACATTAAAGGGCAACTCCACCCATTTGCATTAAGCTTTCCATTGTTAGAAACCCAGTTATACTATTGAATGGTCATGCAACACTTTATCATTTTCCCCTGAGACGAGAGAAATCTGCTATTTACCTTTTTCACTTCCTCCTACAATGACGCAAAAATCGTCATTTTACGTCATTGTTGGCGGAAGTGTAAGAGAGGCGATTTCAGTAAAAAACTACAAGCCCGAGTCCCCACCCTTTCAAACCCGCCAATAGGGGGTTGGACCTATTGCGCTAACAGACCTATCACAGATCAGTGCCAATGCGTTTGATTTCACTGGCAGAAACGTTTTGAAAATGTGGACGAAACTACTGAATACGCTGACGGATGCGTTATGGAGGATTGGGATTAACATTACACATCTTTTTGGACGCTAAGCTAGCAGGCTCTTGTTCTGTGGAGAAAGCTGAGTAGTAGGGGTTACCGTCCTCTTTTCCTGGACATGTCCGGCCGTCGATGTCCGGGATTCAGCTTTTAATTTCTGAAGTCGCCATTCATTGTTTACATGTAAGTTACAGCTTTTGTTTCAATCTAACTCAATTCCTTATGATTGGTGAATCTGACTGTTGTGTTTACATGAACGCCAAACAAGTGATCGGTTAATGCGTTTTAACATTGCTAAGAAAATTCCTGCTCCTCCGTGAGAGATACGAGACCGGTAACTTACGTCTTAGGTGCCGACTACATCGGTAATCACGCCACCGGCCTCACGCCGTCTGCAGACAGCCGGCACTCATCCCGGTCGACACAGTAAACCTGGCTCGTCTCGCGCCGTTTACATACAGCTCGCACTCGTTCCGCTTGCCACAGTAAACATGATGAATGACGACTGTGAAACGCAAAAGCCGAATCAGCGGACATTTTGGGCGATCTCAAAACACATTTTCGGACAGACTCATCACGGAGAATCACTAGTAGACTGTTGTTTACATACTGCGAAGGTTCAGCGGTAGGCGTAGCCTCCTAGGGCAGCGAAAGCAAATGAATTCTGGGAGTTGATGTTTTTCATTCACATAAGCCAAAAATACATTTTCTGTCTTTTCTCAGTCTAGAAAGCTCCAAATTAAAAAATAATTTCACATTTCTTCTACATAAATGACCCATTTTAAATACACATTCATCTTTCCAGAGGTGGAATTACCCTTTAAGTACAAAATTAGTTGTTCCAATTTAGCAGACTTACATTAATTTAGTACACCAAAAGTACAATTATATTTGTAGTTTACTCAGCACATGACACATGCAGAAAAAGCTTCTGCTTTCATGTTTGGTTCCCAAACCTGTCCTGGAGCCTGGAGTCTCCCTCGGTCAATTACAAAATTCACCTTTTCTTATTTTGTGAGTCACTTTAAAAGCATCGGCTAATTGTAAAATGAAATTCATCCCGTCATATAGTTACATTAGACTGCAAGACTTGACCTGTGTGTGTCTCAAACTGAAGCCCATTAAGTCAACTCAAGTCACTGCATTATACAATACAGATTGTTTTAAAGCGGCTTTACCATGATAACAGGAAAATGATGCATTTCGGCTGAAGTAAGTTCAGTGTTGATTCAGTTCCTTTACAAAAGATCATTAATTATTGAATTAGTTAAAGCAGAGTTTTTGTGTGGAATGCGCAGGGGCACTATTTTGGTTTTGTTTGACAAGAGAGGAACAACTGAGAACCCGCTGACCTGGCTTCTTCATCCTTTTTAACCTGGTTTCTCTCCCTCTTTTTCTTCTCTCTCTCTTCCCGTCCTTATTCCCAGGTCGTGAAGCAACGCGCGCCCCTCGAAAGTCACAACGGGAAAGAGGCAGTCTGGTCTGTTGGAGAATGCAGGGACCCGAGTCACTTCCAAAATAGTTGTCCGGTCATGGAGTTGGGGACGACCTCGACTCCCCGTGGGCTGCCCCTGATCAAGCCAGGGAGTACCTAATGAGTATTAAAGGGTTAGTTCACCCAAAAATTAAAATTAAGTCATTAATTACTCACCGCATGCTGTACCAACCCCGTAGGACCTTCTGATTCATCTTCGGAACACAAATGAAGATATTTTTGATTAAATCTGAGAGCTGTATCACTACCACATAGGCTGCCTAAGGGACTGGCTCTTGACGGCCAAGAAAGTCAATGAAGAAAATGTTTAAATATTCCATGTGTCTACAGTGGCTCAACTATAAGTTTATCAAGCGACGAGAATACGTTTTGTGTGAAAAAAACAAACAAAAATAACGACTTTATTCGACTATTCCTTTTCTTCCTTGTTGGCCTGAAATGAGACTTGGATAGATTTCCACGCGCATGCGCGAGAATTGCGATCTCCTTCAACTACTTCAGTTCAGTTCTCACGCATGCGTCGTGGAAATCTATAAACATTAATATAATATATATAAGGAATATTTAAACATTTTCTTCATTGACTTTCTTGGCCGTCAAGAGCCAGTCCCTTAGGCAGCCTATGTGGTAGTGATACAGCTCTCAGATTTAATCAAAAATATCTTAATTTGTGTTCCGAAGATGAACGAAGGTCCTACGAGGTTGGTACAGCATGCGGGTGAGTAATTAATGACTTAATTTTCATTTTTGGGTGAACTAACCCTTTAACAGAGACTATTTATATAGAGACTTATATAGAGACATGCCTCTTCCTCAATCCTTAATACAAATGTATAGGGAAAACCCGTAACACCAAAGATGGCGGTTTTATGCAAATGCCCCGCCCCTCCCGCTGGACAGCCAATCGCCTGCTTTTAACGGTCAAGCTGGGAAACATTTAAATACGTTACTGTTTGAAAAGGCGGCAGATTTGATATGCAGTGTATGTGTGCGCTGTGTAAATATCAGACATCCCAAGTCTCCCAGAAGTTCCGGGTGTCTCCCTAGTCCCGCAGATTGATAGAGGCTCGCTGTGTTTCAAACTATGCAGCACGCGCGACAGAGACTGAAAGAACCCTTGTGCATGCGCAGTAACAGTATAACCTGTGGGAAAACAGCGTTTTAAACCTTATTTTGGGGCAAAGTCATCAAAATTTTTCAGCAATTTTTATTATATTTCACTGCTGTTTCTAATCTATACATGCAGTTTTTATGTCCCGGTGACCAGTGAAAGTGAAGTTCTGACTCTCTGCCCATTCATTTAGATAGAGCCTGGTCTTGTAAAGTCCGAAATGACGTTGCCAAGATGGCGGCCGAGTGGCATGCTTTGGTATTAATGGGGGTACATATCAGGCTTTGGTGGAGTCAGGCTGTAACCAAACCTCCATTCACCAAAGCCTGATGCAACAAACAAGGGGCATTGCATATGAGCCGCAAGTTTAAGGTGAAGTCTGTGTGCGGGAATCTGGTGGATCATCCTCTAGTGACTGCATCTAACTCAAGGGGAAAATGCATAGATTAAAGGTGACGGTTAATTCCCATCTTAGGCATCAGCTGATTTTGGGGACTGATTGGCCTGCTTTTACACAATTATTGGGGATTATATGTGCAGATCGCTCTTGGGAGACAGGGCTAGTGAGAAGAGAAGCAAGACACTGTTACGAGACTCTCACAGCAAACGAGAACGAGTGGAGAGATGACGCCGCCTTTCCTTTGGGGCATTCTCAAGACGAAACGCTGAAAAAAAAAATTCAAAATGTGAGAGACCAGAAACATGAGGACAAAAAATCAGTTTAACAGTTTTGCTCATATAATATGTGGTGTGCCGCAATGTCAAGAAGAAAACACACATGAACAGAGTCCCTACTGTGAACACGGTAAATGTCGCAAAATCTCTTGAGACTTCAGAATAAACATGGCAGATGATAGGCAGGAAGAAATTGCTATGATGGTGTTTGGAATGATTTTGACAGAACATTGCCACAAATTGACAAGCTGATCCTCCATCTCTGATGTCCATATGAAGAGTTCAGATGCAAAAGCCTCTGAAATTTTCTTCTAAAATGATCATTTTTATCAAGCTTGTATATTTAAGTTCTGTAATTTCACTTAAATGGCAATGAAGATTACCTATTAATTGTCATTTAAGTGAAATTACTGAACTTAAATATACAAGCTTGATAAAAATTATCATTTTAGAAGAAAATTTCAAATGGCATTTAGAGGCTTTTGCATCTGAACTCTTCATATCCATTTCACTCTGTGCTGCGGCATGACTGCGGTTGTTATGCTTCTGTCTTCTGTCTCGCTTTCTGATTGGTTATCATTTCGTTCCACCTGACAATCGGTTGAGTACGTGTTTGTTGAATATTTACGATTCAGCGTTCGAGGGCGACTTCGACGTTCTTCTGAGCAGGTTCAGTCACTCTTATCACACCTCACACCACAGGAAAATCTGATAAAATAATCTGTAGAGCCATCAAGATAATCAGGACTTTACTTATTGTCGGAAGGGGAAGTCAGCCCGAATATCCTGAGGTGTGGCCCCAGCGTAATCAAGTTGTTCAGAGTAACAGTTATTTTTTTTATTTCAAAGTGTTTTTATTGTTTTAAATGTACAAAACACAACCAAACCAACATACATTCTCTTATGTCATACAAGGTGTCTCCATCTACAAACCTCATACTTTATATACACTATCTCGCGTATCCCGTTCATCGCAGATTTGGATCCAAAGTTCGTACAGATATTGAGAATGCACACAGAACGCACGCACACACACACACACACACAAAAACAAAAAAAAGGAGAAGAAATGAGAGAAGGGGAGATGAGAGCATACATTTTTAATCTAAAGAATTAGCATCAAATGCATTTTCATTATAATCCAAGAAAGGTTGCCATACATTCTGAAACCTTTCTGCTGAGTTTTGGACTGTGGTTCTTAACTTTTCAAGCTGGAGAAAGGACATAGTTTCGCACACCCATCGTGAGTGTTTTGGGGGTGAGGAAGATTTCCAATTTGTGAGAATTAGTCGGCGGGCTAACAGTGTAGAGAATGCTATTAATTGAGATTGGCCTCTTGAAACCCCAACTTTACTATGTACCACCCCAAATATTGCAATGGTAGGATCTGGATCGATATTCTTTTTACAGATATAGGTGAATGTATTAAATATCTCTAACCAGAATGTGCCTATGCTTGGGCATGACCAGAACATGTGAGCCAGAGAAGCAGGGGCTTGGTGACATCATGTACAATTGGGATCCACATCGTTCAGAGTTACAGTTACTTGAAAATAGAAGGCAGGTGTGTTGAGGCGGTTGGAGCTGAAGGCTCTCCAGGAATAAAATGTGTGTGTGTGTGTTTCCTCTGTGCTGGAAGTAGAACTCAGTGTCAGCCCCTGCAATACAACCAAATACAGCAGGGTATTTTGTCTGTACATAAAATAACTTAAATCCTCTAAACTTTCTCAGGTTCTCTTACTTTTAAGTTTTTTTTCTAATTAGAATCCTGTCATATAGAGCATCACAGTCCCGCCCACAGCCGGTGCCGGAAGTAAAAATTCAATACAATTTCTCCATTGACATTTGGGATATAAGCCATAAAAACGTAACCATACATGGTAGACTTAAAACCAGCTACGGCTGTACTAAGTGATTGTATATGCTCATATAAACGCCAAAAGATCATGGGGCACAAACCTTGTTTTAAGATAAATGCCTTTTATTCGCGATGTATTGGATAAGTACTTCATTACCCACAATCCTGAACAATCCCACAATCCCACAGTGATGCATCTGATTGGTGGAAGTCGTGTCACGTGTCTCAAACCCCGCGAAGGTACGTGAAGACTGAAGATCGCGTAATGACGTAGGGCTGAGTTCATTGGTCGCACCTCTGAGACGCCCCCGTGCCATTGGATGTCCAGTTGCTCATAGAAGCCAATGAGCGAGCCAGATGTTCAATGTTTTAGCATGTGCATAAGCTTCAGTAAATCGAGGAAAAGGAGCTTCCCTGCACATTCATTATATAAAATTCACTGGAGGAAAAAGTTCACGTGCCCGTCGTCAGATTTGGAAGTCACTCAAAAGGCTCTTTCACGGTGGATTTCAGTCGACTTTAGTGAGGCGCGGTGGTTTATGGGAGGAGTAGTTCCTTTGCTCGGAAATGATAATATGTACACAGGCTTGTACCTTTGACTTTTTTGGGATTTTCTCTTCGTTTTTTCACTCGAAAATGATATGTTGTATGCTTATGAGTTCAGCCGTAGCTGATTATCCTCAGACATGCTCTAATACTCTTTAGATATGGATTTTACAAAATGTCAATGGGAAAAATGAATGGGAAATTTACTTCCGGCACCAGCGCTCTCTCGGGCTGTGGGCGGGACTGTGATGCTCTATTCTGAAATGTCAAGCCTGACAAGGTGGTTTTTTTTTTTTTTTTTTTTTTGATTGAATGATTGAGGTTTGTGTTTTTATATATAAACATTAAATGAAATGCATTATGAGGTGAATAAATTGTATATATTGTAACTTTTAGTTATCCACATGGTCCTTCTTAAATGGGACAGTTTAGTTACATTTCATGTTTATGTTTATCTAATACAGGATTGTTTGAGCCTTTGCTTCCTAATGTAACATTTTCATAAATCTAGGATGGGTTTTGGTTTTGTGCATGGCAAATTTATTGAAAGGTGAAGAGTGTTTTTATAGGGGTATAACAGGTTGAAGAATAATCAAAAATATCATGTCAACTGAAAAGCTAAAAGGAAAGTATTTTCATAGGTGGAGCAAAATATTACTTTTTGGAAGTTTCTGTTATTTCGGTTCCTCCAAGTTATTATTTGTATGTGGATTATATTATACTGCCATCTTGTGGCTAGAGCTTACTAATGTTTACTTCAAGGTTGACGTTTGTAGGTTAACTGTTTTTTGTCTAAGGAGCCAGACTTTACATTGAGCAACCTTAATAAATAAATTTAATTAAACAAATTAATTTAGAACAATAAGACACTATTGGGCTTTTCACTGCAGAAGCGGCACAGAAGCTGCATCTGAAAATGTAGTTAGAGGTAGGCCTATTTACTCAGAGGGTTTAATGCAGCTCATAGATGGTATAAATGTATTTATACTCTGCAATTGCATATATGTTGCTATGGGATTAATCCTTTAAATATAAAATGTTGACTATAAAAAAATGAAATGTTGGACAAAAATTAAATAATGCTTTTAAATATCAAACTATAACCACCAGTAGGTGGCATTTCCAACCTTGCACAATGCTATTTTACGCCATCAACTAGCTTAATATTGCCAATGTTGGCTGTATGGTCATATTATAGGCTACTGTAAAAACACATAATTAAAGTTGCTTTTAGTTGATTATTATGAAAAGTATTAGATAATATAGTGACCAAAATGATCACATACACATAATATTGTTCAAAAAGCCTAATACACAGTGAAGTCAATTCACCAAGTTAATAACATTAAAGATTTGTTTTAAAGGAGTGTCTTTTATCTTACCTACTAAACTTAAAAAAAGGTTTTATAAATAGATAAACCTCATATTTCAGCATTTAAATCATCTCTATAAAAAGAATGAGTCAATAAAGATACATTCCTGACATTTATAATGCACAGTAGCTTATCTTTTATTATTAATAGTAAAATTCGTACCGATTTTCCCATGGCTGTCGTTGCTAGAACCATGCGCTCATTACACTGCGCTCTCCACAATGACAAAGACGTTTTAGTAGCTAATGTATTTCCACCACAGAAAAACGCTTGCTTTAGTTCTGCTAAAAGATTTATTTACGGAAAAGAGAAAAAACACCCAAGTGTTTGGGTGCACGTGCACTCCCATACTGAAAAGTTTATGAGCGCGCTTCCCATGAGTGCATAATGAGCGCGCTTTCCCGTGCGCCTATTTGAAACATAGAGGATTTGAAATAACGAGCTCGAGCGCGTAAAAAGACGATACGTGAACTAATCAGGAGATCCCCTTGACATCGCTTCAGCGCACGGCACCTTCTCAGCAAGCAGGGCGCCATTGCCAATAATTGAATCGAAATGATAAAAAATAGAAAAACTTCGCGGCACAGAGGACTAACTGCTCGTGCCGCCCACCATGTGACATAATAGAGGTTACAATAACAACAAGCAATGCATATGCCTTCCGAAAGTTTACAGTGACACGTTTCCAAATTCGAGTAAGCTGACCGCGTAAATGGACCAATGGTAGTTGAGGCAGACAAAATGATGAAGCTTGATAATGCTGGGTGTTTATTGGTGGACAAAGGGTATTTTTTGGGCTGTCAACGACATTTAATGTTATAATCCAGATACAAGTTACAATCATTTTTTGAAGTAACAGATTGTTTTGTGCAAGTGAAAAATAAAGCTGCATGATTGAATAAAGGTTGGTTTGCAAAGACATTAAAACAATACGCCATTTCATGTTGCAGTTTTATTGGCTGTCAGTTGCCGTAGGTCGTAGAAGCAAAAAGAACTGTCAGAAAATAGCACAGGCTATATTTATTTGTAAGACTGTGTCAACAACCATCCTTGAATCTCTCTCACTGTAGGGCCACTGTATAGGAGCCACGCCACAGAAATCACCACGATTGATTATCTTTCGTCTGGGACAGTATCAGGCATAAAAGTTCAAAGTCTTTTATTATCATATGCACAGTTTCGTACAATGAAATTGTTAATTTACTTTTCCACCATGAAAAATGTTTAAAAAAGAAACAACATAGGCTATAGCCTACATAAATAAATAGAAAAAAAAAACGTATGAACTACAAATACAATATACAAACAGTGCAAAATTGAGAGTTTGACTCCTCAGCGTCAGCCATTCTGGAGCAGGGTGTCAACAGCAACACATCCAGGTGGCCCAAATAAGTCTTAAAAATTAAAATAATCTTAATTGAAATGCAAAACAAAACCCCACTAAAAGTAAACAATACACTGACATCAAAAATGGTATATAAAAAATTACAACAGAAGACGTTTCTTCTGTTTTTCTCAGAGGTTACTCAACATGTTGACAGGTTTCAAAAATAATGAATGAAATAATGATAGAAATAAAGTCTTCTGTATTAGAAAAATAAATATATTAATAATAAATAACTAAAAGAAATGCCTCCAAATTTAACAAAAACAGCTCTCACAAACTCACAAAAAAGAACAAACAAAATCTATTTATCTCTAGTTTTCATCCTCTTTATCCTGTTTCTCTTCCAGGCTGTTCTTATGTTACGTCATCTTACCTGAGTGTTCCTTGGCGAATTTTAATAGCGGAGTGGAATAAAGAAAGCGTTTAGCAGGATTGATATTCAAAACGGTTAGTATTCGCTGCTTTGTTTACGGTATGTGTATCTGCAGCCGGCAGCGTTCGGCGTCGGCTCGGTGTTTCCGGGCTTTATCTCGGGCTTTTCCGGCTTTTCCGAGACCTATCTCGCTGCCGAACACATTGAGCAATCATAGATTCATCAATTTAGTAGCCGTTTCAAAAACCGGTCCGCTGGATAGTTACTATTGGCATTAATATTTGTTTCTGTAACATACTTCAGCAGATGATTTTGGTAGAAAGCGTCAGCTACCACGACATTAAGACGTTACCATAAAACTGTAATATTAAGTTAAACATGTAAATCACAAACACTTTCTCACCTGTGAAAGGTTATCCCATTTCTTACGATAGTATTCAACTGCAGATTTAAATCTCGGAGGTTTCATAACCAGAAACTTCGACATTTTGACCGTTCCAAGATGGCGTGCGCGCCGACGTTTGTTGCAGTCAAATACAGTTCCTAAGTACATCTATGAACAAGCTGATACCACTGCACATGCGCGTCACGGACGGTACGACAGAAGCAGCATGGCTGAGCACGGGCAGAAACACGCGCTGGAGATGGCAAGTAAAACTTCATTCACGCATTTTTTTGTGTGTGTGTTTTAGTACAGCTTAGGTCTGATTTGATGATTGTGAATGTTGTGTCTTGATGTATTTGTGGACTGCTAGACTGTAATATTTATGACTAAGCAGTGTGAGTGGTGTTTTGTCTGTGAATATAACTTATTTGAAACGTTTCTCCACTTTGACAAGTCAATACAAAGTAAATTTACTATATACACTAGGTAGTAATATTAATGTTTATTTGTTTATGTAATATTAATGTTTACTTTTATATTTTAAAAAAGCAGACCCTGAGAAGTGATAACCATTTCGATATAATAACTCTAACATTATATAATATGTATTATGGATTGTACATGATGTTATTAATATTTGGCATCTAAACATCTGCATTTCAAAAATTTAGATGCCAAGAACCTTGGAGTATAATATAATATTGTATTATATTATTAGTATTATATATTATAGCCTATTATAATTGTATCGATAGATAGATAGATAGATAGATAGATAGATAGATAGATAGATAGATAGATATTAGTATTATAAAGATATGATCACTTCTCAGGGCCCACTTGTCAAAAAATATACCCTAGTTTAATTATTTGTAATTATTTCTTGATTGTTCAGATCAGATAAGTATCAAAACCATTTCATCTGTAGAGGAATGTGTAATATCTTGCAATATAAACTTTAGTATGAAGTAGAGCCAGACCGATATATCTGCAGTGCCGATATTATCGGCCGATATTAGGCATTTTCCAAACTAACGGTATCGGCAGTTATAATGGCCGATAAATGAATATTTCAAAAATAAAATAAAAAACGGACGAAACACGCTTAAACCATGTCATGAGTGTTGGAGTTGTATAGTTGACTGTCAATGTGACTGAAGTATTTCTTTAATAGCACGCGACAGTTATAGCAATGAGACGTATCATCTCTCCTTGGCCTGTTATATTGAAAATATTTGTTTTACAATTTGCAGTACGACTGTTATCCATTGCTAAATTATGGCTCATCATAGACTAGCTAACCACAAAGCTAGCTAATGCCACTATCATCAGTGGAAGACCGTTAACATTAATGAGCTTTGGTTCCTATGTTCTGTTGCGACAATAAAAGAAACAAGTTTCTTTTTAAAATGCATTATCATATTATTTTAGTTAAAACTCATACATAACTACAAATAACTAATGTAAGGGAAATCTGTTAATGTTTTGTTGCGTGTTTCTGAAAAAAAATAAATAAAAATATCGGCCAATATATCGGAATATTGGATTTTAAAACCAACAAATATTTGTATCGGTATTCGGCCTTCAAAATCCTTTATCGGTCTGGGCTCTAGTATGAAGAGCATTAAACCTCATGTTGCTGCTGAAACCATCACAACCAGAAAACAAGGCCTCATTTTCTCATGGTGGGCCTTATGAAAACAAAACATGAACATTTAGCCACTCCATAGCAAATACAGAAATGTTATATACATCATAATTCAAGCTTAATAATAAAAGTCCAAGTGTGTTTGTGTTATTAGGCATCACACTTCTGTCTGGAAGTCTACAGAGCTGTGTGTGTCAATATCAGACAGTCTTCTATTCTCAAATAGGTCCGGACAGATGGAGCTGATGAAGGTTGTGTGACGTTTGTGCTCCATGAAGAGGATCACACACTGGGCAACTCGCTCCGATACATGATCATGAAGAGGTAAGATAATCTGTTTTTACTTTGGTTTAGCCACTAACATTGGTTGCCTTTGGCTTTTGGACATCAGTGAGAACTTTGTCAAAACAAGTGATGTGGACATGCTATAAAGAGGCACTGAGATGAACATTTTGGCAGGAAATTAAAATTGTATTTTCTGTATCTGTCTGTCTTGGCAGTAGCCATGTTTCCATTCACTTTTCAATCAAATTATCTGAAGTTCGGTTAAAAAACTCATGCGAATAAAGCTGGTGAAAGTGTGTTTCCATCCAACGGCTTTAAAGCGAATAAAAACCTGTACGTAATGACGTCACATGTTGTTTTGCGATCAAATTGGTATATCGAATTGATTTGAGACATTTTAAGGTGTTTCCATTCATTTTCGCACTGAATCGAACAACATTCAAGCAAACTTTTGCGAACAAAGTTTTGTTAGTCAAAACGGATCGCCATCTACCAACAAATGATCAAGTATTTCACAAGTTGTAGCCTAATAATGCTTATGTGCCAGCTGATAGCGATCATATGAATGGGATAATGTATATGCGAGGCGGTTGTTAGCCTGAAGGGGTTGTATTCGCTATAACAACCGCCTTCGCTATACAATATCCTGCTTATGTACATATGAATCAACCAAATAAATAAAATAATTTGACACAAAATATTGACTTAAAATCAGTTTATCTGATTTAAAATGAGTATTGCTTCTGCTAAAGAAAATAGTCTGTCTTCGTCTCTAAACTTGCATCCATGGCAACAGTGTGTCATGAGCAGCGCCGCAGTCTGTAACAACAGAAATAACAGACCACATTCGACATTAGAACTCAACCAAGCCACGTAAAAACAAGCAAAACTAACCTAAGAAACAGACGACGCTATAAACATTGCTATGATGATGCCGATGCACGTAAATGCCTCAGACAGCGGAGGTGACTGTGGTGTGGGAACGACAGCGCCACTCCATGGTTCTGGGAGATCCTGGTTCTGAGACACTTCACGGAAACCCTTTGGTTGAAGCATTTTTTACTTTGTACCACTTACATCTGTCTTTGTTGACATTCGCCATGTGTGCGCAAACAGACTAGCCAGAAATGAACTCGTCTTCTATCGTGTTGCAACCATAAAGGTCTAAAACTTAATTCGCAATTCATTATTTATCGGCTAAATAACGTTTCCATGCAGCTTTTATCACATTAGCCGTATATCGATATAGAGAGAAAGTCCAATAGAACCGAACGTATTTCATTTTAGTCGATATTCATTAGATTCACTCAATTTAACTGTTTCCATGATGGGCTCAACAACGATTATTTGATAATCTGTTATGTCAACGATATTAGGGCGATTAATCGACTAATCATCGATTATTTTGCCAGCTAATCATTAAGTTTGGAATGATTATTCAGCTTTTTCAATTAGTTAAAACATTGAGTTATACATATTCTTACTATAATATAAAAAAGAAAATCAGTTCAGCTTTTGAAATAGTGGTTTTAATGAACTTAGAGCCAACTAAACAGGTCATTCTCTTTAAGTTTAACTCAAATCACACACAAATGCTCTCTAAGCATTGTTTAATAAGCCCACTGCTTTTCATAGAACTGAAACAGAAAAAGGGTCATTACTTCAGGACACAAAAAGGGTAAAATATTAATCTGCAAACCATTATTAAAGATATAAAATTACAATAGTTTTTTTTTACATGAGAATTGAGCTGACAGAGATGTTCTCATTCACCTTTTAATTTACAGAATGAAAAAGAAAAAGTAACTGCCATGATATTATTCCTAACATCTCCTTTTGTAAGTTTTCATGATTATGGAACAAAATACAGGCAAGTAATAAGACTGTAATACCAAATAGTGTTACAATAATAAAAACAGCTCTGACTCCTAAGCTCAATCAAGCTTTATTCTATGCAAAATAAATCATCACATTACTGTAATTATATTATTATTGATGATATTATTACTATTAGTAGTATTGCATGATCTAATAAAGAGATTTACCACTAGTTTAGTTAGCTCCAGATGGAGAACACTTGACTTCTCACCGGCTCCTCTTGTGTAGGGGATGTTTCCTCTTTAAGTGCTCCAACATGCATGTTGTGCTCCCGTGAAAAGCAAGTTCTGCCTTGCATGTATTGCACATGACAGCATTGTTGGTTTTAAGTTTTGTAAAACTTTGCCAAACCTTGCTAGTTCGGATTCGTTTACACTCGTCATAATTCGCGCTGTTTTTTCTTTTACCGCACTTGCATTTATAAAGGGCTGCATTACACTCTAGTGCCAAAGCGCCGTAGCGGTCAAATCGCGATATTGCACGCCCTTACATTAGGTCACGTGAGATCAAACGACTACTCGACAACAAAGATATTTATCGACATTTTTTTATTGTCGACGCTGTCGACAATGTCGACTAGTCGCTGCAGCCTCATTCCATAAGGTATTTTTCATTCGATATCACTTAAGTTCGGATAAAAACGTGTCGATGGAAACGTGGCTAGTGTTTGTAGTTTGAATCATGTGTGACTTTTGTTTCCTCAGTCAGGACGTGGAATTCTGCGGATACAGCATCACGCACCCATCGGAAAGCAAAATCAACTTTCGGATACAGACGCAGAAGTAAGGGAACTCCTTTATTCACGTCAGCATGTCATTTCTGACAATTAACGTCGCTGCACATGGAGTCTAAAATTTTCCTATGTGATTTTTCCTACTTGTGTGTGTGTGTATGTATGTGTGTATATATATATATATATATATATATGTGTATATATATATTAGGGGTGGAACGGTACATGTATTCGTATTTGAACCGAAACGATTACGCGGCGTCACGGTTCGGTGCACGAATTTAACGGAGAATACACGGTACAAAAATAAATAAAACTTGCGTGCATATTAATTAATGTAATGCGGAACTACTGTTAGATACGCAGGGTTCTTCAGGGACCACAAAATCTCTGAACCGTCTATGTTCTGAACGTGCATTCACTTCAAACGTTGGCTTTATTTCAAACGCGCGTTCAAACGTTAGCTTCATACACGCATCCTCGCTTTGGACTAACGTCGAACTAGGCGACGTTAGTCCAAAGCGCTCTTATCGCGTTTGTTGTGAGCCGCATAATGAACAGGCTGCGATGTCAAGATTGCAATGCTGGAGTGTGTGTGTGTGTGTGTGTGTGAGAGAGAGAGAGTTAGAGAGAGAGAGTTAGAGAGAGAGACGCGATAGAACAGTGGAAACATAAAAACTGTTCTTATATTTTTGTTGATTCGCAATAAAACACAACATTGTGCTTTTGTCACACTGTAAACTCTTGACAAACTGTAACCTACAACTGTCACCCAACCAAAATCACACACACACACTGTTTTAAAAGCAAAACATATTTATCCAACTCCATTTCAAAACAGTCTGTGGGTCCCATCTTTTGCATCCCATTATACATTGATTAAAAAAGAAAATCAGAGTCAAAATCAGTGTTTTTATTGGTAGTATTATTTTATACAGAAATCAATTATTATTTATAATTCAGATGAGAATAATGTTAAATTGTTAATTAGCCTAATAATGTTAATTAAAATTAAGGGAAACAAATATATTGATCTGAAATATAGCAAACTAATTTAAAATCAATTCAGGTACAATTACCAAACATATCGCAGATCTTTTTGACTTTTTTATTCATTTAATTAATAAACTAATTATATAAAACTATGGTCAGTGCACTAAAAATAACTGATTCTATGCCTTTACTAATAAAACTTATTTAAAAAGTACAATGCCTTCTGTCTTTTTGTTTTGCTTTTCACTCTATTGTACCGAAAACGTACCGAACCGTGAGGTCTGAACCGAGGTATGTAACCGAACCGTGACTTCTGTGTACCGTTCCACCCCTAATATATATATATATATATATATATATATATATATATATATATATATATATATACACACACAATAACTTAATTTTGACGTTTCTTTTCTTAGAAATAGTTGGAATGGATGTAATAGATGTGAAACAGTAGGCTGAAATGTGATGTTTATCATGACTGTCGGCAGTATATAAACATGTCTGTTTTTAGTAAATATAAGAGTGTTCATTAGCTCTCTTATCAATGTACAGACGGAATCGCAGCATCTGAACCTCTGCGCAATGGGCTGAACAACCTGACTGAAGTGTGCAAACATGTCTTGCAAACTTTTGAGGTAAGTACTGAACATGGAAAGTATTATTTCCCTTTATTGGTGGCTGGTGGGTGATATACAGGCATAAATTTGACAATGGTATACATTACGATTGTTCAAAATGTTACCATTTTGAAGCCTTGGGTGTTTAAGTGATTTTCCACCGTTCAAGCACAATATGACTTGAAGAGAACTCGGTTAAGTTCTCATGCTCTGACAGACTGTTTTGAGTGCACACACCCCTGTGCACATACAGAGCATGTCAGTACTGATTTGTCTTCTTCCTTATTGAAACGTTGTTTCTTTTTAACAATCAAAAACATGTCAAAATGTCTGCTTTAAGACTGGCCAATGTGACTGCAGACATCATGGAGAACAATTAGCCTGGCTAACGTCAGAATGAGACGTGGTCTGTTAACCTCATGTTCATTTCTTGTATTTGAGGTGTGATTTACGAATGCCCAGAGCCGTTATTGGGTGCTACATGTGTATCAAATGCTGCCATATTTGATATTTAATTCATAGATATAAACAAACTGCTTCAGTGTGTCGCATAGACGTCGTCATCGTTTTGCTGCTCCCTCGTCGTTTTGTGATTGGTCCCCTCACTGAGGCGAAAATTTGGTCCATGGGATCCAGGCTGCCTAGAAGCATGAATTAAATTGCACCAGATGCACCAGATGACTTAAATATCTCTATTTGGATCAAGTTAATCATTCTAGAATGATAGAAGTGATTTTATTAGGATAGTTGTTAGGATGGTTCACCCAAACATGAAAATTACCCCATTATATTCTCTCCCTCAAGCCTATGTGTATATGACATTTATTTTCTTTTAGACAAATACAATCGGAGATGTATAAAATAATGTCCTGGCTCTTTAGTCTAGGCCCTGGGTAAGATTTGTATGCACTTCATTTAGCGGAGAATATCTCAACTGTTATAGACTAATATGACCCCATTGAACAACATGTGATGTGTGCCAAAATCTCTAACCGGACGAAAGTCCTGAAATGACAACAATAGGTGACACTTACTTATCATCATTATACAAGTGAATGGGACTTTTTTTTATCTTTATAGAAATTCTCATAAATTTCTACCAGTTTAATCTTCATATTAAGAGAAATACTTTTTGTACTACACTTTATCTTAAAAAAAAATAAAATATGCAAATTAGGCAATATCTCATTAAATATGCATACACATAAGCTCTTGAAGCTACAGGTTTTCTGAGGTGCACAATGTTCACAATGACCATGGAGTGTAAGTGTTATATACCTTTCTCACTAATGCCATGAAGTCGATAATGCCAAAGCTGACTTAATTAAAAATAAATAAATACATAAATATACAAAGATATGTAAAAAAGCAAAAATACATAAATAAATACAGAAATTAATATACTAAGAAATGTAAAAATGTACAAATAAATGAGTATTTATACTTTTATTTCCTTATGTATGTATAATTGTATTTTTTCACACTTTTATTTATTTCTACATTCATTTATGTATTTATGTCTACATGTATTTATTTTCACATTTATTTATTTCTACATTTATTTATTTCCACATTTATTTATTCCAACATTTCTTCTGCATTCACAGTTGCACTTCTCACAGCTGTGAATCCAGGGACACTGTCACTCTCATGTGTCACTTTTTGGAGAATTGCGATTGACCATCCACAGAAAATAGTCTGAATTCATTAACTTGGTGGACAAACTGTTGTTAGCTAGATACAATACACACCAAAATAAATATAAAACTGATACAAATTCATTATAATTATTTAAATACACAAATAAATTACAACTCAAATGATAATGAACACGATACTGTAAATGTACACGCCAACACAAAGAATAAAGAGTAGATTTCCTTACTTTTCTTGATCTCAAATCATCTTGTTTGACAGCCATGTGCTCTGCAATGACCTCATGCGTGTAATAGGTTGACTGTTTTTTTAGCCATTTTCTTTATATTAAATCAGAATGCTTACACTCTTCTATGACCTTATAATCATGGTCATTGGGAACATTGTGATCTCCTCAGAAAATATATAGCTTCAAGGGTTTATATGAATGCATATTTAATGGGATATTGCCTCATTTGAATATTTTATTTTATTTTGTAGACAAAGTGTAATACGAAAAGTATTTCTCTTAATATGAAGATTAATCTGTTAGAAATTTATGAGGATATCTATAAACAGGGTTTCCGCGGGCATTAAAAAGCATTAAAAGTCCTTAAATGGATTTTGTGAAAATTAAGGCCTTAAAAAGCATTAAAAATCATTAAATCTGATTCATACTGGCATTATTTTTTTTTATAGTTTTGAAGATAATTTTATATAAATTAATTTGAATATAGCCTTCATGAATAATAATTGTAAAATAAATTGTCACATTATAAACCTCGATGTTATAGGTAAATTTTGAAAATCATATTTTATAATTATATCCGGGCCATGGGATGCATTAATCATTGCATCTGTGTGTATATATATGTATATATATATATATATATATATATATATATATATATATATATATATATATATATATATATATATATATGTGTGTGTGTGTGTGTGGTTAGTCATGGGTCGTATATGGCATCAAAACATTTTAAAATGGCATTAAAAGGTATTAAAAAGGCATTAAATTTAATTTGAAGATACCTGCAGAAACCCTGATAAATGGAAGAAAAAGTCATTCACCTGTGGTGTCATTATAGTGTCACATAATGTGGTCATTTTCAGGACTTCGTCCGCGGTTGGAGATTTTGGCACACATCCCACGTTGTTCAATGGAGTCATATTAGTCTTAGAACAGTTGAGATATTCTCCACTAAATAAAGTGCACACAAATCTTACCCAGGACCTCTACTACTTCCAAGCTTTGAGTGGAGTGATGAATGGGAGGATGAGATTCTGAAGCCCCAAAAAGTCCGTCTATCCATCATAAATGCTAATCCGCACAGCTCCAGAGGGTTAATAAAAGCCTTCTGAAACAAAGCAAATGCGTTCGTATAGCCCTGTTTGTTTGAACTGTGAGACGTGTCAAAGGTTATGATACTCCTACATCGCGTCGGGGGTTACTCTTTTGGCTCTTTTGGCAAGGTGCATTCACACTAGCAGCGACAAAAGCGACACAATCCCATTTCAATAAAGAGTGGGCGATTTCTGACAACACGAGCAACAGTATGCACGTATTTCACTGAAGGAACATTTTTATCATCTGAGAAAACAATCACCAAACCGCCAAAACAATAAAATCCCATATTATTACTGAAGAGAATAGACCAAGTTCTATATTACAGTTTTTTTCAATTGCTAAAACACTAAACCCCATCTCTCTGAACCAATTTCTCAATAGCCTAAACCAATTTGTCGAATAAATCACTCTGTAAAACATTAAAGGGGGGGTTTCATCCGTTTTTTCTTTGCATAATTGTGTTTATGGGGTGTATTACAACATGTATTCGTTATTTGTTTGTTTTTTTAAGTCCTATTTTTCATAAATTTCACCTTTATTGTAAGCCGCGCTCACCTCTGTTGCTGGAACGACCGGTTGACTTCCTGATTCTATGAAACCACTCCCTCAGAAACTCTTTATGGGCTCAGATTGGTTAGTTTGTGCCGGTGTGTTGTGATTGGCTAAACTGCGAAGTGAGCGTTGTCCGGAACCGTCACGCCCCTTCCCTGTACGGGAGAATGTTGCATGTGGTCCGGTCAATGTAAATAATGCTGTCGATAGGCTTACTGCCGTATCAGTTTGAGCCCGAATCCGACCCAGAAAGCGCCGATGAAGAGAGACAGTCAGAACCTCCTCAAACACGTTTGTTACAAAACGTTTCTGAATGGTACGTGTTTGATTTATGATTATTCTATTATTACATAAGAAGTTTGATACCCTGTTATAATTGAAAATGCTAATGCTGCTTGTTAGCTTTTTGACATACGTTTTTATCTTGATTAAACATTTAATACAAATTATAGGGTTAGGGTTAGGGTTAAAAAAACATCTAAATAAATGGCTATTG
The DNA here is from genome assembly GCA_030378365.1 of Hybognathus amarus. Taxonomy (NCBI): domain Eukaryota; kingdom Metazoa; phylum Chordata; class Actinopteri; order Cypriniformes; family Leuciscidae; genus Hybognathus; species Hybognathus amarus. The sequence goes on along the minus strand of JAQIUQ010002402.1, from coordinate 92,565 downwards.
TAAACAAACACTGTTGACATTGATCGCGTTTATGAACAAATCGCAAAATTACGTCATAAAGTAGCTATACCTGGCAAATACATTTAATAAATATATATGATTACTAATTAAGCTTCAAAGTGTACGCGTTTGTCAGAGAAACCCGAAATAACATAACAAAGTGACTATAAAAACGGCGATGGCATTTGTTTACGTCCTTGCTAAAACGAAACCATTAACGTTACGTCTAAAATTATACTAATACATTTAAAACGATTAAGTCTTACTTACAGGTTGTTGCCCAACAAGTGCTGCATCTGGTTTTAACGTTGGAACAGCTTCAGGTTTGAGCAAAAGTTTCTTGTGTAATCCGGCATTGAATTGGTGTAGATTCAGGAAGCTGTCTTCAGTGAAATGTGCCGCACAAAGAGCTAAATTACGATTGTAATTGTCAGAAACATTATTAAACATAAATGTTAGCCATTGTTGACGGACTAGAGCATCCGAAGGAAGCCCGAACACAGAAGACCTGACATCTGGATGAAAATAGCACACTTTAGACGGCATGGCTAAGTTAGCTCTCCCTGTAACTCTTCCTCTTCGGCAATGACGCAGCTATATGCGCATGTCCTATTTTTCCATATTCCGGAGGGAGTGGTTGATGCAAATGTGGGGGTTAGTGACGTACCATAACCCAGCTGTAGTCCAAATCCAGTCGTTTTTGTAGGCAATTATACTTCCTGGTTTATAAAAGACGATATCTCTGCTTACACTGAACTTTCAGCGCTGCAACTTTGCAGATACTGTTCATGCACCAACAGCAACATTACACACTATTTAAAATAAAAAATGTGAGACAGGAAAAAAAAACCCCTTTAAACAAGTTCAGGTGGTTAAAACACTTTTTGCAAATCTCATGCACTCTTTTTTCAAAACTCTAAACACATTCTCGCTCACTAAAACACATTTATGCTATGTGTGAATGCTAAACACAGGCAGGCGAAAGTTAAACACTACAACACAGTTGTCATCGTTTACACACAACGACTCATAATTGTTCATACTTATTTCTAATGATGTGACCAAACCAACTATACATAATACAAGTCAGTTCAGAATGCATAATTTACTCAAAATGTTGCACTGAATGTTGATACCTACAATGGATGGAAACAATATAAGAAGGAAGAAGGAAGAGTTTGTATGTAAGAGGTGCTGAACAAGGAGGAAGAAGATGAGGACGAGGAAGAGCAAGGTGTGGAGAATGTTGTCAGTGCTGACTCTGCTTTAGGGATTTTCCTTTTCCCTCAGAGATGACAGTGTGTGTGATCCTGGCTGGACCAACATGAAGACATGATGGTGAAGCAGAATCAATCACTCTCACTGACCGTGATTCTGCAGTCGCACAACTCTTCCTGAGTGTACATTACTGTAACATGCTTTTCATTGAGAATTTTTTACTGTAACATTTTTGGCTGTTGTAGTTGGGTCGCTGTATTTTCACAGTATGCAAGTGGTGAATACTGTATACAGACATTTGCAACATGACATCATGACTTTTGCGTAAACAAACAATTTTGTTACATAAACGGCATTTCAGTTTTGACAGCGACTGGTCATCTAGAGTAATAAACTCAATACATGTTGACGGTTATATTCATCGCTCTTTGGCTGTCTTTTGAAAACATTTCTCTTCATTTGAAATAAGCTTTCAGTAGATGGTTGATTCTGTCGTGGCTCATTCTCTCTCTGCCCTTGCCTTTGTGTAATCGTGTTCTGCAGGATGACACGTCTTCAAATGCATAGGTTACTCGTGTTGAAGTTGCTAATATTTGTCCCACCTCTCCGAAATTGCATTGTGGCATATGAGACGTGTCACCGTTTTACTAGCTGGTTGGTACAGTCTGGAAAACTGCATACATACTGCCAGGGCATGTGCACGCGCGTATTTTCTTCTTCGCTGCTCTAAACAGTGGTTGCTTGTGGCAACAGCACGACTTTTTGTGTTGCCACAAGCAACCACTGTTTAGAGAAGAATTGAATCTCCAATCTGCAGCTCAAAGCTAGCGTGCTCAATACTCAAAGCTAGCGTGCATAGCTAGTTATAGTTTAATAAAATGGTATCAGATCGGTACTGCGGAAGAGTACTGGCCGATGCCAGAATTTGTATTGGTAAAGGCAACGGTGGCAAGGAACCTAATCTCCATCAGTGGCAAAATGGAGAAAAAAAGAACTTGAGAGAAACCAGGCTCAGTTGAAGTTCAGTTCCCTTTCAGTCGCTCTCGTTCGACGTAGTGAATGAGAAACACTGGTGAGTTTGCATCTTTTTGAAGATGCCATTCCATCTCTGCGTTTCTGGGTGCAGTAGGGTTCTGTCCCCTCTGTGCTGCCATCTCTGGCTCAACCTGGCTCATATGAGAGAAGTGGACAAGGTTTGGTTCCTGGACTCATCCCATTTCCCAATGTTGGGGTATTCGGCTACACGGTTGAGAACTTTGCCCAGCAGTTCTCGGGTGCCCAGAAGCAGAAGGAGGCCATCCGGCACATCCTGGCCCTGACGACCTTCTGCTGCCTCTACCCATTCGTCAGTGGCAGATCCTCCACATGCTCATCACCAGTGGGCACCCGCCTGTAGCCGCCTCTGCTCCTGCGCAGCGGTCTCCACCGAGCCAGGTGGCAAGGCGACAGCGAAAGCGTCAAACCTGAGGCAGGCCACCCATGGATAGAGGATTGCTCTCGGAAGTGGACCAAGTAAAGTTTTGTTTTGTGTTTGTTGTTCCGCCTTTGCTTCCTAAAAAGCAGAGTCAGCGGCACCCACATTTTCAAAGAAAAAAATATTTCTCCCTTCCTGGGCCTCAAGAGCGCTAGTTTGAGCACCCCTCAGCTCCCTCGCGCTTACCAGCTAGCACCTGGGTGTGGTTCGAAGACCTGGTCATCCGCCTTCTCACGCATCCCCTGCTGTTCAGTGGAGTCAGGTAAGTGCTGCAGTGCACGCTCAGACCCTGCTTTGTGCCACTTCCGGGCCTTACTAGTTGGGTCCCTGTTCTCCAACTTGCTGCCCCACCTTGGGTACGTTTGTGGTCTCTCTGGCCCCTGGTATGGTGTGTGTTTCTTTAAACCCTGTACTTCATTGTACCCTAGATATGTGGTGGGTAATGACCAACTTGGACCTTTGTCAATTGATAGGGGCACTTTTCCAAAAGCCTCCGTTCAGTTACTAACACAGAGATGCATTTTCTAATGCTCTGTCCCCAAGGTTGGCCTGCAGGGTTCAACCTGAAGGATAGTACTTCAGATCTCTATCCTTCAGCCCTGTTTACACCGCCAGCGACACGCAGCGACAAGATCCCATTCATTTCAATGGAGCGCTGGCGACACGAGCGACAGTGACCGTTGGCGACAGAATGTGGGCGTGACAAGCAAGCGACAAAAGTTGAGAATTTTCAACTTTATGCAAATGAGAAGCAATTTTCGTGAGCGACAACCAATAGGAAAGAAGACTTTCAGTGGAGATCACGTCATCGTTTCTAGTGCAGGCAAGACAGAAAGAGTTTGAGGATGATTTCACTGTTTTATATGATTTGACTGTAACCACATACATGGATAATAAAATGATGCATGGAAAAGAAACTGTCGATAGTCTCAGTGAGTTTAATTCATACATTTAACGTTATAGTTTGAGTGTTTTAATTTTATGATGCACGTTTAGCACTGCTGCAGTTCATTTTACAATTCCCCCTGCATTACGTTGACTTGGACACAAGAAAATTGATTATTTGTCAAATTCGAATGACGTTTTTACAATTTGTGAAACAGTATGAGTGAGTTTAATTTGTTCATTGATCGATTGTTTATCTAGTAAATGATTTAATCCACTGAACACTGCTGTGGTAATATAAAAACACTCTCCCAACAGCATATGGTTTTGTTTTTAGCCTTAAAAGTCATTTATTCCCTGTCAAATTAAAATTATATAGTTGTATATATCATTTGTGATGGTCTCATGTATATATATGGCCAGATGCCCAGTCTACCAATAACATCAGAGCGACAGCACTATGAACGACCACAAACGACATTACAGAATAGAACAAAGCCTAGCGCACACAGCGACAAAGTTGCTGGCGGTGTGAACAGGGCTTTCTGATCCATAGACAATTCTGTGTTCTTGCGTTCGAAGGTGCGAAGTATCTGTACAAGACTTGGTCAAACATGTCTCTTCAAGAATAGTGTGTTGGCTGGTGCTAAAAGTGAGAGGGTCCCACTGAAAGAACTTTCAGAGGCTCCTGGGGCATATGGCCTGGAGCACTATGGCTTCCTCCATGTGAAGACCGCTTCAGCACTAGCTTTATGATCGAGTCCGAGGTGACCGTGGTAGAGTGGCACGCAGTTGTCCTGCTCGCATGGCTCTCTACTGAGAGGGTAAGGACTTGGTCACTTTCAGTCAATGACTTGTGCCTGGAATTCAGGCCGGCTGTCTCTCACGAGTTGAGACCCTGGCCTGGATATGTGCCTATGTGCCCAGGGTTCTTACCTCCCCCTCAAACTGGGACCAGGTGGTGAACCTGCAAGCCCTGCCAAAGAGGAGGCAGACCCAGCCCTGGCTTTTCTCTGTCTGTCTGCTCCATTGTGGTTTTACATCCACAGAACGCAAAAAGCCTGGACCTCAGACCAGCTCTTGTCTGTTATGGAAACCAGCAGAAGGGGAAGGCTGTTTTTCTCAAGCAGAGGTTGGCCTGCTACATGTGGTTGCCTTCATCTTGGTGAGAAAGTTTACCCAAGGTGCATGTGCCCACCTGGGTGGTGAGCTCCTCCGAAGTGAGGGTATTGCTCCTTCCCAGGCGTTTGACACAGAGTGCCGTTTAATAGAGTTGGGAGCTGGGCGACACCCATCACGTTCGCTGAGAAAACTAGCCTATGTGTCGAACCACTCATTCCCCGAGGGCTCCCTTCACATGGAGCCAGTTTCACTGTAAGCCTGGTTCGTTGTGTCGGCTTGCTGCGCCATTCCCCTCCTATGGACTGGATACATGCATCCGCAGCCAGGCCTAGCACTCGTATACACTGGTGTAAACTGTGTAAGGCTGGGTTCATACGCTGTGTTCCCTATGGTGATCCCATATGTGTATTCTTCCATTGTACGGCCCCCTGCGGTGAGCTCCAGTGCATATGAGCCTGTGTCTCCCCCTCGGCAGACCTTGCTCTGCCATCACTGTCAGTTTGAGTCTGTCATAGGCTCGTGCCACCTGAGTGACATTCCATATGTTGTACTGCCCGGTCATCCGCCCAGTTCATATGTGTATTTTCCACATGTTACCTCCCTTCGGGCAGGATGTGGCTTCCGCAGCGTCCCTTCCTTCCATGTGTACAGGGAACACTTTCCCAGTGGTCTCTGTAGGAACAGCAGTGACTTCCCTGGCCTAAGCCCTGTACAATACATACCAAATAGCAATAAAATATGTATCTGTAGCATACTGATGTGCAACAAAACTTGTGAGTGAAGCCTACTCCCCATTCTAAAATAGTTGAAGGCGGCAGGTTTCCAAGTGATTAGTCATTTATAATTATGTTTCTAGTTCTGTTTTGTGTAATAATGCATTAAATACATTTTTGGATTACAGGCGAAGGGTGAACCAACTCCAGTGAAAGTCTAAGGAGATAGTGGCTAGAGTTCTCAACGGGCCTGAAAATTATTACCCGACCCGAACCTGGCCCGTGGCTTTTGAAGCCCGACCCGATGTAACCCGACACATCAACATGAATTATCCGCCCGAACCCGGCCCGCGGCCCGACTCGGACGCGCACGCGTTCTAGTACAGTCTATTGCCGTTGCAGCGTCTATTCATTCCGGTGAAATCACAAAATAAAATGAGCACAAACATAGAAAGGTTGACTTACTAGTCCATCAACAAGATCGCCAGGTCAGCATCACCGTTGCATCCAGTGCTGCTTTTGAGCTCGCGCCAATGAGTATAAAGTCTTACCGAGAGCGGGACTCCTGTCAGGTTTCTCACGCAGTCAGATTCTCTTTTCCTTTTCCTAGTCTTCCGACCGCGTTTTGAAACCAGCAGGCGGGCTACGAGTTTTGAAACAAAATAGACCTAGCCTACAAACATAATCATATGCTTATAATAGGCATCGTGGAGGAAGATCAGTGCGTCCACAGTGGATAGACTGAGGCGTGTTCTCCTCTCTGCCAGCCACCCGCGATGGACTTTGCACGCAGCAGCCAGACTTTCTTTACGGTGAACAGCAGCGATGATTATAATAATTTGTTTGTTTTTTTTACTGGGTGGAAAAGATTAAGCCCGAGGTTCGACCCGACCCCGAGTCATTTGCTTATATTTTACACCCGAACCCGCGGGTCCCGTCGGGTTTGTCTTGGGTCCAGACTCCGAACCCCGTCTGAGAACTCTAACAGTGGCTGCGTCCGCAATCGCGTACTATGCGAGTAGGTACTACATTTAAAAAGAACGTACTTCTTGACCGTTAACAAAGTACGTTCTATATAGTATGAATACGTGTAGTATGAATGAGTTCGGATGTACTACATGCGCCATGTTGTTATTGTCACGTGACATACCCTGTCATAACAGCACGGAGCAATCTCATTCAACTGCGAAACAACAAACGTCTTTGTTCAAAGAAACATGAGTTATCTAACGTTAGCTGACAGGCATTAGCTCATTCAGTTCGGTAATAATGATAAAAGTGTAATTTTGCAGCCAAATCAGAAAATTGTACCCGCGATTTTATATTATTTAAACGTTTAACAAGTCATTAGTTTACTTATATGATGTTAAAATAACACAATTTAACCTCTGCCCCCCAATTCCCCACTTGGTGACGGGACTGTTCTCAGGCAAGTCATTTGTAAACATATGTCATTACAAGATTCAAACAATGTTGTGTTTCTCTCTGATCCTGATCTAAACAGGCACGGATGAAAGCATTCAGAGGATAAAGAAGAATCGATGGCATGAAGATAGAACACTTTGTACAGTGCCGGACATTGATCTGCTGAAGAATGTAGAAGCTTTAGGCAGGAGAGAAAAACAACAAAAGCATTTGTATGTTTGAATTTGTATATTGATATGATTTATCATGATTATAATTTTTTTTGTTTTTTTGAGTACATGAAGATTTGTTGGTGCCGGTGTATGAAAAAAGTTTCAAAGTGTATAGCAATAGAGTATATATCCAATAAAAAATGATACTTATGAAAATAGTTGTAAAATGTATTTGATTTAGAATGTGTTTTAAAATTATGCTATTAATGCATTTTCAAATATAAAAAACACATGCAATATATTGGATTAATATTTAACAGAAGCATCAGATGATAAAATTTGATAGAGCATTCCTGAACAATAAAGACCATATGCATGTAATGTCTTTCGCAAGTCTTGCACTTAACATTTTCATGCTGCATTTGGACTTGCATTCAAATGACTTGGGTTAATTTGCCAAAAAATGTCAATTCTGTCATTTACTCACCCTATATGTTCTATTCCAAACCTTTAAGACTTTCGTTTTCTCTTAGGAACACAAGTTTAACATATTTTTAATGAAATTTGAGAGATTTCTGTCCCTCCATTGACAGCTACAACTACCATTTACTATTTAGATACTCAACATATGACTATCCTAATGAGCTGAGGATCTGAATCAGGTGTGTTAAACAAGGGAGACATACACAATATGCAGAGCAGTGGGTCGCGAAGGACTGGAGTTGAGAACCCCTGATTTAGATGCTTTAAAAAGTTCATAAAGAGATGGAAAAACTAATCCATATGAATTGAGCAGTTTAGTTAACATTTTCTGAAGAGACAAGATTGCTTTTATTCACATATAAATATTGATCAGTGAACATAAACAGAAGCTCAAACATGCTGCATAACACAAGAATTAACCTCATTGGTTTATGCTTCAGTTGACCACAGCTGATGTGTGCGTTGATGAACAAAAGACTTAAAGGTCCCCTGACATGGGGTTATTTTATTATGTTTCCTGGGTTGCCCTTAAAAAGTTAGTATGTTTTTTAGATCAAAAATAGTCATAATTTAGAAATAAAAGGCATTTTTCCTAGCCTGATTTTAGCCTCTGCTTTGAACACTCTGTTTGAAGGGGTGTGTCTGCTGTGGGATTCAATGTAACTGCCCACTGCTGTGATTGGCTGACATGCTTGCATATGAAATAGCTACATATTACATGTGAAACTTTCTCGAATACTTTTACTACAGCTATTTATACGTTTTAAAGGGGGGTTGACTGCTTTTTTTCTTTGCTTGATTGTATTTATGGGGTGCAATATAACATGTATTCGTGGATTTTCTTTTTTTTAAAGTCTTATTTTTCATAAACTTCACCTTTATTGTCAGCCGCGCTCTCCTCTGTCCCCTGAACGAGCGGTTCACTTCCTGATTCAATGAAAACACTCCCTCAGAAACGGGCGGTGGGCTTAGATTGGTTAGTTTGGCCCGGTGTGTTGTGATTGGCTAAACTGTCGCTCACGTTGTCCGAAAGATTAACGCCCATTACCTTTACAGGCATGTCATGAGCTCCGGTCCAGATGTAAATATGTGTCGAACTGCAGTATCAGTTTGAGGCAGAATCAGACAGAGAAAGCCGCAATGAAGAGAGTCAAACAGAACCTCACCACACACGGCTCTTACTAAACGTTTCTGAATGATAATTTGCTGCATTTTTTTACTTTATGCACGTTTGTTTTACACAATAGCATCTGACTGGCAACAATAGCAACTGACTGGCTACTAATGTTATACTCAAACAGCGTTGGCAAGTTTACGTTCTTGATCAGAATCGAATATCACGTCATAAAGCATATATACATGAAAAATACATTTAAAACATTAGTACTTATAGAAAATTTAGGTCCATAATGTTTGTACGCGTTTGTCGTAGACACAAAATAGCATAGTCTAACTAGTAGTGGCTAAAGCCAGCACTGGCATTTGAAAAAAAAAAACACAAGGCTACGTCTTGAATTATACATGCAAATACATTTAAAATGATGAAGTCTTAGCCTACTTACAGATTGTGGCCCAACAACTGCTGCCTCTGTGTTTTAAAGTTGGAACTGCTTCATGTTTTAGTAACAGTTTCTTGTTGAATCCGGTGTTGAACTCACTAGATTACGATCCTCATTTTCAGGAACATAATCAAACATAAATTGTATCCATTATTGAGGAAGAATAGCGTCCATGGGAAGCCGAACACAGAAGACCTGACAGCTGCGTGAACAACACACTCGACGAGTCGACGTGCCTCAGAAATATGCGCATGCCATTTTCTGCATATTCCGGAGGGAGTGGTTGATGCAAATGTGTGGGTTAGAGACGTACCATAACCCAGCTGTAGTCCCAATCGAGTTCGTTTTTGTAGGCAATTATACTTCCTGATTTTTAAAAGACGATATCTCTGCTTAGACCTGAACTTTCAGCGCTGCAACTTTGCAGATACTGTTCATGCACCAACAGCAACATTACACACTATTTACAAATGAAAAAAGTGAAATCGCAGTCAACCCCCCCCCCCCCTTTTAAGTTTGACCATTCTAGATGCTTAAATAGGTAACAGATAATTAAAGTCAAGCATTTTGTTTAATTAATAATGGCTGATTACAACATAAATATGCTTTGCGCTGCACAGAAGACAAAACCTGAAGGTGCTGTTTAAGGCAGATTGTTAGCCGATCACACCAGAAAATGAAGATGTTGAAGCTCGCCTTTAATCTGCTGAATTATTGTTCTGCGAATCATTCATGAAATTGAGACGATTGACAGTGATATCCAGCCATAGCAACAAAATCATTTTCAAAACAGATCCATACATTGAACAAATCAGAAAGAAATACTAGATTTTGTTGACTTGACTACAAAAAATAACAGACTTTCAATATGAAAAACTATGAAAATTTTAAAGAACACAATTCAATTCAGTTTGAAACCCCATCATTTCAAGGTTTAAATAAAGAGTAATTTTATTATTTTATTCATTTAATAAAAATGAGTTTAGCGTTTCCCTTTGCGATGCCAAATGAGAAATACAGAATCTTATTCTTGCAACATTTTAAATTTGTATTGCCAAAAAATGCAGCTTTGCTGTGTACAGTTAAAACTAATACAATTAAATACAATTAAATAATTTAGCAGTATTTAGCAGGGATATTTAGACCAAATGGAAGTCCCCATCCCCTGGCAAATCACACCTAGCTTACAACCATGTGTTTAAAAACTCTTCCTGTATAGGAACCCCACATATTTTTTGTTTCTGTTTTTAACAGAATTGCTTTTGAAATTATGATTTAAATTACTACAAATGTTAATTCAGTCATTCATTTGGATAATATTTGTTCCTTAGAGTGAAATTAAAATGCATGGTTATTTTATTTTATAAATATAAGCAAAACACAATATGTAACATTTTTATATCCATACAAAGGAGGCATAGCCTCCAACTTCTCCTGGTTATGGTAATCAACATTGGTCACCCTACTACGGTGGCGTATTGCATTCACTTGAAGAAAAAAAAATCTACTCTGTATTTTCTGAATTAATTGAGTTAATTTTTCATGAGAAAAATTTTTTTGCTCTGTTTTTCTGAATTAACGAGTTAATTTTTCATGAGAAATTTTTTTTTTGCTCTGTTTTTCTGAATTAATGAGTTAATTTTTCATGAGAAAAAATTTTTGCTCTGTTTTTCTGAATTAATGAGTAAATTTTTCATGGAATTTTTTTTGCTCTGTTTTTCTGAATGAAAAAATTTTCTTATGAAAAATTAAGTCGTTAATTCAGAAAAACAGAGCAAAAATTTTTTTCTCACTGAAAAATTAAGTCGTTAATTCAGAAAAAACAGCAAAAAAAATTTTTCTCATGAAAAATTAAGTCGTTAATTCAGAAAAACAGAGCAAAAACTTTTTTTCTCATGAAAAATTAAGTCGTTAATTCAGAAAAACAGAGCAAAAACTTTTTTCCTCATGAAAAATTAAGTCGTTAATTAAGAAAAACAGAGCAAAAACTTTTTTTCTCATGAAAAATTAACTCATTAATCCAGAAAAACAGAGCAAAAAAATTTCTCATGAAAAATTAACTCGTTAATTCAGAGAAAACAGAGCAAAAAAAATTTCTCATGAAAAATTAACTCGTTAATTCAGAAAAACAGAGCAAAAAAATATTTCTCATGAAAAATTAACTTGTTAATTCAGAAAAACAGAGCAAAAAAAATTTTCTCATGAAAAATTAACTCGTTTAATTCAGAAAAACAGAGTAGATTTTTTTTCTTCAAGTGAATGCAATACGCCACCGTACTCTACAACAATAAGGCTTGCAAAAAAAGTCATTTGGGCCTATCAACTGTTTATTTGGGCCTATCAACTGTTTGTTACAGACATTCTTCAAAAATCTTCTTTTGTGTTCAGCAGAAATTCATACAGGTTTGGAACGAACTTGAGGGTGAGTACATGATGAGCAGATTTTTATTTTGGGTTGAGCTATACCTTTAAAGAACCCTGTCGCGCGTGTGTGACGCAAGGCGGAAATCTTTTCGTGGTCGCAAGTTTGTGACGTATCAGTGAAAACAGTGACGTTTGTTCATTTCTGCATTTACGTTGACTGCTGTTATTTTTAATAGTATAGTGTTTATGATTTAACCATGTTTGTCAGGCAATGAAAGTTCTGTTTATGGCCACTTCCTTATAAAGACATCAGAGAGCGGAGCGCGAGCGGCTGTTTGATCATCAGAATACCAGGTAACGTTAACTTACACAAAAGATGACCGATTGGTTGATCGTCATGTCATTAGATCATTTTATCTAATCCGCAGTCATTTCTTATCAGACTAATATCATGCTGGAAATGGTACTCTGATGATTTCTCATCGTTTTGATTTTCTAATAAGTAGCCCGATGATCGACGGCAGCTCTCGGTGTAAGATGTACTAACTTCAGCGAGAAAAAAATAAAACAAAACACTTTCACATATGACATTTGAAATTTACAGCTATGACCGATCGATTTTAAGTCAGATAAACTAAAAACACACGAAGGCAGATGTTACACATGTTAAATGAAATCGCTCTGTAATGTTCTCGAATGAATTCATATACGTTACTGCACTAGTGCAAGCCAATGTCAGAAAACATCCAGAATGAACTAGACTTTCCATCACGAAGACAGGCTTGAACAGTAAAATATGATAATATGTAAACACAGAGGGGAAAAGACAAAAATCCTATGAAAAACACATAACGTTAGGCTCATTATAACAATCTCCAAGCGCCAGATAGACACTTTATAATGATTTAATAATGTAACAGATAAACCAAACAAATAATATAGTTTTGCTGCGTAAAACATTCCCTGAGTAGTTTGGCATAATGTTTTATTAGCTATCGAGTCTATTTATTTTCTCTGTAATTTTCGTTTATTATTCACGATTTAGAATATCAAACTGCCAATTATGATTGTCAAGTCCTGCATGAATTTAGTGTTCCATGTATTATATGTCTTACATAAAGATTTGAACCATCAGTTTTCTATTCCACCTCTCAACACTGCTGTACTCATGTGACTGGCCGAGCACAATTGAACATTTACATCGTAAATTTGAAATTTAAGTGGATGGATAAAAAGTATCTGCCAAAATGATACAATTATTTGGTACTTAGTCTTGTGGTGACAAACCTTTTGTTGCCATCAGCCACCATGGATTCAAAATTATGATTTTTTACCCAAAGGCCACACATTTTTATTTATCTTGGAATTTTTTTAAGGAAATTTGCATTAAAAATCCACGTTCTCTTTAGACTGAGTGGTGACCAAAAATTTCCACTGGGATAATGGGCTTGTTTGTTATTGGTCCTCTGATGCTGACATTTCCTATTGAGAATGAGGAGTTGACGTCATTGTACAAAGCCCCTCCCTCTCCGCCATGTTGGTTGGATTCCCACGGTAAAACAGTATTGTTTGTGTGTTTTTAGCTTGGTAGTAGAGGAGATTCTCGCAATTCCGCACTGTTTTACCATGCCTGGAAGTCACTGCTGCGTTAAACTCCTCCAGTAACTCACACGAGACATATGGAAAACATAGGAACAATGGAATACAGTTTTTTAGGTTATCGGAATTAGAGCCCGACCGATAAAGGATTTTGAAGGCCGATACCGATACAAATATTTTGGGGTTTTAAAATCCGATATTCCGATATATCGGCCGATATTTTTTTATTTACATTTTTTTTTCAGAAACGCTAAACAAAACGTTTACATATTTCCCTAACATTGGTTATTTGTAATTATTTATGAGTTTTAACTAAAATAATATGATAATGCATTTTAAAAAGAAACTTTCTTTTTATTGTCACCACAGAACAGACTGATGATAGTGGCATTAGCTAGCTTTGTGGTTAGCTAGTCTATGATGAGCCATAATTTAGCAATGGATTACGTCATACTGCAAATTGTAAAACATAAATTTTCAATATAACAGGCCAAGGAGAGATGATACGCCTCATTGCTATAACTGTCACGTGCTATTAAAGAAATACTTCAGTCACATTGTCAAAAGTTAAAAGGACAGTCAGTCAACAACACTGTAACAACGTAACGTAACTATTACTAGCTAATTCCGCTTCACTCTCGGCTTGTTTAACAGCAGCAAAACTGGACATGATAGTCACAAATGTTGTCATGCTTATTTGAGTTAAGAGAACTGATGGGGATGTTCTTTTAATTGTTAATAAAAATGTTACATGGTTCAAGCGTGTTTTCATCCGTTTTTATTTTATTTTTGAAATATTCATTTATCGGCCATTATAATCTGCCAATACCGATATTTTGGAAAATGCCTAATATCGGCCGATAATATCGGTCTGCCGATATATCGGTCTGGCTCTAATTGAAATTGACACAGCATCAGGGAGAGTCTCTGACGAGGAGACGCTGGATTGCATGGTCTGGCTGATGCCTTTAGTGTACAATTTTCACTGTTTGCTGTGCCTTAACGAACATACGCAAAAGTGTTGTTTGAGTGCCTTGTTCATTACTTTTTTATTTCTTTGAAATAAATGTTTGAAACAACTTGATATGGCTTAACGATATTTATTGAGAACTGAAATATCTGTATATTTGGACAATATAAGTTTCATGGACAACATAAGTAATAATAATAAAATAATAATACTGTTATTAGTAGGGGTGCACGATATACCGGCCACCATATCGGTATCGGCCGATATTTGCTCATTTTTATGTTATCGTTATCGGCCCGATAAATACAATTTGGCTGATATATTAAAGCTGATAAATAATGAGTTATTTCCTTCAACACCTGACAACTGAGACACTTAAGATGTGCACTGCTCAACATGATTGATCTTAATTGTTTGAAATATGATTGGAATCAAAAAGGAAAATATAGTTAAGTGCAAAATGTGCTGTCATATCGCCTACATTAAATTATAATGAGAACATTACAAATGTGTTAGGGGATGTTTTTGTTGTTTTTTTTTTGCAATCAGACTTTTGTTTTTGCAGTCAGGCTTTGAAAAATTATATAAAAATTGGATTTAGATTTATCGGCCGATATATCGGTTATCGGCTTTCAAATATAAAGAATTATCGGTTATCGGTATTGGCCAAAATGTTCATATCGGTGCATCACTGAGTTATTAGTGCAAAAGAACAAATATATTGATGCTGCTTCTCCAAATAAAGCTGTTTTGCGCTTAGTGTGAGTTTGTTCCGGTAAGGTCCCTTTTCTTTCACCTTATCTTTTTGCATTGCTTTACTTTCTTCCTTTTCTCTCGTATTCTTAGATCCGTCTGTGTCCTGCCAAAATAATAAATGCGCGAAAATAATAAATGCGCTAAAATTAAAGAGCTCTGGAATGTTTAGTCGCGTATCTGTGAGGTTCCAACATAGGGTTCTAAAGGCGTTGCCATTGGTAACCAATAGCGTCTCCTACCATCATGGCCGACCGGCTCAGACCCCGCCCAAATCGGCACGTGACTCCTCATTCTCAATATAAGGAGGTATACCGTATTATAAAATGTAAACATTAGAGCTGTCAGTTAAACGCGTTATTAACGGCGTTAACGCAAACCCATTTTAACGGCGTTAATTTTTTATCGCGCGATTAACGGTCTTTTTGTCCTAGCAAACTTTGTAGTTTTTTCACATACTTTTGCAACAGGACACGGCATGCGTCCTGATCCATTTCAGCGTCTCGCGCTCGCCATCCACTAAAGCCGGCTCGCAAGCCCAAACGAGTGTGTGCGGCGTGCCTGATGTTGTGTTTCCGGTCTAGCTAGATCCGCTTGCGCTTTGGTCGAAGAGCAACGAAACGTCCTCGAGGACGAGGACGTTTTGTGCCGCACACACTCGTTTCAGCTTGCGAGCCGGCCAAATAGTAACGTTATGCTTTGAGAGGATGACGAGCGCGAGACGCCGAAATGGATGCCAATGAGATTCTGAATGTAAAGTTTACTTTTAAAAAGTTGCCAAATTGTCCAATTGACAAGACCAAAGCGATCTGTATGTTTTGTCATTATGAACTGAGCTATCATCATCGCAGCACGTCCAGCCTAAAACACCACTTGATGATGGCCAAGCAAACACACACACACAAACACAGATAGATGCAAATTCTCCACCCCTCGTCAATATCAGGACCTCGTCAGTATTTCTTTCACCCTTTTATTGATGGACAGTGTTGCATTGTGTGAGAGATTATTTAGGCTATATATGTTAGAGTGAAATTGAACACTATTCCAATGTTATTTTCAATAATAATAATAAAAAAAAACATTTGCACTTAACAAGCCAATCCACTTTTCCATGTCTGATAAGAGCATTAAAATGAGAAAAAATGTAACAAAAAGAAATCAAAAGACATTAAGAATAGATAAAAATGTGCGATTAATCGCTAAGTTAACTATGACATTAATGCGATTAATCACGATTAAATATTTTTAATCGTTTGACAGCACGTAGTAAACATTGATTAAATGTCTAGTATTGAAACAGAAGCACTCTCAGAGTCAAAAAATGCCTTTTCCAATCTCCTGTGAGTTGTTTTACTTGTGTTTGTTTGTGATCCGTTCAGTGTTGGATCAGGTTTATTTGTGGTCATGGCTATCCTGTTTGCGGTGGTGGCTCAAGGATCGACCGTTTTGGCCAAACATGCGTGCTTTCTCTGGCAACTTTCTGGAGGTGACGGAACAGATTCTGGCCAAGATCCCATCGGAAAACAACAAGCTCACGTATTCTCACGGCAGGTATGACTGACATTGTGCTGTCCGTAGGGTTGGGTATCGAGAATCGATGTATCGATTTGGAACCGGGACTAACTTTTCGTTTTCCCGGAATCGTTCAGAAAGTTAAAATTTCGATTCCTAGTTTCGATATTCACAGTCCGCGACCGGAAGAAGAAAACCGCTGAACAACACCAACGAGAAGCGTCGGCATAACCGCGCGAGTCGAACATGAGTCAGCTTACGTCGGCGGTCACAGAGTGTGGCTGCACTTTTCTAGAGAAATAGCGAAATCTCGGCAAATTTGTGACAAAAGGAGAATTTGTGACAGAAGGAGTATTTCCTGTTGGTTAGCAAGGTTAGCTCAACTTTTTTGACCCTGCCTCTTAAAAGAATCGGAATCGAAAATCTTTCAGGAACCGGATTTTGAAACAAGGAGAATTGTAATCGGAATCAGAATCGTTCAAATTCAGACGATACCCAACCCTAGCTGTTCGGCCTAATGTTTGGTGGCAACGTTTGTTGTTCTGATGCGCTTCTGTTGTTTCCCAGCTATCTCTTCCACTACATCTGCCACGAGAGGATCATCATCTGTGCATCACTGATGACGTAAGTGTCTGCCTCGTGAGCTCCGTTTCTCTGCGGCTCCGCTCAAATACCCGAGCTGCACATCTCTCTTGCAGGAGTTTGAGCGCTCCCGTGCGTTCGGCTTCCTCAATGAGGTGAAGAGGAGATTTCAGACCACATAGCGGCTCGCGGTGCTCAGACCGCGCTGCCTACGCCATGAACAGTGAGTTTTCCAGCACGCTGGCTGACACAAATGGTACGGTGCGTCTGCCGTATTTCTAAACACAATTGCCTGTTCATGCTCTCTTATGTTTGTCTGTGTGGTAAGACACAAAATGAGGTTTAGCTCAGGGTTTCCCCGGGTCTTAAAAAGTCTAAAATTCTGAACTTTAAATTTAAGGCCTTAAAAAGTCTTAAAAACGGCTAGATTTTCATCTGAGGTCTTAAATTTGATTTAGTCAGGTCTTAAAAAGATTTTACCCTCGTTCATTTGCCAAAACTCTGGCCGCAGAAAGTTATTACAAAGTAGCAAAAAAGTCGTATTGAGTCGTAGCCTACAAAGCGGAGCTCTAGTGCAGGGGTTCAAACCGGTTCAAACACGCCGCTCGCGCGTTAGCATTAGCTCGTGGCTTGATACGGAGGTAGCTCGCCAAGAGGCCGTTCATACACCAGGTTTGCGCGCTCAAGTTCATTCAAATATAGGCGCGTCGCATCCACAGCGAGATTGAAAAAATCTCACCATTTCAGATTCAGAATGCCGCAAACGAACCGAAGAACCAACCAATCAGCCCCTTCCGTAACAACATTGAAAGCTCAGTCAACATGAAGGATCGCGGTGCACCCAAACACTACCGGTGTTTTTCTCTTCTCCGTGAATAAATCTTGTAGCAGACCTAACGTTACAGCAAGCGTTTCTCGGTGGTGGAAATCCATTGGCTACTAAAACGTCTTTGTCGTTATGGAGAGCGCAGTGCATGGTTGCATAGCAACGACAGACGCAACAGGAAAATCGGCCCAAATTTTACTATTAATAATAAAAGATAAGGGGATGTGAATGTCAGTAATTTATCATTTTTTGACTCAATCTTTTTATAAAAGATAATTTAAAGGCTGAAATACGTGAGGTTTATCTGTTTATAAAACTATTTTTGTGAAGACTTTATTTTAACTAGACTTAACCTGTTGCAAGACACTCCTTTAAAATCTGGCCATCATTTTTAATGGTATTTTAATGTTTATGTAAACAAAAAGTGCATATTCGATGCTAATTTTATTTGCTGGGTTTAGACATGCATTTGGCAAATTGATTTCATAGTAATCATGAAATGAAATGTTCATGCCATTTCATCTCTGGGTATGATCAACTAAAATCAACTATAATTGTGTTTTTACAGTATAAAATGCAAAGTACAAATTTCACCTACACACACATATAAAATCATTTTTTCAGAATATTTTCTTATTTAAATTTTTGGTAATGCGTTGTGTAGGTCTTAAATTTCAATGTTTATGGTCTTAAAATGTCTTAAATTTGACTTACTGAAACCTGCAGAAACCCTGTTAGCTGATCAACAGTGTTGCCAAACTCTTCCCTCTGAAAAGCTATAAGAACCACCCTCACAAGTGTCAGTATTTCACAAACATCCTACAGAGACAGTAGTAAACAGATAATCAGAGCCATACTTGAAATGTGTACTTTAACTGTACAGTTTGAGAACTGTTACCTCTAATGTAATTTCTTAAGCATAAAGAGGGGATTTGCTAAAAGCTTTTGTCAGCCATTCTCATGGTGACTGAGTACAGTTTCTGTCAACCAGCTTACCTATAATGCCTGATCTGGAGGTTCTCGGAATAATTAAGTTTGTATCAAAAATGGAATTCAATTTTACCATCATTATTTTACCAATTTTACCAATTTTATCGATTTAAATTAAATGTTGGACTCAATATAGTGTTCCTTCCAGCTTACTAAAGATCGTGATCCCACTGGATATTATTGACATGCAGCCAGGAATCGATGTTGCCTGATTTCAAACACGGGGGAAATAAAAGCAATATAGTACCTAAACATGAAGCAAATTTGCCTGTGAACGTTTTATATAAATACAATATAGGTTTAAATCCGGGTGATCACTTATATCAGTGTTATATATAGCGTATATATCATCATATCGTCCAGCCTAAGAACTTCATCGTTTTTTTTCAGTCATTTTTTAGTTATTAAAAACAAACATCCAATAATGCAGAATATGGAATGATACATATTTAATTGATGAGTTGTTAATATATATATATACACTCACCGGCCACTTTATTAGGTACCCCATGCTAGTAACGGGTTTGGATCCCCCTTTTGCCTTTCAGAACTGCCTCAATTCTTCGTGGCATAGATTCAACAAGGTGCTGGAAGCATTCCTCAGGGAGTTTGGTCCATATTGACATGATGGCATCACACAGTTGCCGCAGATTTGTCGGCTGCACATCCATGATGCCGATCTCCCGTTCTCACCACATCCCAAAGATGCTCTATTGGATTGAGATCTGGTGACTGTGAGGCCATTTGAGTACAGCGAACTCATTGTCATGTTCAAGAAACCAGTCTGAAGATGATTCCAGCTTTATGACATGGCGCATTATCCTGCTGAAAGTAGCCATCAGAAGTTGGGTACATTGTGGTCATAAAGGGATGGACATGGTCAGCAACAATACTCAGGTAGGCTGTGGCGTTGCACGATGCTCAATTGGACCCAAGGGGCCCAAAGAGTGCCAGGAAAATATTCCCCACACCATAACACCACCACCACCAGCCTGAACCGTAGATACAAGGCAGAATGGATCCATGCTTTCATGTTGTAGACGCCAAATTCTGACCCTACCATCCGAATGTCGCAGCAGAAATCGAGACTCATCAGAACAGGCAACGTTTTCCAATCTTCTATTGTCCAATTTCGATGAGCTTGTGCAAATTGTAGCCTCAGTTTCCTGTTCTAAGCTGAAAGGAGTGGCACCCGGTGTGGTCTTCTGCTGCTGTAGCCCATCTGCCTCAAAGTTCGACGTACTGTGCGTTCAGAGATGCTCTTCTGCCCACCTTGGTTGTAACGGGTGGTTATTTGAGTCACTGTTGCCCTTCTATCAGCTCGAACCAGTCTTAGCCATTCTCCTCTGACCTCTGGCATCAACAATGCATTTCCACCCACAGAACTGCGGCTCACTGGATGTTTTTACTTTTTCGGACCATTCTCTGTGAAACCTTAGAGATGGTTGTGCGTGAAAATCCCAGTAGATTAGCAGTTTCTGAAATACTCAGACCAGCCCTTCTGGCACCAACAATCATGCCACCGTTCAAAGTCACTCAAATCACCTTTCTTCCCCATACTGATGCTCGGTTTGAACTGCAGGAGATTGTCTTGACCCATGTCTACATGCCTAGACTGCACTGAGTTGCCACCATGTGATTGGCTGCTTAGAAATTAAGTGTTAACAAGCAGTTGGACAGGTGTACCTAAATAAAGTGGCCGGTGAGTGTATATAACAATACAAAATAGATGGGTATGGATTTACAGCTAAATTCAGCATATTGACACAAATGAAAACTGCAAATCCACCTTTCGCTGACTGAGTCCAGTTGTTTCTGTGAATTGCAGTGATCCATTTGCTCCTCTTTCTATCGCAGTCTGTAAAAATATACCTCCGATTTTTTGTCAAATCTAGTTGTACAGTCAATTGCAAAGCTCTTTCCCACTTTATATGTGTTGTGTTTGTTTTTCGCGGCATTCACGCTGAACACATGCAGCCGCTCAGTCTTTTTGCCACTCACTGTCTGCAGCACTCCGGCCGGAGGTGACGTCGCGCATTCCCTCTATACATTACAAAAGTACCAGTGTTTCCACAACTTAGACTGATAACGTGTAGTGTTAAACCTTATATTTGATAGGCCCATGATTACCTCATTTTTACGAGCAATAAGTTGGCAGACACATCTGTACATAAGAATTCCGTAACACAGCTTTGAATGTGTTAGCTCCCACTAACCCTAAGCTTACAAACCTTTTACTCGCACTATGCCATCAGGTCTCCTTGATAAAATTCTTTGCATTGTTGTAAGCTACTTGAAGCCTCTGTAAACTAGATTTTTTTATAACTGGGCAGTATAAAGTGGTGTACAGTATGCTTTAAACAGGGATGTCTTAACTTTATCTGAACAAGAACCAAACTTACTCAAAATTATATTAGCCTGCATATGAGGAATGGGACAGGTATGAAAATTTGATATCACGATTATAGTGTCCAAAATTATGGCGATTATCAATATTATAGGGCTGGGCGATTTTTTTTCCCTTAAAAAAATCTGCGATTTTTTTTTTTAATAAAAAATCGATTTATCATTTATATTTTTTTTCGTTTTTTTTTAAAGTAGAATTTCTATAACTTTTCTCGTATTAAACTGATTATAACTCTTTGTGTGTTATACACAATCTAATTAATACAACTTCATTATAAAGAAAAACAACATATCCCAAAAAATATGATCATAATCTATGACAAAAATGCTGTTATAAACTAGATTAATGGATAATTCAGCAGTACAATTTAGTCTAGAAAAATCACAAGTGCACAATATTGAATAAAATCTGAACATTTAGGGAAAAAAACATTTAATAGGGAACAATATACGAACAAGTGTAACACTAAATCTTGTCAAACTTTACACATTGCTCTTTGTATTGTTACATTCATGTAAAAACAAGATAACAAAAATCAAAAGGATCAATTATTATATAGTTTGATCTACTATACAATTGAGACATGTTTTAAATGTATAGCACAGCTGTTTAATGAGACAGCAACATATGATAGATAGGACAGAACAAGAAAAGGCTATTAATAATCTTTCATTGCGCAGAATCGTATTATGCATATGAAAGGCTCCAATACATCTCGGGCCGTGGCACAAAACGCTTATGCGTCATTCTGAAGCGCTGAATGATTCGCTTGAAGCCACATGCAGTCAACAGCGGCAGCCCAGCTGCGTCAAGTCCATAGGCTCGAGTAACAGTCCGCACTGAACAGTTCAAAGCGCAAAGGAAAATACATACTGATTCGTGTATAATATACAGTATCGTAGCTATGCGAATCGTTTATTGAACCTTTTCTTAACAGTTTTAAATTTCAATTACTGTGCGTGTGAAGACAATAGTGCTCTGACTAGTGTTTTGCTCTAACAGACACCCGTAGAAAGTAACGTCATGATTTAGTTACAGCAATATTCCAGCAGACAAAGTTGTTTTATGCAAAACCATAGACGTTATCTACAGATCAAGTATAATAATAGGAACATTGAATAATCTTTGAGAGCTTTATCTGTATTGACTGTCGTAACCGAACTGTGGAAATCCTGAAGGAAGATTTAGTGAATGCAAAATGTAAGTTACACTATACTGAAGAGAGGGAAAAAATATAAAAAATCGTTTTTTGAAAATATGAATCGATTTGACCTGCCAACTCGAATTTTTATTTCTAATCGATTTATTTCCCAGTTACTCCAATATTATCACGTTTTTTTTATTAGATGGAAAGTGTTCAAAACAACTGATACTACACTGAAAACATTTCAACAAGTTTTATAATTGAAAATCAACAAACAACAAATAAAACAAGCACCTCTATGCAGTTTTTTTAAACGAGATATCTACTTCTTAGGGCATTCCCTTCTTTATAATGCCCTTGTCAATAGCAATGCATTATTATACAGCGCACATCCATATCAAAACGGATGTGCGGTTTTCATAAGTGTATGTATCTATACATTACTATCCCTTAAAATGTCACTCTTTATAAGTCTTATTTGAAATTGTTTGTTTGTCTTTGGCTTAAAGCCACTTGCTGCAAAGTTTTCTTCGCAGAAGCTTCACGTCTATTTCAAGTGAGTGACATAAATGTTTAAACTCAAACAACATTTTGTGCCAAATTATTTCCCAGAAGTAGTTTTGGTTTGAGGTTGAAGTTAACCTTGCGTTCGCTATACAACAGTGGGTGATGGTCAGGACGACTCGGCAGATTTGAAGTGTTTCTATTGCAGAGACTTTGTTCGGCAGACAGGGTGACTATCCTCGATCAAGTTTCCGTAAGGACTTTTGTAAAAGCCAAAAATTGACCAGCACCTCAGATTTGGTCCTCTTAAAAGGCTGAAAAGTCTCTCGAGCACAGTCACTGCCTTCCGCCATTCCTTCTCGAATAGTAATTAAAAAAATTTAAAACATTGCGAGCAGCTGCGCGCCTGCGTAGACTGGCCGAACAAAATGAAAAAACATTGCGTGCAGCGCGCGCCTGCGTCAGACTGGCCGACGGATTTACAGTGAGTTATTGAAATCGCCGATAATCAAACACGGTTTTAATGATAATTCAATTTTAAACGATAATACTAACCCGTCAGTATATTTTATCGTGGTTTATTGATGAAACCGGTTATCGTCCCATCCCTACTAGCATACAAAATGCAACATTGCCGTTCAATGTCCTCATCTTCCATGTGCTCAGTTACAAAAATGACCAAGATATTTCACATTTGCACACACAGCAAGATCCTTATCAGTCAATTTAAAAATACTCCTGTCCTCCTTCATTCTACAAATCAACACAACACTCTTACTAGCATTATATAAAATATCTTCTCAAGACCTTAAACAGAACAAATGGTTAACAGCTGTTGGAGACCAGCACTACTAGGGCTAAAAACCATGTGATCATCTACTTACATAATGTGGTTCACCAACATGTTCCTAACCATACAACCAGTTTCACACGCATTCAAGCATTTAGATAAGTCATCCATGTAAAGATTAAAAAAGATTCCTCCTTGTCGCACACCATTACTAACCCCAAAAGGTGCAGAAATTGAATGCCCCATTTTACTTTACATGTGAGCCCAATTTTTTCTTCCACAATATAGCCACACCCCCGGTTATCGTACCTCTAATTATACCGGTACCACTACTCTGTGGATTCACCAACGCCATGAAAATTGACATTAAAAGAGTTCAGTTTTTCTAGCTGTTGGACAGTTAAAAATGTCTTTTAACCCCATCACTCTGGCCTCACGCAAACCACGACAGTTGTATGACACGACCCGAATGTCCATTGGGGTTACTAATGAATTATCATACATCTGAAGGCACACGCATATCCCCAGCAGCCGGTATAGTGTGAGACCCGATCACCCCGCTCTCGCAAGTGATCATTAAAAGGTTGTTTAAAGGCACACTGCGGAACTTTTGGCCACTAGTGGCGCTCGACGGCCTGAGCTGACTGTAACTTATGTGTTGGTTTTGTTGTACAGAAACCGTGGGACATGTGGTGTGTAGTGTTTGTGGGTACTACTGAGTCGTGGGCACGTTCACTACATTTAATGGACATTTGACATGAGTTCGATTTTGATTTGTGCGAGCCCTGCACTGAGGCGGGCTGTATTTGTGTGTAGAAATGAACAAAAATGGCTGTGGGCATTTTATTACACTCATAACACCATCAGCTGTGGCCGAAATACCAGAAAATACTACACTACTTATATGATTTATCTGTGGGTTACCTTGGAAACGGCATTTGTGTGCAGGCAAGCGTCAGCATTGGTCGGGTTTAGGGATGTGAATTTCTGCCAAAAATGGCATTCGAAAATTGAGAGACAAAAGTCGATTATCGTTAAAAATTGGAGAAGAAAAAAAAAACAAGAAAAAAACGCACACTCACAATGACAGAAAGGGAGGCTAATTACATCTTTAGCGATTTATTAATTGAACAAGTGACATGTTTTCGTCAATTTTTTAACACAGAAGAATAATTGGAAGAAGAAAAAACTAAAAGCACAATAAACGATTTTACATCGACAAACATGCTCGCTAGATCAAAAAATAATATAATGTAATAATGTTTTTATGTGAACCTGCCTTGTAACCGGCAACAGCCTACTTTTTAAACAAATTCGTTTCGATGAAGATAAACTATTCATAGCAAAACGCTTATGACATATTCTTGTTCAGAAAAAATAGCATACTAACATGTTCTGGGAGGAGACGCGTGCGCAACCTGTTGACGATTAGTCCAGCCGCGGAGAACACCCGCTCGGATGGCACAGATGTCGCAGGCACACTCAAGTAGGAGATTGCTAACTTTGCCAGGCGGGGATATTTCTTCACGTTGGCCTTCCACCATGTTATGGGATCAGCGTTCATTGGTGGACATATGTCTTGACAGTATTGCAAGAGTTCGGTTGTCGCTGTTGCTGTCTGCTCGATGTTATCCTCGCCAAACAAGACCGCAATCGCTGCGGCAGAGAGGGCGTCATTTCGTGGATTTTTAGCCACCGGTGGTTCAGTAGGCATTTCTCCCGATTCCTCTGCGCCTTTCCGTGTCTCCATTGCTATCAATGCTGGACAGGAGATCGCCAACTTTGGCCTGCATAGTTTGGTTGTTGCATGGGTGGTCGCAGAGTTAACGGCCACAAAGTTCTCGACAGTGCTCTTCTTCTGTTGTTTGTTTACACTATGTTCAAAATGCTGGTATCCTAGATCGCGCAGTAGGGGGTTTCATGCATGTTAGTGACACCTTGTGTCCCTAACAGGAAAATACCTTGCTCCGCGATCTGTGACAGTAGGCGCTGCTGCGTCAATTATGTTAAATACACATTGGAATTATTGCACGAAAATATAACGATATTCGAAAAAGCTATTTTATGATCGAATTTCGAACGCATTTCGACTATTTGACCATTCGAAGATTGTGACTCATCCCTAGTATCGAGTTGGACCAAGTTGGACCAATGTTGATCCTCGTCCTCTGGCTTTTCATTTGTTACTCTCCCTTTTTATTTTTATAGTTTCCTCTGATAAAACCGTTTCCTTCTTCCTTGTAGCTGTTGGTTCGGCCATGACGAAAACATACAGACAGCAATCGAACGCGAGTTGAGCACTCACGTCAGAATCTGAGGAAGTTGTGGGTGGTGGGGGAAGTGACGTATGCCGTAAAGCGGTCGAATTTTGTAGTTCCTTTTGTGCTCGGGTTCATACCCGAAACCCGAAGTTACAAGAGTGCTAGTAAAAGCAATACTGAGACTGTCAGGCTACAGCAGACGTGTCATTCAACCTATTGTAAGTCGATGTACCATCTCAATGGGTTTTGGTAATGTATTATAACGGTTGAAAAGTTCCACAGGCTACGTCCACATTAATCCGGATAGATTTGAAAACGGGTTTTCGTTTAGAAACGCTCTCCGTCCACACTAGCGTTTTCAGGCGTTTTCCGACATTTCAGTGTGGATGAGAAACTTCTAAATTCACTTTACTGCGCATGCGTGAAACTTCACAAAAGCTCACTGAGATGATACAGATGGGAAAATAAATAATAATGTTATCGCACAATAACACAATGTTATATCACAATAATAAGATAATTTATTTAGCAAAATATCTCACCATCACGGATGCGTCCAGGTCGCATTCAGTCACCATATGTTTGGTCTAAAACGCAACTGCTTTCCTGTTTTGCCGCAGGACAGCAAATGTGAGTAGGCTACATTATCTGTCATCTTTACAGTACTGTGCTATGAAGAATAGCACATATTAAGTAGAAAGTAACATATTTTTGCAATAGTGTAAAAATGAATAACACATAACAGGCAATACCGATAAACATGAATATCTATTGGTACTACATGGATCACATGACTTAAACTTACGTCATCGTTTTGAAATACCTCCGGTTTCACTGTCCACACTACAACGTGAAAACGGCGTTTTCAAATTTATCCACTTAGGAGAGCGTTTTCCAAACGATACGTTTTTGTTGACTTAAAACGGCGTCTAAGTGTGGACGGAAGGCCAAAACGGAGAGAAAAATATACGTTTTCAAACGAAAATGTATTAGTGTGGACATGGCCACAGTGTGCCTTTAAGGTGAGACACTACAGGTGAATAGGGTAAAATTTTAAATAATCGATATCACAATGAAACTTCCTCAGTTGATTATTTACACAAGTGTATATATACATAAAAAAAGTATTATAAGTTTTTGAAATTTTTATTTACAATGGGCTGTGGTCATTTTATGCAAATTGGGCATTATGTCATTAAATATGTGCAACTTTGCATATATTTTTCTAAACATATGATAAAGCCAGGGGCAAAATCATTTTTTTCATTTTGTTTACACACAAGATGAAAAAAAAAATGTTCTGAGGGATTTCAGGATTTTATGCTTTCATTACCTTGGAAATCAAAATATACTGTCCATCGCCTTTAAAAAAAAAAAAAAAAAACGATTTTTGGCATATTTTTTTTAATTAAAATGTCACATAAATCAGGAATTATTTATTAACAAATCCCTCTGAAAATATCTTCAGATGGAGAGTTTGGTGTACATAGGTGCTACATAGGCTGAGATGTTTGTACTGGAGAATGACAATAAAACTCATTTTGAGAAAAAGGCATCTAAAGATTTAAGTAGGGAATTTATTACATTTCTATTGGAAAAAAAATGCTCAAAAAACAGAATAAATGCTCAGGCCTTTAGTAATAATACAGAAAGTAAGTAACTACTTCTTTACTACAGAAAGTAAAGTCACCATGGTAAATACACAATCCTAACATGAACTGTTTATTAAACAAATTCATCCTGATTTCCATAAAACATCCTGATGAATAGGATGAACATCATAACGACCTGCAAACCCATGACGTACCAGCTAAATAATATATTGATACTTTGTGGTAATTTCATGACTTAGTAATTGACAATGTAATTAAGACATTGCATGTTCGTAATTTAGCTTTTTATATAGTGAATTGATATACAGCGTGCGCAGTATAACGTCTGAAAGACCTTTTTATTTTGTAACAAGTAATGAAAAATAACATTAGCATAATGACACTGACCTAGCACGAACAACATCTTCATACTGAGTCCAGATACTGAATCAGTACAATGGATTTCTTTCACTTATACTACGTCTGACAGAAGAATCAACAACTTTGTCATGGTCGTCTTTCAAAATAAAAGTTTCAGCATCAGAAAAGCATTTAGAATTAAAGGTGCTATCAGCGATTGTGGTTGATGTGACTTCTGTTTGTGTTTGCATCTTCCATATTCACTGTTTCTGGTCCGATTGATAGACGTGCTGGCTTATTCTTCAGCTCAAGACTTCGCGGTGCAGGCGCCGTCAGAGATGTATAGTAACGAAGTAGAACTACTTAAGTACTAAAATGCAGTATCTGTACTCTACTGAAGTATCTGTTTTTCTTCATACTTCTGCTTTTACTTCAGTAGATATTTTCTATGAATTTAATACTTCTACTTCGATATTTTTTAATGTTCTGCTAGTACTAACTGTTACAATTATAAAATTTTTACGAATCATTCGTGGCAATCACATTTTATAGGTTAATGGTATTGATTGACACACACATTGACAACTAATGCAGGGGTTGTCCTGCAATGACATTTTTTTAGCGTCCGCCAAAGCAAATTTGTATCCCGCCAAAGCTGCTTATTTGATTGCTACACTGTAAAAAATAAATAGTGAAAAAATAAATTAAAAAAAGTAAATACTAGTGAAAAAAAAACAATGTAATTTACTTGAAAAAGTTAAGTTCAGGCAAGAATTTAAAAAACTAAGTAAATTCCATATCAGATTACTTAATTATAAGCGAGTAGAAAGGAAAGTGTAAATATCAACTCAATAAAATTAAGTAAAAATTACTAAACTTTTCTGATACTGGGGTTCCCATCATGCACTGGACCTTGAATAATTAACAAGGCTCATTTTTCACTGGTTTCCAGCTGTATTTACACTTATTTATCATTGATTTTTGTTGTCAGTATTAGTAACTTGTCATTTTGTGACATTTCGAGTAAATTTTTTGCTCAAAATGACACATTCAAACACAAAACGACCCATCAAATGTTACCGCATTGTGTATTGTCTGCCAAGTATTGAGGTGTTTGCATTCACATGATGTTTAACATCTGACATGATTACTTAGATGATCTGTAATCAACCAAAGAAATCCTTAGTCGAACCAAGGTCTTGTCCTGCGCGACAATTAGTCGACTAAAAAAAAAAAAAAAAAACGGATGTTTTGATTGAACATTTTTTAAACAATTGTCATAGAGCATTTATAAAACAACAACGAAAAAACATCGAAAATAAATAAAACTATAATAATAATACAATTCTTTGAAAATTAAGTGATTTGTTTAACTGCAAGTGAGGAGCTCTGTCCTTGGTCTATTGACAGTCACAATCGCGCACCTGATCACACCACACTCTACAAAATAATATAACTGCTTTCTGCCACATAATGAAAAATCCTAACAAAAGCTCTCGTTTATACAGGCTGTATTCTTCTTTATTTACAAAGCTATGGGTTAACTTTTGTCCAGCCGATCTCTTAGGCGTTCTTAAAACAACAAACAAAATAGCCTAAAAAACAATCTGAAATCTAGGCTCTGTTGTAGATAGCATATAAGTTTAATTTTGTTTTGTTACATTATTTAGGCTACTTTCAAATGAGTCAAGTGTACAGATAAAAACCTATTAAGAAAACAATCTATTGAGTCAGTATGATAAAGCCCGTTAAAAGAGCTGCTCACGTCTTTGCGCGTCTAAGTTTGATTTCAAATGAGCACGCGATGTGCGCACTCATAATGGAGCAGACGCGGCTCGCCACCGTCGCCTACCTCCACAAACATGTAGCCAGACAAAAGATTTAGATTTCTTGGAACATTCTGTCGACTAAAGTAGCAGTGAACTGAATGAATACAGCAAAACTACCTACCGGTACATCCCTTACTGAGCACGAGCAGCAGCGCGCAGCCAGTAGGTGCGGTTCCCGAGTGTGTTATGTGTGTGCGCTAAACTGTGGCGCAGTTACAAGAAATAGCCTAAATTAAAGCATTTAAAGTTGGGGATAAAACATAGGCTAATTATATTTAGAATACAGTAATAAATAACTGCTTTATAAGGAATAAATATCAAGGAGTAAATACATTGAAAATGTATTTCTATTGGCAAAAAAAAAAAAAAATGCGACTGGTTCGACCATAATAAATTTCAGTCGACCAAGACGGCATTCAACTGATTAGTCGACTGAAACGACTAAAAGTTGACAGCCCTATTACTTAGATGATCTGAAGTAAAGCACATACTCTAAAAAGACTAATAAAAATTTAAGATTATTGTTTTTGTGGAAATGTAATACAAAGGCAAAGGAAATCGATATTAATCAACCTTTTACTAGCCGAGTTAAAATTAAAAAATTTTTAAAATTAAAGTTAAAATTAAATTTTTTTAAAATTAAAGTTAAAATTAATTTTTTTTGTAAAGTTTACTTAATTCCATATTCCAAGTAAATTTACCTTAAAGATTTCTAATTAAAGCTACTGATGAATATGTTTAGGTTTTTACTTGGCAAATCTTTATTAAATTTACTAGCATTTTCTGAGTGAGATAGTTTAGCAAGCATTTTTCAAGTAAATCCTACTCCAAATTTTTTACACTGTAGTTCAAACTTTTGACTGCTTTTCTTTAGTAATTACATGACACAATACTTGTACTTTTACTTTTAGTACTTAAGTAGTGAATTTTTAAATAAACTACTTGCAATATCTTAAGTAGAAAAAATGTTGAATACTTTAATACTTCTACTTAAGTGTGGTGCTTAAAGAGCACTTCAACTTCTACTCAAGTCACTTTTTTGATAGAGCACTTGTTTTTACTCAAGTCCGGGTTTCTAGTACTTTATACATCTCTGGGCGCGTGCACGGAGCGCGAAAACAAACAACACCCACCCCTGTCGGTGATTGGTTGAACTCTATTTATTTTGATTACCCGTTTGTTTTTGTGTGCAGATCTCAGAGCCTAGGCTGCCTACAGAGGCGCGTTTTTTGACAGCCTGCTTATGGTGCGGGCAGCTAGCGGATTGTTAGGAAAGATTAGATGAATGTGATCATTTTTGTTTTGGCCTGACATCGCTGATAGCACCTTTAAGTTTTCGTAATGGTTGTTGTTTTCTTCGAAACCCTGCTCTGAACTACACTACTGTTGATATGGGTCCTATAGGTTTAGAATTAAGAGGCATGTGATTTAGAGTTTAGATCTTATTTAATACTTTTCACATGATTGTGATAAGTAATAATTAGAGAAAAGTGTATCCTGTGAAAAAAATTCCAAGTATGCATTTAGCAGAAACTGAATTTTCAGTAATCCAAAGAAACCTGGAGTAACCTGGCTTCAGTGACTCTGATATACAAGTGGAAACAAAGTGCCTCTTCAGCCACAATCGAAAGAAAATTTGAGGATATTTCTATTTGAAATTGGAAATTGCTACAACCCGACGTAGGCATTGACCAGTCATGTCCAGTTGTGCTCTGGGAAATACACTCTCACTGTTTTTCTATTTGATTTCAAACACCCTTCGAAATGCATTTGACTCATTCCTATTTTTCAAACCCTCTGTCAGAACATCCTTTAGTGTGTAGGTACAGTAAATGTCTTGCTCAAAGGCACAATGGTGTGTCAAATGTCTTTGCTAATCCGTTAGTTTCTGGCGTTCTAGGAAAAGGAGTTTAACCACTGCGTATAGACCATTTCACAAGATGTAAACAACACTGGTCCAGAAGCACTTCCTGTTCCAGTTTTTTAACACTACATAAAAGCTGGGATAAAATACAACCAACAGAACATATAAAACTGGATCAAAAAGTTAAACAAACATCTTTAAGATGGTTTCTTTACATGTGAAATAAAGAAAACAGTTACAAACTGAAAAAGGAAGTGTTTCTGGACCAGTGTTGTTTACATCTTGTGAAATGGTCTATGGCTACAACAATACGAAAGTGACCGTTCGAAAAGGAACCTTAGCTTCAATGTGTGCTGTAAATAGATGGTGCACATACTCAAGTGGCTGCTGAGATTGTTTTCTCCACAATTTGGCACAAATATTGTAGTATATAATATACTTGTCATACATTGTGATTGTGCAATGATAAACGTTTCGTTTCATACAAAAAAACAAAACAAAAACATGTATCTTTAGCTTTTTAAATCAGTTGCAAATCAAATTTGTATACATTTTGCATTGAGCAGCTGATTATTAGTGTCTAAGCACAGCAAACAAACCTATGTACATTTGATCCAGTAGTCAATTTCCTGCATTATAAATGCAGAGTTTGTGAGTGATCAAAACAAAACCCACAATCCCATGTTAAAATCAGGGATCAAAAGTGATTTTACCTGACTTGTACAGGCGGAAAAAACAGTATCATTCAATTAATAGTCTCACACAGAACAGGGTATATACAGTATACCTTAAGTTAAATTTACTACTTTTTAATACCTTTTTTACTACCTTCAGAATTTTTTTTAAAACCATTATCGACACTGAATTAAGTGTTAAATGCAGTGACCTTTGTATTATTTACACAGATTTTGACATTTATAACATTTTCATTCATTTTTGTGTTTAGTGGATTGCAGCGACCAAAGTGCATTAGCTCCCATCCAGTTGACATTGATTTTTTTTTTTACACACCAAACAAAAGAGGGAATGCATTGACATGGGACTGGATTTAATAGGGGAAACTGAGAAAATTTGACTAAAATGAATACTTTTAATAGGGGAAAATAGGGAAATAAAAGCAATATATAGCTCTACATAGGCTAAATGCCTGTGAACGCTTTATATAAATACAATATAGGTAGGTCTAAATCCAGGTGACTTATATCAGTGTTATATACAGTATATAACCTATATATATCATCATATTGTCCAGCCCTAAAACATATAGCTTATAGTTGTTGTTTTTTTGTTTTTTTGGTCAGTATTATTACCCAGCTATCAGAAAACTTGCATTTGCCCATGAAAACAACGATGGTTATCCAGTCGTTGAAGATATGCCTTGAAGCAAGTCTAAAATAAAACGTAAGCCAGCCACTTCTGTTGAGTGCTCAGTGTTCACAGATGATGTCGAACGACCACTGAATAATGACGTCAGCATCAAACAGACAGAGACGAAAGATCTTTGATTGTGCCCAGATAAGCTAAAGCCCATATTTAAACGGACTAACGCAAACACAGAATAGGACACCTGATAGTCTGAAAAAAAAAATAATACATAATTTTTAAAAAATAATACCTCTCAGACTACATATACCACTTTTAATGGCCTTAAATTTGACAATTTTGATTTATCACTTTTTAATACTTTTTAAAACCCCGCGGACAACCTGCAGAAAGACTTTGACTAGCCATACTGCAGAACCCAGCCCACTTAGTGAACCGACTTAACCCTATTGTAAAGCGTCCTTGAGCTCTGGAAAGGCGCTATATAAATAAAACGTATTATTATTATTATTTAACCCTGGGTTACCGTCACTCTGAAACCCCATTTTTAACCCTGGGTAGAGGAACGTTTCACACTTGTAAAGCAGGGTTATCACGCTTTTACCCATGGTGCAAGCATGTGCAGTGTTAAAAGATAGATATATGTGTGAATAATGTGTGAATAGCTATGTTTCCATCCACCTATTTTCAGACTCATTTTGGAATATCGCATCAAAAACTGCTGGATGGAAATGGCAAGATGCGCATACATTTAAAAAATGTGCATTAAAAAAAAAAACGTATGCGCTCGTTCTAGAAAACATGCGCATAAATTGCGATGGAACACATTTACCAAATACAATCCTTGATACAAATACAATCCCAGAACTCCCTTACACGACCAGGTTCCCAAACTGCAGCATCTGTCTCTGAAAGGAAGATAACGTGTTTATTGCATTTTGTCTGCACTCTCTGATACAGAAGTATCAGGAAATTTGTTTTTCTTTTCTTCGATTGGCTGGATGGAGACGGTGCTTTATTTGTTGTTTTATGCGATATTACAATTTTGGATAGAAACCAAGCTAATGTTATGACTAGATGCTTAGACACAGACAGCCAATCACATACCTCATATTCACATGCTTCAGATAGTCTGGGAAACACTGCGTGTTGCATACACATTAGTTTCATGGGGAAAATGTCAAACGTGTTAATTGAAGTTCGATCTATGTGTGACCCCTGTATACCTGAATACTCCTATCATGTCCTTACAGGCTGCTATCACCATGCAAATTGGTTCCACAATAGCAAAGTGGAATAGACCTAAATGCAACTTGTTGCAGTCTTAATTGAAGATTTCAATGAATTGCTCTCTGAAATCTGTGTTCACTTTGACAGCAATGTTATATCAGGTGTTTTCAACATCCATGTAGATAACCCTGAAAACCCACATGCAAGAGACTTTCTGGGACTGAGACCTACGGGCTGGGTATCGTAACAAAATGTTCAGATACCGATACCTCTGACTTCGATACCGGTTCCTGAATCGATACCTTTTTCAATACCAATATTATGTAACCAGTTTTATCAATATAATATTACCTACATTTTTATTTTATTTTTCAGTTGTTGACTTTTTTCCACACTCAAGTATGTAAAAAAACACCAATGCTAAAGTTTTCTATGGTTCCTAATCATTTAACAACATGTTTTCTTTACTTCAGAGCTCATTGTTTCTGCCTTATCTTAATGTTTAACAATGAAACTGAATGAAAATTAATTGAAATGCATTACACTGTCACCTCTGATAATAACAGATCATCACTCTAAATTGTTATTTAGAAACATGCATTTTCTGTAAAGCTGCTTTGAAACGATATGGATTGTGAAAAATGCTATACAAGTGAATTAAATCAAATATAGGCTACTGGGGGCGGGATATATGCCTCGCGCTCAGCACACGTGAAGCTTGCCGCAAAGCACTGGCAACAGAAGCCTAATTATTATGGATGTGTCGTGAAACAACAGCAAGGATATATTTTTTATCGTTTATTAATGAACTGTTAATGAAGTGTTTAATAAGTCTGCTGGCAGCAAATATGATTATGGCGATGCTGACTCGTCATTCCTGCAGCAGTGAATGCGCGCGCCTAACGTTATATGGATCAGGTAATCAAACTATTTATTTCTAATTGTTTTGTTTAAAAGTAGAATTATTTTGACCGACTATAGACCTATTTCTCTTGTCTCTGAGGCAAGTATCCCATATACTGAGTGTCGGTTTCATCTGTGACGCGCTCCAGTTATTGAAGTGGAAAACGGACTTTGTACTCTCAACAAGTGTGTGTGCGCTTATCAGATTTACCGTGTTACCGGTTTTGGTGGCAAATATCCTGTCGAAAATATTGCATCGCGTGCTTCTGGTATCGAGCCTGGCACACAGGTACACTATGGATCATTTCCACATATTTTCTATCCATCTGGGTTGGGACGCTTACACGCACGCGCACACACACACACTCACGTGAGACGAGCTACGTCTCTGAGCAGCCGCTTAAACTAGTGTTTTCTGCCACAGCCTATCGTGCTGCGTGCTTATTGTTTCACTGATGTTGATGAGATTAACCACTTGGGTACCGAAATTTGGTATCGAAAAACAAGACATGTTTCGATACTTGGTAGTACCGAATCAATTCGGTCGGTACCTAAAAAGTACCGAAATTCGGTACCCAGCCCTACTGAGACCCCATTTACACCTGGTATTAAAATGCGATCTGTATCCAGATAAGTTATCTGGATAATAAGTACCGATTCCATTTACTCCTGGCCACATAAATGTGTTTTTGCAAAATGGATATAAATCCGATCTGCTACTCCCGCGTTATATGCAGCAGGGCTCCAGACTAACTTTTTTCACCTCCGTCCTGGAACCGTCCTAAAAAACAATTTGAACCGTCCTAAAGTGAATGTCAACCGTCCCAAATTAAAAATGTTGTTTCTGTACTTTGTTATTATCATCCATAGCTGTTAGATAACTCAAACAATTCAGATGACTAAAATATAATGGGTTTAGTAAAATTGTAATGCATTAATTTAGAATTTCTCTAAAATTTCCAAACCTACATACTTCCAGAGAAAAAATCTATTATCCAGATAATATGAATGATTTTAAAGTTTGAACATGCAATACAGATACAGATTTAACTACTGTGACTTAAAAAAATACCTTAATTTTTGCCAAACAAAATTATTATTTATCTTGCCTGAATGTTTGTGCTCATTGCATTTTTACAATGGGGTAATGTTGTTAAGAACTTACACAACACGAAGCTTGATTTAAATTGTTCAATAAAATTGAAAAAAGTTGCACAAATAAAAACAATAGAATAAAGATACAAATAAGTTTTTGAATAGGTCTAACACTATTATTCATAGACAGAAACTGAATAAAGAAATCAAATGGAAAATAACACTGGATAGTATTTTAGTCCTGAATAAATTAAATACATAGGCTATTAATCCTGATTACTTTAACTTAAAGCTCTCTTTTATTGTTTTGACGACAAAATTAATGACCGACACGTATGTTTGCTGTCACTTAGCTAGAGCACGGATCCTGTGTTCATTACACTGGCATGCGTTTTATGCTTATTAAAGACAAAACGTACTATGTTTAGACTATTATACTCACAAAGACCGAAATAGACACAGTTTTGCGTGTTAAAGCAATATAATCTGTTCTTGAGGCGGATTTTCTATGAATGTGCGCATATAGAAAATCATCCCAGAGAGCGCGCGAGCAGTGATTAGTTTAAAATCGCTTGAATGTTTAAACTGGTAAGACTAAAAAGACGTGCAAATACTAAACTTCATTCACGATGCACTGCTGGCCCAATTGCGCTGTGAATATTCCGTCATGTCCCGACTCCTGAACGCGAGTGTGTATTATCGCGGCAGCGCTCTGACGCTTGCCTTCCACAACACATTTTGAGAGAAGAGAAGACGCGGCACCACTGAACACTCACGCTGTTTGTGAAATTGCGTCTGGCAGATAGTTATTAAAAGAATGATTTGATTTTATATTCTGTGTGGATTGCGGAATATCCCACATTATAAATAGACCTGCGGGAATGATTATAATTATGCGCAACACCCGCTCCGAAATTCGAAGCCCTGTGAACATACATACAAAATGTCTTTCGTCCTGTAGGCGTCCTGGGGAATATTTCTGTTCGTCCTAAACACATTTTCTATCGTCCCCAGGACGATAGGACGCCGTTAGTCTCGAGCCCTGATATGCAGATTTAATGGATTGCACGCCACCAAAAGCAACAGATATGAGCTGCATATTATTGATCATCAGCTAATTTCAAAATCAAAGACATCAATAAGAGAGAGTGGCAACAAACCCTGTTAAGATCATTTCGTTTCTTTACTTGAAGATGATTTTGTGTTAAGCGTCTGTGACTTACACTTTTATTTGTGATGTTTGCACATTGGCTTGATCAATAGACGCTCATCTGCGGTGATGCGTGTCGCAGTATCGCCGTCATATCTGACTATAACATGACGTATAGCCTATATAACACGCTCTCACTCGTTTATTTTTTAGCCTTTTTGGGAGGAGTAAAATATACATATGTGGTTTCAACAACCAGATTGCGTTTACACCTTGTAAAGATCCGAACACAATGCGAGCCAGACTACCTCCAGATGTGGTCAGGCAGATCCGATCACAACGCATTTACACCTTGCATTAACATGCGTTTTTTATTATCCGGATAACTTATCTGGATACAGATCGCATTTTAATACCAGGTGTAAATGGGGTCTGAGTGATGCCTTCAATCTGACACAACATATACAGGGCCCCACTCAATCTCAGAGCCATACACTCGATCTTGTCATCACAAAGGGTGTAACTGTCTCCACATCTGTTGTGGATTTAGCCAGTAGCGTACCGTGGGGTCTCAGTCAGGGCCTTCAGTAACGATCCTCACCCCTGCCCCCCACACACACCCAAAAAAAAAAAAAAAAACAACACACACACCCGCGCGCGGAAAACGCATGCATGCTAGAAATAGAACCGACGCCTATTTTCCACGAGACACGCAAGCATGTTTGAAGCGTTTCCAGGCAAAATAGAATAGGAAAAGTTGTTTATATTTTATTTATTTTGTACACGATATTTATAAATTTCATTTTGATGGTTGAAAGTCTAGGTTTTGACATTCAGATAGGCCTACAAATATAATTTATAATAATAAATAAATATCATTTTCGAATATTGTCCTGTCAATACAGAACGAAGTATTCTGTAGTCTTTTTTGCTGTCAATAGTGCTGACAGCGCCGCGTCAGACACGTTTTTAGTGTGCAAAGACCTATTATTTACAGTCTACTATGGCAAAGACACAGAAAACGCGACGCAACAGAAACGCCACGCACACGCCACGAAGCCAGGGTTTCACCGGCCTAACACTCATTTATTACTTGTAAATAAAATACATCCTCCGATAATTTCTAATGAAACGTTCAATGACCTCCTCATGCAATTGTGCGTCATGAATAAGCAGCTCCTATAGCAATAGATGAGACGAGAGAGTCGTGCAGAGTGTCGTGTTTGTTCAGTTGTATTCCTTAAATACCTTTTTATGTGCTTGAGAGCGGAGAAAGATCGCTCAACTGATGCGTTGGACACTGGAATGGTCGCGAATCAAGCACATTAGGCATAGCTGACGTTTATGACGTTGCTCACACTCAAACCCCCGCCGAGTTTTCAAACGGCTGATGACATCAGCGGGGGCTAGCGCCGAGACACATCGCTGCCCCTGGGGCGTTCTGTCACTGCGCATCAAAATTTGATTGGCTAATGATACACGTCAGTCAAAGATAAGATCAAATGGGAAATGGCAGCTTCAACGGAAAGCTAGCTGTTCTACTAGTGCTGGTCCACGGAGATGTGAGGCGTTTAGATGACCATATATGGAAAATACAGCTCAGCCTCAACAGAGTAACCATATTATTTCAGGAAATATAATTGTAAAAATGAAAAATATATATATTTTATACATTTATTAAATATTATATTATATTATATTATTTTATATTATATTTTGACAGGGCCAGCAGAGAAGGCCCTGATGGCCCTGACAGCCCACCACTGGATTTAGCCTTATCTGATCACTGTTGTATTTTCTTTAAAGCCTGTTTGTTCTAGCCTGGCATGCCAGACCTACATCAAGATGTTAGGTCTGGAAACTCTTCATTGACAGGGCTCAATCCGAGGGCGGGATAAACGGTTGTCTTTCAAATTCTCTCTGCACACAATTGGATCAGCGCTAAAGCCAATCAGAGCAACGAAGAATGTGACGTACTCAGCGGAGCAAATTGATATATTTAACTTCTACTGTATCCAGTCAAGCTGTCAACATTGAAAATAAGGGAGATTTCTCAGAATCCATCCCCAAAATAAGGGATTTTTTTTGTTTTTTACACAACCCACAAACTTTACAAATAAAACACTAATCATTAAAAGTCTAAAGAGTTTATAACTAGCCTACATATGTGTGAGAGAGAAAGAGACAGTGTGTCATTAAAAAAATTATATCATAGAGAATGTTTAAATACTAATATCAGCTTACGAGGGAAACGGAGGCGGAGTAGTAGTGCTTCGGAGTGGTGGAGATGATTCGGGAGAAGGTCCGTGCACCTTAACCAATCAGAGCGCGCGCTGACACGGAGTAAAGCCTTTATACTCCACGACAAAATGACAAGTCGATTGTTTCGCCACAGCTTTTTTGTAACAGCGCGCGCTACGCCGGCCGCATCCGAGGATGAACGATTTAAAACCGAATATGTCCGAGCTTGTTCTGACCGTCGCAACTCTGTCGTCATTTTGTTAAGCCCGCCCGCCGACTCTATACATGATGTGATTGGCCTTTCCAGAGTTGGGGTTTTCCAGCTAAAGCGTCTATGGAGAGTTGCTGGACCACGCTTTGCTGCAAAATAATTTTTGCTGCCGCTAGGGTGCGTCTAGATTTCTAGGCTATGTTTGTTCCCCTATCATCAGAATAACTCTGTTATGACTAGAAAGAGAGCTATAAATGACAAAACTTGTGTTCTTTTTTGAGCAAGCACTCTTTTACCCCTTTTCCACCAAGGCAGAGCTGGTGCTGGTTCGGAGCCAGAGCCTAGTTTCGAATCGGTTCTTTGTTTTTCCACCACCAAAGCACCAGCTCCGAACCAGTAAAAGTGGTTCTTAAGTAGCACCAAATCATTGCTGGTCTAGAAGTAAGAACCGATTACGTCAGTGGCTGGCGGCGGGGTTACCGTGACCAACAAGACAAATAGAAACTTGTGACCGCCATTTTTTAAATAGCAGCTAATCATGCTAATAGCAGCTCGATTGTAATCTCTGTTAATGCAAGTTACGGCGAGCTGCACGGACGTAGCAGGATTCGTCGTGTTTGGATGCTGATTTAGGTTTGCAAAGCTATGAGCATAAATAGTAACGCAACAACCACCAATGTTGATGAAGGGCTTGTTAGAGATGCATCGGATCAGCGTGGTCTGAGATGCGGGAGTGTTTGGACAGTTTACGACTCCTGCTTTTGGATTGAATCTTTTTCTAATTTTTTTTCGAATCGCTCTTTTTTTTGAATTGAGATTCACTGTGTCGAACCATCTCGTACAAGCCTTGTGTGTTTGTGTGTGCCGCGTTAGCGTTGCTAGGGCAACATGAGATGTATACAGTGACGATAAAGATCTGGCTCTGTGACGGCTCTCTTAGCCTGTGGAAATGCAAACCGGTTCTTTGAAAGCTTGTCAGTTGAACCAACTTCGAACCAGCACTAGCTCTAGCTCTGAACCAGCACCTGGTTCTTGTTGGTGGAAAGGGGTATTTGAGTTCCAAAAGTTCATTCCCAAAGACTGCTGATGAACTTGTTGGAAGATTTTAATTTAAAGCCACACTTTGCTAACCTGGCCCTAGCCAGATGAATATCGCTCCGCCTAGCTCCACTCACATCCATCTGGAACCTCTCCCATTGAGAGTGATTTCTCCAAGCAATTTTATGGCCTAGCCAATCAGGGACGCAGGCGGGAGTATCACAGATGTGACGTAGTGGAGAAGCAACCGTGCGTGAGACTGTTTTGATTCAGACAACAATGGCGGCTCGACATCGAGGAAGCAGCGTTAACATTGATGCTGCTATTTCCATCCGTGTTGTCCAATTTACATAACATTGTTTCATTAAAAGAACACCAGAGAACGGCATCTTTGAGTCTGCCGAGAAAGCGATGCGCACTTTTATCTGCACATTTTCATGGCACAGACGGCATTGATCGTTTACCGACATTGCGCTGATTGATGGCTATTCTGTTTTGTTTTTTCCTGCGTCGCTCCCATCAGCGTCACGGGTTGGCTTCAGTGTGAGTGGTTGAAATAGCACGTCGATCAGAGATGACAGACACGTGGCTTATCCAATCGTATGCAAGAATTTTTGATAAGGCCCAGCCTTCTGAAACGCCATTTCAATGGATTCGGTTCCAGATGGATGAGTGGAGCTAGGCGGAGCGATATTCATCTGGCTAGGGCCAGGTTAACACTTTGCAACTTTTTAACCATTATAATAAATTGCCAAAACCCATTGAGATGGTACAGTCGACTTACAATAGGTTGAATGACACGTCTGCCGTAGCCTGAAGGTGTCTGTGTCGCTTTTACTAGCACTTTGTAACTTTCGGGTTCCGGGTATGAACCCGTGCACAAAAAGAACTCAGGATATGCGGACCGCTTTACGGCCATACGTCACTTCCCCC
Organism: Hybognathus amarus; assembly: GCA_030378365.1. Taxonomy (NCBI): domain Eukaryota; kingdom Metazoa; phylum Chordata; class Actinopteri; order Cypriniformes; family Leuciscidae; genus Hybognathus; species Hybognathus amarus. Next base: position 51,060 of record JAQIUQ010002402.1, on the reverse strand, counting down.
ACCACCCACAACTTTCTCAGATTCTGACGTGAGTGCTCAACTCGCGTTTGATTGCCGTATGTATGTTTTCGTGATGGCCAAACAACAGCTACAAGAAGAGAGGCAACGGTTGTATCAGAGGAAACTAAAAAAGAAAAGATGAGAGTGACAAATTAAAAGCCAGGACGAGGATTAGCATATTGGTCCAGCTTTCGCTTTGCTCGCTGGCGTGAAGCTAATGGAGGAGGAGGGGTGCTTGACCGATGCTGACGCTTGCCTGCACACAAATGCCGTTTCCAAGGTAACCCAGATAAATTCATATAAGCAGTGTAGTATTTTCTGGTATTCCGGCCACAGCCGATGGTGTTATGAGTGTAATAAAATGCCCACAGCCCAGTGTTTCATTTCTACACACAAACACAGCCCGCCTCAGTGCAGGGCTCGCACTAATGAAATCGACTCATGTCAAATGTAACGTTACATTAAATGTAGTGAACGTGCCCACGACTCAGTAGTACTCACAAACACTAACGTTACACACCACATGTCCCACGGGTTCTGTAAAAATAAACCAACACACATACAGTCATCTCAGGCCGACGGTGTTTTCAGTGCAGTGAATGTGCCCGCTGTCACGCACCCACATTAACTCACAGACATGATTAGCCCCACGGGTCTCACCCGACTCGCTCTCTCTCAGCAGACTGCTATATAGTGGAATTGAGAGCGGCAAGGCTGCCCGCCTCAAACACTGCAAGCACACACAATCTAAAGACACGGGAGGCTGACCGGTTGACCATTTGTTGACTTTAATTTGTGACCGTGCTGTGGAGCTTGTGGCCTCTCGGGACGCTAGACGTGAAAATTACAGCAATGGAGCGCCCCTAGTGGCCAAAAGATTCCACAGTGTGGCTTAAGAAATGACAAATATAATGGATGACATTGCTCCTTTAAAACTGAAAAAATCCACTGGAAAACAGAAAGCTCCATGGATGAATGATTCGTTTGTTAAACTGCAAAAGAATGAATGTAGGAGAACAGAAAGGAAATGGTGTGAATCACAAACTTAATTCAGACTATCTGATCCATAAAGGGACACTTTATGAATACAATTCTGTAATTTGTAAAGCAAGACAATTTCATTTCTCCATTTTATTAAAAGTGAAGCAAATTCACTCCATCTTGTGCTATTCTGCACCATTGACAACTTGAAAGGGGTCATATAATGCCATTTTGGGTGCTAAGCAGTATATATCGGCATGCCGAGATTATTTGCCAATGTTACATTTTCCAAATTCTCAGTATGGGCAGTGATAATGGCCGATGAATGAATATTTCAAAAATAAAATAGAAATGGGACGAAACACGCTTCAACCATGTCAGTGAGTGTTTGGAGTTGTATAGTTTGTCCACCAGAGGGCACTCTACACTGTCCCTGTTGGCAACACTCGTTGAGTTGGTCACGAGTACATTGCTTGAATAACAATTAAAAGAACATCCCCATACAGTCGCTGCAATTAGTTTGTAATAATTATGTTACGTTGTTACAGTGTTGTTGACTGACTGTCCTTTTAACTTTTGACATATGTGACTGAAGTATTTCTTTAATAGCGTGTGACAGTTCTAGCAATGAGACTAATCATCTCTCCTTGGCCTGTTATATTGAAAATGTATGTTTTACACTTTGCAGTATGACGTCATCCATTGCTAAATTATGGCTCATCATAGACTAGCTAATCACAAAGCTAGCTAATGCCACTATCATCAGTCTGTTCTGTTGTGACAATAAAAGAAACAAGTTTCTTTTTAAAATGCATGATCATAATATTTTAAAACTCATAAATAACTACAAATAACTAATGTTAGGGAAATCTGATAATGTTTTTGTTGCGCGTTTGAAAAAAAATATATATATGTGTCGGCCGATATATCGGCATGTCGAATTTTAAAACCAAAAAATATTTGTATCGATATCGGGCCTTCAAAATCCTTTATTGGTTCGGGACTCTATTCTGGGCTATATCAGATAAACCTGAACCTGAAGTGGCCTCATATCAGCCTAAAGACTGTTCTTAACTGCTGTGTCAAATACAAATAACTCCTAAAAATAAATTAATCATTTACTCACCCTCATGTCATTATATGCATTTCTGTCTTCTGTAGAACTCAAAATAATTCTCATTTTGAGTAGGTATGACCAGAACAATATTTGTTGCCTTGTATTGACATGCCTATGTTTTGCTGTTATTGCGTTAGAAACATCACTCAGATCCCAAAGGCTCAGAAAGACTGACGGAAACACAGATGCAGGTAGACGACTTGAAAGGCATTATGGTCCGGAACATTGGTGAGACTGAGTCACTTGAAACACTTTTATAAATGTCAGTGAACGTTTGAGTGAATATGTGCTGCATTGTGCTACTGTAGATTCGATAGCTCAGAGAGGAGAGAGGCTTGAACTGCTCATCGATAAAACAGAGAACTTGATGGATTCTGTGAGTTTTGGTTATATGTCTCGTTTAAAACATATTGGTTTGTCACTGTATAATATGTATGCTGATTTAAGTTTCTTTTGTCTGTGCAGTCTGTCACCTTTAAAACAACAAGCCGTAACCTGGCCCACGCCATGTGCATGAAGAACATGAAGTTAACAATCATTGTCGTAATAGTCGTGCTGGTAAGTTCTGGATGGACTGTAGCTTTATTGTCAGTCTCACTGCAGTAATGGACAAGTCCAAGAGCGACACAGCAATCACTATGTAACAAAACACTATATAGTCAGGTTTACTAAACCCTCTTTTGGCATTGAAAAATGAATGTCAAGATTTACTAAAGTCAAGAAGTGTAAAATTAGCACTAAAAAGGCATGGACGGAGTTATTTTTGCGCAGACCTTGTTGCACATGCATTTGTTGGAGTTTCCCTTTCAGGTGCAAAAATTATGGGAGGAGAATATTTAAATGTAATCATGCAAGGTGATTTACTAAGGTTTGCGCTTGTATGTTTTCGCTGCCATTATTTACCACACCACAAAAACTTGTCTTAAACAGGACGCTATTTTGCGCTGCTCTTGGTAAATTCTATTGGTCATTATGCAATTGGTCCGGCTGCGTCTGTTCTTTAATTTTTCTGTCATTAGATCACAAGCAGAACTTTACACGCCCATCTGTGCTTTTATGGAGTTGCACTCTTAAGCTAATTTGCCCTGTTTAGTAAAGTTGGCCCTTATATCTCAAACTTTGTTTTTAGAAGACGGTTTCTCCCATTTAAACCAAATTAATTATCAAATGTGCACCTATTATGCCCCTTTTTACAAGATGTAATATTGGTCTTGGGTGTCCCCTAGAATGTAATTGTGAAGTTTCAGCTCAAAATACCCCACAGTTAATTTATTATAACCATTTGAAAATGTCATTTTTGGGGCCTGTTTTAAAATGAGCTGTTTTGAGGCATACCACCTTAAATGCAAATGAGCTGCATATCCCCGCCCTACCTTTGGATGAGGGCGTAGCTTGATACATAGCAGTCGGTCTTAAGCAGAGCAGAAGAGCAGAGAGTGAGAGAAACCGCTGTTTTGAATGTCATTTCAGCGTACCTTTGAATCGGAATATATAAATAGTAGGGATGCAAATTATCGATTAATTCATTAATCATTAATTGATTGACCTTATCGATTGATTAACGATAAACTGATAAGCGGTTATTTTCCTGAGAATGTAAATTTCTCACTGTATCAATAGTGTCTTTAACATAAAAAGCAAAATATTGCTTACATACTGAATAAAAATGCATGTTAAATTGCTCAAATGGTGTTTTATTGTAACAGTTGGGATATGGTACAGAGTGGCATTTATGTAGTTTAACAAAATAAATTATGCACAGAAAATTTAAATACATAAAATATTTGTGCACTGGCTCACCTGTTGCAAACATTAAGCAAGATAAAATAAATGTTAATAAAAATCCATATGGGTATAATAATCTATCTGGTAAACTACTTGGATGAAAAAAATGAAACATTTGTAGCAGCACTTATAATCCCCTTGGTCTCAGAAAGGTAACAGTAAGATTACTAGACCTGGAAATGTCAAATATAAAACTGAAGGGATGTCAATTTTCACATATTCCCATGATCGATCGTCATTTAAATTAACGATCAATTATGCGTCTGCTGCAGAGGGTGGAGAATGACCAACAGCTGGACAGGGTCTCTGCAAATACAGCTCAAAATGCTATTTTCCTCACCAAATTAAAGAAAATAGTTTTTAATCTAAATAAAGGGCCAGTAGGATTGTAAAATGTTTCAATATTATAGATAATTAAATTTAATTAATTATTTAATAATCAAATATAACGATCTAACGTGTCACCAACGCCCCCTTAAATGCGTGCTTGTCTGAAGAATATGTTGTGGACGCAGCACTGAAACAGCAACCCAAAATCCCAATGAATTCACAACGATTTAATAAATAGTGTTCTGATGTTATCTAAGCTGACAGTCACAAATTAATGATCATTATTAGTAACGTTAGTGCATTGCTGGTTGAGCAGCGCGCTGAACTGAATAACCGCTGAACACTTTCGTTATTTAAATCAAAGAAACACAACCAATATGAGATTAGTCAGATATATACAAAATGAACATAATATTACAAATAGCCTAAAATCTTCCCAAAATGACGTGAATGCACAAGTGAACTTGAACCAAGTTACGTGCCATTCAGAATGACTGAATGTTATGCACGCGCTCTTCTTGGAACAACGGACAGAGCAACTAAGCCCAAATTATTCACCACGTTTTATTGCAATATTGCTCTCTTTATATGTTATGTAATATATGACACTCCCAATAGTGATTATTAGTCGTGCATTGCCGTTTGAGCTGCGCACGCTAAAGATCATGCTTCAATTCTAAACAAAATGCATCCAATATGAGATAAATCAGATATAGAAAGGCGTACACATAATAAACTATTACAACTTACATTTGCATAAAAGATAAGGCTGCGAATACACACGCAAACGTAGTCATCATGATGAAGTCCAAACATAACTCCGGTTTGCTCGTTTACATGTTTTGCGGTTGAGCAGCAGGCACGCGCATAGACCTGCTTAATCGATAATGGATAAGTTTGATCGATTAATGTAGTATCGATAATCGATTAATCGTTGACATCCCTAATAAATAGTACATAAGACTTCGGGAAAATAAACACAAATGAGAATGGACCAGTATGTCTCGGTATGGTTATTTGATACATTTATGTACTTATAGAGTCGTAATCGCGCATCTTTTTGCAAGTATGGATGTGCAACACACACAAACACAAATGCTTGCGTAATTTTTTTTAAACTACATACACATTTTTTGATAAAGTTTGCTACGTACAAGCGAATTAACATTTATGCGAGGGACCTGTTGCGTCAGAAGATGGCTAACTTACAGAACAAGAACATATATGCAGTTTTTTAATACAATATCTTTAAATATCTTTAAACGTGTGGTTACACACTATACAAACAAGGTTTAAATTATATAAACAGACATCCTACCACGACAACAACTTTAGAAGCATTTGACATGGACTGAAAAGACTATTTGCTCAAACATCATAAAATACTGCTACACTTAACATTACTGTTACTGGAAGTGTCGGTGGATCGCAAACAGTAGAACGACGATCCACACTTGAGGATTAACTTTAAGCCACAACAACAGGATTAACCCACGAGTCCATGACAGAACACTTATGTTTCCAAGAGACATTACCGGCTGTCGTTGAAACAATGGAGGATGGTGTGTACAGATCACCGAGGGCGGGGTCTAGGCCACAACCACACTGTCAATCAAACCCCTTTCTCAATTCTACGTCACAAAGAGCTGATTCTTAGAACAGCTCGTTCTGAGACAGTGCATATGATTTATTGACATTGTAAAAAAAACACTGGGTGGATTTTTATCATTCTAGGGTGGTTCATACACTGCCAACACACATTTATGTTCAAACACCATGTAAAAGTGAATTTTCCATAATAGGTGCCCTTTAATGCAATAAATCAAAAAAAATCAAGTTCAAAATAATAAAGACATGTTGATTGACGAGACAGGAATATGATGGCAGACATTCGCGAATAATGTTTCTATGCGCAGTTTGTCAACATATAACATTAGACGTCGTCTTTTTGTCTAATGACTAGGGTTGGGTATCGTTTGAATTTGAACGATTCTGATTTTCGATTCCGATTCCTTGCTTTGATTCCGGTACCTAACGACTCTGATTCTTTTAAGAGGCAGAGTCAAAAAAGTTTAGCTAATCAGCTGTCTTTTTGAAGGAAATACTCCTTCTGTCACAAATGCTCATTTTGTCACAAATTTTGCATTTTGCAGAGATTTCGTTATTTTTAGAAAAGTGAAGCCACACTTTGGACCGCCGACATAAGCTACTCATGTTCGAACTCGCGCGGTTATGCCAACACTTCCGGTCAGACGCTTCTTCGTTGATGTTGTTCAGCGGTTTCTTCTTCTGGTCGGCGAACTGTTAATATCGAAACTAGGAATCGAAATTTGTACTTTTGAACGATTTCAGGAAAAATAAAAAGTTAGTCCCGGTTCCAATCGATACTCGATTCTTGATACCCAACCCTACTAATGACTGTACCAAACATTAGTCGTTCAGCGGTCAAAACACTGGTGTAAACGCAGTTTGATGTCGACGATTCTCACTGCCCAGAGCCTGTTAAACTTGAGCCAACCAACCCTGTGACGTCACATGTTAGAATACTCCACAATGGCGGCGCCCTGGTGGCGAAAGATACAGTTTTTTCTTTTTCTTCTAAATGTTTACATTTGTCTTGTTTCTTATGTAATTGTTGATTATATTAGAAATCCATCTTGTAAATCATGTAAACTTGATTCACTGCTTCATTTCCCCTTTAACTCCAACCCTAATCAAACACACCTGAACAAGCTAATCAATGTCTTCAGGATCACTAACCCCTTTTTTACACTGCGCATTACGGCTGTGACACGGCTACCGGAGCTGACCACGCCCACTCTAGTCGATGCTTGTGTTTACACCAGCCCGGACACAAGGGTTTCCGAAGCAACCCAGAAGCGGCTCTCTGCGCCATTTCGCTAAACATAAGCGCGCAGAGTTTATTTGCGACAGACGCAGCGTGCTCAACCTGCTTCGCACAGTGATACAAATAAAAGTTAAAAACACTGTAAATTCAAAATGAGCACCTGGCAGACTACACTCACCGGCCACTTTATTAGGTACACCTGTCCAACTGCTCGTTAACACTTAATTTCTAAGCAGCCAATCACATGGCGGCAACTCTGTGCATTTAGGCATGTAGACATGGGTCAAGACAATCTCCTGCAGTTCAAACCGAGCATCAGTATGGGGAAGAAAGGGTGATTTGAGTGACTTTGAACGTGGCATGATTGTTGGTGCCAGAAGGGCTGGTCTGAGTATTTTCAGAAACTGCTAATCTACTGGGATTTTCACGCGCAACCATCTCTAGGGTTTACAGAGAATGGTCCGAAAAAGAAAGAACATCCAGTGAGCGGCAGTTCTGTGGGCGGAAATGCCTTGTTGATGCCAGAGGTCAGAGGACAATGGCCAGACTGGTTCGAGCTGATAGAAGGGCAACAGTGACTCAAATAACCACCCGCTTACAACCAAGGTGGGCAGAAGAGCATCTCTGAACGCACAGTACGTCGAACTTTGAGGCAGATGGGCTACAGCAGCAGAAGACCACACCGGGTGCCACTCCTTTCAGCTAAGAACATGGAAACTGAGGCTACAATTTGCACAAGCTCATCGAAATTGGACAATAGAAGATTGGAAAAACGTTGCCTGGTCTGATGAGTCTCGATTTCTGCTGTGACATTCGGATGGTAGGGTCAGAATTTGGCGTCTACAACATGAAAGCATGGATCCATCCTGCCTTGTATCAACGGTTCAGGCTGGTGGTGGTGGTGTCATGGTGTGGGGAATATTTTCTTGGCACTCTTTGTGCCCCTTGGTACCAATTGAGCATCGTTGCAACGCCACAGCCTACCTGAGTATTGTTGCTGACCATGTCCATCCCTTTATGACCACAATGTACCCAACTTCTGATGGCTACTTTCAGCAGGATAATGCGCCATGTCATAAAGCTGGAATCATCTCAGACTGGTTTCTTGAACATGACAATGAGTTCGCTGTACTCAAATGGCCTCCACAGTCACCAGATCTCAATCCAATAGAGCATCTTTGGGATGTGGTGGAACGGGAGATTCGCATCATGGATGTGCAGCCGACAAATCTGCGGCAACTGTGTGATGCCATCATGTCAATATGGACCAAACTCCCTGAGGAATGCTTCCAGCACCTTGTTGAATCTATGCCACGAGAATTGAGGCAGTTCTGAAGGCAAAAGGGGTCCAACCCGTTACTATCATGGGGTACCTAATAAAGTGGCCGGTGAGTGTATGTATGTATTGCACACCAGTATATCCTTGGTAGAAACCGTAGACTGTAAGGCAGAAACCCAAAAATCAAGAAAAAATATGTTGGACAGGCAAATCACATGGTCTTGCACATCCAGTCGCTTCTGAAATGCTCCTGGGGCCGTATTCACAAAGAATTTTAAGGCTAAAAGTAGCTCCTAACTGGCGAATTTAGGAGCAACTCCTAAAAATAATGGGCGTGTCACTCCTAACTTTAGGACTCCTAATTTTTTTCACTAAGAGTAATTCACAAAGCATTTTAGCCCTAAAAGTAGCACCTAAGTCTGGGACAGCTTAAAAGAAGTCGAGAGGACTCCTAACTCACTAAGACCTATTCACAAAGGATTGTCGCGCATACCAGCGCCTCTCGCAGTCGTCCGGGTCCGCGACACAAGCGGGAATGCTGCATTCATCTGCAAACAAATCCTCTCCCATGTCTCATGCTTAGTTTTGCTTGAAATCCCAGTGCCGAATTTCACTTTTATTATGTTTTTTTAATTTTTTCTAGCACCAACTGGGCCAGCAGCAGTAACTGATCCTGCGTCCAGTTGGGCTTTCTTTTCCATTTCTGCGAGTTCATAATCCACCGTCATTCAACTATTACATTAGGCTTCAATAGGAGCAACATGAGTCCTTGCTTTAAATAGTCTAGTTAGGCTAAAAGAATGTCAATTAACCAAGCAAGTGTTAATGCAAGTGTCATTTTTCATTATTAGGCAAGTTAAGGTTTTCATTAGGGTATTAGGCACAATTCACATATAGCGCCTAAAAACGCAAGGCGCGCCGCATTCTCCCGGCGGTTGCGCTCCGGTTGGTTCTTGTCACGCGCACCGCTCCATACGGACGCGCTTGGAAAAAACGGGCGCACATATCGCGCGCCTACATTTAAAATAACGAACTTGAGCGCGCAAAAGATGCGATAAGTGAACACTGCAGGCCCTTAGGCTACCTTGAATAATTTCATTCATGACTTTTCTCTCTCTGCCTTTTTAGAATTACACTTCACTGGAGCCTGCACAAACATGTCATTATATAGCCTATGCATTTCGATGACATTACTTTTTTTTATTATTATTATTTTGTGTAGGACACAGACATATTTAGATGTTGTAAATTCCATGATTTGTTGCTGTGTTATGTTCCGCATGATGGCCCTGTCATCTAACAACCAATCACCGTGATCATTGCGAGGGAAGCTCGTACATGAAAATTGACGTCATCCATAGCAACGAAGACTCACTCTTAGTTTAGGAGTTGTCATTTTTCCTTACTAAGAGTAGGTCTGAAAGGCGTTGTGAATAACTTTTAAGAGAAAACTCCTAGCTAAAATATTTTAGTGCGATTTAGGAGTACTCCTAGTGGTAAGATAAAATTATTTGTGAATACGGCCCTGGTGTGAGTTGGCACCGTGTGGAGGATGGAACAAAACCTCATCAGAGCCATAATGTGCCGCAGACGTGTAAATAAGGTTCTGCAACTAAATCGTAAAACCTTTTATGCGTTTTCTAACGTTCGTTGCATGACAACGGCATTTTGGGTGCAAGTTTTTTAAAAACGTTCTCCGTGTAAAACAAAAACTCTGATTCTGCTGCAGAAAACAGGGTTTTTTCGCGGATCTGTGTGAATGGCGATTGTTTTATCAGTAATGTCGTCTGCACATGAAAACCTCAAAGGAAAAACTTCTCTGTTTTAAACAAATCGTTCTTGTGTAACCCTACCCTGAGGCTACAGGCAGGTGAGGGTTATTTAGCTAAACTCTCCAGGACTGAACTTGCCCAGCCCTGCACTAACTGATTCTCAGAAAGCCTGATATGCAATAATACTTCTGTCAACATTTTTCACTTTTTCTTCTGCCACTGTTTGAGCTTTTTGTTATGATCTTGCTCTGACATGCTGGTCGAATTACGCAAGAACAGCAAAGTTTTAATTTTGCCTGGAAGCTGCAATGCTTTCGTTTTAATGGACTGAGATAACTATAAACAAAGCTATACATTCAAAACACGATTATAATACCAAAACGTACATATAACTGTATTAACATTTTTGTCCCTAAACTTGTCCCTAAACTGTGTAAAATGAATGAATGTCCAGTACAAATGGTTATATTATTCCAACATACATGGTCATATACAGTGGAGGCTCAAATATTGAACATACTTTTTCCAAGTAATCCACTTATCAACAGTTTCTTCCCGAAACTGCTAAATGAAACTATTAAATTAGAGCACAGGCTGCTGTAGCTGAAGTTCTACTGCGATTTGAAAGATTGCAATTAATACAGTATGAAAACCTGTCCTCCTTATTAAAACCTTTCCTCAGTATTATAACCTGTCCTCAGTATTAATACCTGTCCTCAGTACCTGAACTGTCCCCAGTATTAACACCTGTCCTTTAGTATTAATACCGGTTCTCAGTACTAATACTGTCCTTATATTAATACCTGTCCTCAGTATTAATACCTGTCCTTCAGTATTAATACCTGTCCTCAGTATTAACACCTGTCCTCGGTATTAATACCTGTCCTCGGTATTATACCTGTCCTCGTCACCTGTAATGAACTGTCCTCTGTATTAATACCTGTCCTCAGTACTAATACACTGTTCTTTTGTATCTAACTGTCCTGTTTAGAATTAATACCTGTCCTCGGTATTAATACCTGTCCCTCGCGATCATTAATACCTGTCCTCGGTATTAATACCTGTCCTTCGGTACCCAACACCTGTCCTTCAGTATTCAATACCTGTCCTCGGTATTAACACCTGTCCTCAGTATTAATGCCTGTCCTTCGGCATTAATACCTGTCCTTCGGTATTAATACGCTGTCCTCGGTATTAGTACCCATATCCTGTCCTTCAGTATTAATACCTGTCCTCAGAATTAATACCTGTCCTCAGAATCTACATACCTGTCCTCAGAATTAATACCTGTCCTCAGTTTTAATACCTGTCCTCAGTATTAATACCTGTCTCCTCAGCTTCTTGATACCTGTCCTCAGTATTAATACCTGTCCTCAGTATTAATACCTGTCCTCAGTATTAATACCTGTCCTTCAGTATTAATACCTGTCCTTCGAGTATTAAAACCTGTCCTCGGTATTAATACCTGTCCTCGGTATTAAAACCTGTCCTCGGTATTAAAACCTGTCCTCGGTATTAAAACCTGTCCTCAGTACTTAATACCTGTCCTCGGTTTTAATACCTGTCCTCAGAATTAATACCTGTCCTCAGAATTAATACCTGTCCTCAGTATTAATACCTGTCCTCAGTTTAATACCTGTCCTCAGTATTAATACCTGTCCTCAGTATTAATACCTGTCCTCAGTATTAAAACCTGTCCTCAGTATTAAAACCTGTCCTCAGTGTTTATACCTTTTCTCAGTATTAAAACCTGTCCTCAGTATTAAAACCTGTCCTCAGAATTAATACCTGTCCTCAGTATTAATACCTGTCCTCAGTATCAATACCTTTCCTTAGTATTAAAACCTGTCCTGCAGTATTAAAACCTGTCCTCAGTGTTTATACCTTTTCTCAGTATTAAAACCTGTCCTCAGTATTAAAACCTGTCCTCAGTATTAAAACCTGTCCTCAGAATCTAATACCTGTCCTCAGTATTAATACCTGTCCTCAGTATTAATACCTGTCCTCAGTATTAAAACCTGTCCGCAGGTATTAAAACCTGTCCTCAGTGTTTATACCTTTTCTCAGTATTAAAACCTGTCCTCAGTATTAAAACCTGTCCTCAGAATTAATACCTGTCCTCAGTAATTAATACCTGTCCTCAGTATTAATACCTGTCCTCAGTATTAATACCTGTCCTCAGTATTAATACCTGTCCTCAGTATTAAAACCTGTCCTCAGTATTAATACCTGTCCTCAGTATTAATACCTGTCCTCAGTTTTAATACCTGTCCTCAGTATTAATACCTGTCCTCAGTATTAATACCTGTCCTCAGTTTTAATACCTGTCCTCAGTTTTAATACCTGTCCTCAGTATTAATACCTGTCCTCAGTATTAAAACCTGTCCGCAGTATTAAAACCTGTCCTCAGTGTTTATACCTTTTCTCAGTATTAAAACCTGTCCTCAGTATTAAAACCTGTCCTCAGAATTAATACCTGTCCTCAGTATTAATACCTGTCCTCAGTATCAATACCTGTCCTCAGTATTAAAACCTGTCCTCAGTATTAAAACCTGTCCTCAGTATTGAAACCTGTCCTCGGAATTAATACCTGTCCTCGGTATTAATACCTGTCCTCAGTATTAATACCTGTCCTCAGTATTAATACCTGTCCTCAGTATTAATACCTGTCCTCAGTATTAATACCTGTCCTCAGTATTAATACCTGTCCTCAGTATTAATACCTGTCCTCAGTATTAATACCTGTCCTCAGTTTTAATACCTGTCCTCAGTATTAATACCTGTCCTCAGTTTTAATACCTGTCCTCAGTATTAATCCTGTCCTCGTGTAATACCTGTCCTCAGTATTAAAACCTGTCCTCAGTATTAAAACCTGTCCTCAGTGTTTATACCTTTTCTCAGTATTAAAACCTGTCCTCAGAATTAATACCTGTCCTCAGTGTTAAAACCTGTCCTCAGTATCAATACCTTTCCTCAGTATTAAAACCTGTCCTCAGTATCAATACCTTTCCTCAGTATTAAAACCTGTCCTCAGTAATTAATACCTGTCCTCAGTATTAAAACCTGTCCTCAGTATTAAAACCTGTCCTCAGAATTAAAACCTGTCCTCAGTAATAAAACCTGTCCTCAGGTATTAATACCTTTCCTCAGTATTAAAACCTGTCCTCAGTATTAATACCTTTCCTCAGTATTAAAACCTGTCCTCAGTATTAATACCTTTCCTCAGTATTAAAACCTGTCCTCAGTATTAATACCTTTCCTCAGTATTAAAACCTGTCCTCAGTATTAATACCTGTCCTCAGTATTAATACCTGTCCTCAGTATTAATACCTTTCCTCAGTATTAAAACCTGTCCTCAGTATCCACCTTATTCTTAAACAATGCGCGCTGCCATGACGAAGATTCTCGGTTGCTATCCGGTTCAAATCTGGTCTATCTGCGTTTTTGCTATGCGTTTCAGATTGTGTCATCCCCACATTCGCTAAAACTAAATTCGAAAAATAAACATTCATCAAATGTGATCTGATCACGTTATTTTTTTAATAAATCACAGATAAAAACCAAATGAACTTTTATCTTTTCTTCATAACTTCCAAAAGATAGCTGATCAGATAGATGCACAATCTCCCTAATCCAGCAATACATGAACATCTGACAGTTCTCTATCACCCCCGACTGCTGCAGAATAACCCAAGCAATAAGCTTAGGCTGGTTAGCTCATTGACTCCTGTCTACCTCTGCTTTTAAAGATGTCATAGTCTATATATTTCTCAGGCCGTTAGGAGAGTAGGCTACATTATACGCAGAGTTTCTGTTCATTTAATGAGACCGGAGTCCAGTTTGCATGCCGGCGCCTCCGTCACTAATGATCTATTTTCTACTATATTTACTTCTTATTTATTAAAACCAGACAACTGGTTGATGAAACATTGATTGAAATTAAGATATAATTAATAAAAAAACAAAATTTACTTTAATGAAAGGCTTTGTGGTTTCTCTTTAAGATCTCTGTGAAAGTTTTAAATCGCTTTCAGAGCGGTCATGTCCGTAATGGAGAACTGTCACATCTGTAAAAAAAATGTTTCTTCATAAATGCGAACACGAAAAATAAAATAAAAATAATATTTTTTTCTGTGGAGGCCGACCTTTCTTCATCCGGTTAGTAGGCTATTACTTTTGTTTTGCACAGTGTAATTCATAAAATTACAAAAAAATATTTTGCCACCTAAAAGTTAAAGATTTGTTGTGTTGTTTGTATTTCGCTCATGTTAAATATAAAACGCATGTGTAGACTGATATTTTTCTAGTGTCTGGACTAGAGTGCTAGAATTCTATGTAAACAAAAAAAAAAACGTTTAGTCAGTTGAACCCGCTATGAATCATGGGAAATAAAACGGGTGCAGAAAAAGGTGGATTAAAACCTGTCCTCGTATTAATACCTGTCCTCAGTAGTGCTCATTGGCTTTAAGCGAATATCTGTGGAATGATTCGTGCCACTTTCTGACATCCTGTGGGGAAAATTTTGTAACGTTTCTTAATAAAATGCTTTAACTGTATGTGAGGAGGCAAGACGTACAGTAGACAGTGATTCTAGTAAATGGTGTTCTTCTGGTTTTGTCTTATCGTCTCAGGTGGTGCTGTATTTTATCGTGACAGCTGCCTGTGGAGGACTCAGCTGGCCCAGTTGTCGGAAGCAGTAGAAACCTTTAGTATGCAAGACCACTCACCTCAGAGACTTACACACACAGGACAGCACTAGACTCCTGCAGTGTTTCCTGTGGGCTTACAAACCACACATCATTGTCTTTTCACGTTGATGTTAACCATCTAGTTTTGATTCTTTGAGGTTTTTTCACTTTGTTTTAATGCAGTTCTAAAAAATGGGGAGTTTAAACCAATAAATGAAAATTCTGTTGTAATTCTTTTTTTTGTGAAACACAGGTGTTAATTCACACTGCTCATCATCATTACTATACTACGAAAATAGAAGTGGATTCATTCTGTTAAGTTAAAAAGAAGTGCCATAAAAGTTGTCCATATTACTCATTCACTAAAGTGTTTTCTGAAGCCATATAATTGTTTTGTGTGAAGACCAAGATTGAAGTCGTTATTGACAGATCTCCTTTGTAGTGCTTAATTCTCATTTGCTGTTGCATCTTGAAGATTCTTCACATCCCACTAAAGGCACCATTTTGATGTTTTTTTTGTGTTATTATTTTTTACATCCAAATTAAATTTGTTACAGTTGGGTTTGTTCCTCACACAAAGCTATTGTATGGTATACTTGTGTTATCGACTACCTTTATGGTACACGAGTTATATGATCTTATTTTGCAAGGCGGGAAAGCAAGGTAAATCATCTGCTAAACATCTCTATTTTCTGTGTTTCATGGAAGAAAGTAAGACAAATTGAATATGAGGGTGAGTAAATTCTATTTAGGTGATGGTAAGGTTTTTTGAGTCTTGGAGAAAAAAGCATTACTGTGATGAAATAGAATTTTTTTTTAACAATGACTTGACACATCTGTCTGATCTTTGTTTTAATTAGATTTTGATATATGCTGCTTACTTACAATATCAGGATTTGTACTGTATGTTAATCTTTCACATGTATAGTTATCATACTAAAGGGAACTCCATGGTCCCTTACTCTTACCAAGTATATATTCTACAGACTTGAACTAATGTCCGTCACTAAGATGGCTTGTGTTTGATTGAGTAGCATATGTTTTTGAAGTCATCTGTATTAAACAGTATACATGTGTGATATTGTTCATGCAGCAAAGAGCTAGTCTAATTAACAACTTACATGTTCTTGGGTGAATTTCACAAAACCTGTCAATAACATGTTTCAACCCTAGATGAAATAAAGAGGAAACTATATTGTTGCATAAAGAAAATGAAGACAATTTTAGGACCATTATTATTATTTTGCACTGTGACATTTTCTTCAAATTACAGCAAGAAAAAAAAACACATTGAAACTTTCAATACTCA
This sequence comes from Hybognathus amarus, assembly GCA_030378365.1. Taxonomy (NCBI): domain Eukaryota; kingdom Metazoa; phylum Chordata; class Actinopteri; order Cypriniformes; family Leuciscidae; genus Hybognathus; species Hybognathus amarus. Next base: position 34,951 of record JAQIUQ010002402.1, on the reverse strand, counting down.
CATAAAATACAACAGCTACACAAAATAGTAACATGTACAGAATACCTTCTATATACAGATTTTTGTGAGTATTGAATGTAATGTGCAGAAGAGGTAAGAGTATGTACAGGCAGTGTGAAATTTGAATTTACATATTGTATTAAAGATTGAAGTACTGTGAATGTTTGTACACACCATAAAAAGTGGATTTGTTTTCCCCAACATACTAGGACTTACAAATGATACTTCGAATGTACATTTTGTAATGTGTACAGCGTAAATAAACAGAAATGCCCATATCTTGTATGCAAAAAGTTAGTACATCCTACATTTACCAATTAATTCATTATTTGTAAAGCACTTTTCACAATCCATGTTGTCAAAGCACTTTTCAGAAATGTATTCCTTTAAATCTTAAGTCAATGGTGAGTGGCAAGGAAAAAACTCCATAACATGTGGGTTAGTTCACCCAAAAATGAAAATTAAGTCATAAATTACTCACCCCATGCTGTACCAACCCCGTAAGACCTTCGTTCATCTTCGGAACACAAATGAAGATATTTTTATTTAATTTGAGAGCTGTCACTACCACATAGGCTGCCTAAGGGACTGGCACTTGACGGCCCATAAAGTCATTAAAGAAAATGTTTAAATATTCCATGTGCCTACAGGGGCTCAATTATAAGTTTATCAAGCGACAAGACTACTTTTTGTGCGAAAAAAACATAAATAACGACTTTATTCGACTATTCCATTACTTTCTTATGGGCAGTGTTGGAGTAGTTAACTACAAGTAGCGTAGCTACTAACTTAACTACATTTTTCAGTAGCTTGGCATTAGCTCAGTTTCTTTTTAAACAGTGTAGCTTTTCCAGTAGCTAACTACTTTTTGCAGCAAGTAGCAGTGTAGCTTGAGCAAAAGCTACATTGCTACATTGTTGAGCCTGCGCGAATCATCGCGATGCAATGATATTCTTCTTGTTAGATTACAAACTAATTTTTTGCCATTACCGCCACCTGTTGTTTAATCACGCATCTTGCGGCTAACGGTTCACTGATGTACAGAAGTGGGCTGACACACCCATATTATGATTATATAGCAAGACGTGACGGCAGATTTAGAGGATGGAGAAACAACTAACGTTAATTACCCATGGCCTTATTTGTCCAATTTCAATCAGTATTTTTGAGAAAATGTTCTACATGCAATTTTACACTCACCGGCCACTTTATCTAGGTACACCTGTCCAACTGCTCGTTAACACTTAATTTCTAAGCAGCCAATCACATGGCGGTAACTTAGTGCATTTAGGCATGTAGACATGGTCAAGACAATCTCCTGCAGTTCAAACCGAGCATCAGTATGGGGAAGAAAGGTGATTTGAGTGACTTTGAACGTGGCATGATTGTTGGTGCCAGAAGGGCTGGTCTGAGTATTTCAGAAACTGCTAATCTACTGGGATTTTCAGTGCACAACCATCTCTAGGGTTTACAGAGAATGGTCCGAAAAAGAAAAAAAACATCCAGTGAGCCGCAGTTCTGTGGGCGGAAATGCCTTGTTGATGCCAGAGGTCAGAGGAGAATGGCCAGACTGGTTCGAGCTGATAGAAGGGCAACAGTGACTCAAATAACCACCCGTTACAACCAAGGTGGGCAGAAGAGCATCTCTGAACGCACAGTACGTTGAACTTTGAGGCAGATGGGCTACAGCAGCAGAAGACCACACCGGGTGCCACTCCTTTCAGCTAAGAACAGGAAACTGAGGCTACAATTTGCACAAGCTCATCGAAATTGGACAATAGAAGATTGGAAAAACGTTGCCTGGTCTGATGAGTCTCGATTTCTGCTGCGACATTCGGATGGTAGGGTCAGAATTTGGCGTCTACAACATGAAAGCATGGATCCATCCTGCCTTGTATCAACGGTTCAGGCTGGTGGTGGTGGTGTCATGGTGTGGGGAATATTTTCTTGGCACTCTTTGGGCCCCTTGGTACCAATTGAGCATCGTTGCAACGCCACAGCCTACCTGAGTATTGTTGCTGACCATGTCCATCCCTTTATGACCACAATGTACCCAACTTCTGATGGCTACTTTCAGCAGGATAATGCGCCATGTCATAAAGCTGGAATCATCTCAGACTGGTTTCTTGAACATGACAATGAGTTTGCTGTACTCAAATGGCCTCCACAGTCACCAGATCTCAATCCAATTAGAGCATCTTTGGGATGTGGTGGGACGGGAGATTCGCATCATGGATGTGCAGCCGACAAATCTGCGGCAACTGTGTGATGCCATCATGTCAATATGGACCAAACTCCCTGAGGAATGCTTCTAGCACCTTGTTGAATCTATGCCACGAAGAATTGAGGCAGTTCTGAAGGCAAAAGGGGTTCGAACCCGTTACTAGCATGGGGTACCTAATAAAGTGGCCGGTGAGTGTACGTTGGATGTATATTTCGTTCTTGCAATGTTGTAGGCTATTTGTTGCACTTTTGACAAACAGTCAGAGATATTTGAGTGTTGTGTGTAATAAAACAATACTCTTTGAAATCGTAATCTGCATTGCCTTGTTTTTAACACTAAATATTTTACTTAAAGGGCAACTCCACCCATTTGCATTAAGCTTTCCATTGTTAGAAAACCCAGTTATACTATTGAATGGTCATGCAACACTTTATCATTTTCCCCTGAGACGAGAGAATCTGCTATTTACCTTTTTCACTTCCTCCAACAATGACGCAAAATCGTCATTTTACGTCATTGTTGGCGGAAGTGTAAGGAGGGCGATTTCAGTAAGAAACTACAAGCCCGAGTCCTCACCCTTTCAGAACCCGCCAATAGGGGGTTGGACCTATTGCGCTAACAGACCTATCACAGATCAGTGCCAATGCGTTTGATTTCACTGGCAGAAACGTTTTTGAAAATGTGGACGAAACTACTGAATACGCTCGACGAATTGCGTTATGGAGGATTGGGATTAACATTACACATCTTTTTTGGACGCTCAAGCTAGCAGGCTCTTGTTCTGTGGAGAAAGCTGAGTAGTAGGGGTTACCGTCCTCTTTTTCCTGGACATGTCCGGCCGTACGATGTCCGGGATTCAGCTTTTAATTTCTGAAGTCGCCATTCATTGTTTACATGTAAGTTACAGCTTTTGTTTCAATCTAACTCAATTCCTTATGATTGGTGAATCTGACTGTTGTGTTTACATGAACGCCCAAACAAGTGATCGGTTGATGCGTTTTAACATTGCTAAGAAAATTCCTGCTCCTCGTGAGAGATATGCAGAATTCGATAACTTGCGTCTTAGGTGCACTCATCATCGGTAAATCACGCACCGTGCCTCGCGCCGTCATGCAGACAGCCGGCATCATCCGGTCGACACAGTAAACCTGGCTTCCGTCTCCGCGCCGTTTACATACAGCTCGCACTCGTTCCGCTTGCCACAGTAAACATAGATGAATGACGACTGTAGAGCGCAAAAGCCGAATCGCGGACATTTTGGGCGATCTCCAAACACATTTTCGGACACACCATCACGGAGAATCACTAGTAGACTTGTTGTTTACATACTGCGAGGTTCACGGGTAGGCGTAGCCTCCTGAGGGCAGCGAAGCAAATGAATTATGGAGTTGATGTCTTCATTCACATAAGCCAAAAATACGATTTCTGTCTTTTCTCAGTCTGGGAAAGCTCAAATTAAAAAATAATTTCACATTTCTCTCTACATAACATGACCCATTTTAAATACACATTCATCTTTCCAGAGGTGGAATTGCCCTTTAAAACATTCCTCAGACAATTATTCAGGTATTTATAATATACGTTGTTCAAAAATTAAAAGTAGTTTTAATGTAGCTAGCTACTTTTTGATTGTAACTTGTAGTGTAGCTAACTACTTTTCTAAACGGGTAGCTTGACTGTAGTTAAACTACTTTAACTTGCAAGTAGCTTGTAGCTTGTCAAACTACAGTTTCAGAGTAGCTTCCCCAACACTGCTTATGGGCCTTGAGACGAGAATTGAAGATATTTCCAGAACACATGCGCGAGAACTGAGATGAGGATGTTCTTCTTCGACTACTCTTGTTACCGGCTGCTCACCGCTTAGGAGTATTACCGCCACCTACCGTATAAGATGATGATCCATATATAAGGCGCTCCGGATTGTAAGGCGCACTGTCGATTTTTGAGAAGATTAAAGGCTTTTAAGTGCGCCTTATAGTGCGGAAAATACGGTAATTGAAAGCGAATGTACAGCGCGCATCTTCCTCTGCTTGTAAACAGAAAGTTTTGCGCTTCCAGCTATATCAGCATGTCATCTTATACGGTAGGTGGCGGTAATACTCCTAAGTAGCCGGTAACAAGAAGTAGTTGAAGAAGAACGTCCTCATCTCAGTTCTCACGCATGCGTTCTGGAAATCTCTTCAATTCTCGTCTCAAGGCCCATAAGGAAGTAATAGAATAGTCGAATAAAGTCGTTATTTATGGGGGTTTTTTGCACAAAAAGTACTCTCGTCGCTTGATAAACTTATAATTGAGCCATTGTAGGCACATGGAATATTTAAACATTTTCTTTAATGACTTTATGGGCCCTCAAGAGCCAGTCCCTTAGGCAGTCTATGGAGGAGTGATACAGCTCTCAGATTTAATCAAAAATATCTTCATTTGTGTTGTCCGAAGATGAACGAAGGTCTTACGGGGTTGGTACAGCATGGGGGTGGGTAATTAATGACTTAATTTTTATTTTTAGGTGAACTTACCCTTTGGCCCCGTTTACACGATGGGAAAACGCAGATATTTCTCTGCGTTTCTGCCCTCTCATTTACACGAAAACGCTGTTTTTATCACTGAAAACGATTATTTCTAAAAACTCCGGGCAAAGTGGAGATTTTTGAAAACGCCGGATATTTGTTGTCGTGTAAACTGGGAGAAACGGTGTTTTAGGTTCTCTCTTGTCGATTCCAGGATTCTGATTGGCTTGCATGGCTTTATCTTTAACCCCTACACTGCCGCCTTAGGTTTAGCATAGTTATGATGGCGCTCGACGGCGTATTTATGCGGGGGTGTAAACCATGTTATTTTTGAAAACGGAGAGGGGAAATATTGTTTTGCTAAATACCCGGCTTTGTGTAAACGTGGCCTTTAAGTAAAAGGGGGAAACAGTGGAGAGGAAGCATGTCTGAGGATGTGTAATTGTAGTTATGTGTTCAGTAAATAAATTCCACTACATCAAGTGCCTGAAATGAAGGAACCATTAGTACAGTCAAGTGCAGTAGAATATTGTTAAAAAAGACGCGCACATTTTCCTCTTCGCTAAGATATATACAGTGGGTACGGAAAGCATTCAGACCCCCTTAAATTTTTCACTTTTTGTTATTTTGCAGCCATTTGCTAAAATCATTTAAGTTCGTTTTTTTTCCCTCATTATTGTACACACAGCACCCCATATTGACAGAAAAACACAGAATTGTTGACATTTTTGCACATTTATTAAAAAAGAAAAACTGAAACATCACATGGTCCTAAGAATTCAGACCCTTTGCTGTGACACTCATATATTTAACTCAGGTGCTGTCTATTTCTTCTGATCATCCTTGAGATGGTTCTACACCTTCATTTGAGTTCAGCTGTGTTTGATTATACTGATTGGACTTGATTAGGAGAGCCACACACCTGTCTATATAAGACCTTACAGCTCACAGTGTATGGACTCGCGTGCTGATATATGTATCTTATTAGCAATCGCGACCTGCTTCATAGCACTGTAATGTTAAAAAACATGAGTGTTTTCACTAATCCTTAAACATTATTAGATCCATCAGCTTGACAGCAAGTCCCATCATTCAGCTCGTTACTGCGTCACATACATTCGCCTTTGGTATTGTTGGAAACGGCGCCCTCTTGTGGCCACTAAAGTTACATATTGGAGCTTTAAACACAATTAAGCATCTCTTGAGAGACCTGAAAATGGCTGTCCACCAACGTTTACAATCCAACCTGACAGAACTGGAGAGGATCTGCAAGGAGGAATGGCAGAGATACACAAATCCAGATGTGAAAACTTGTTGCATCTTTCCCCAAAAGACTCATGGCTGTATTAGATCAAAAGGGTGCTTCTACTAAATACTGAGCAAAGGGTCTGAATACTTAGGACCATGTGATATTTCAGTTTTTCTTTTTTTAATAAATGTGCAAAAATGTCAACAGTTCTGTGTTTTTCTGTCAATATTGGGTGCTGTGTGTACAATAATGAGGGGAAAAAATTAACTTAAATGATTTTAGCAAATGCCTGCAATATAACAAAGAGTGAACTATTCAGGGGTCTGAATCCTTTCTGTACCCACTGTATATCCTCATCTGGGTGGTATTTCAGAAAGCAGGTTATGCGACACACCTGGGTACATTAGCAGTTAATTAAACAGAAGCATTCAACAATCATTCCAAAACTGAGCTAACTTTCAGGGTAACATCACCTGTGCTGTGCTGGTTAGTTTAGCATTATTATAACACATTTGATTGAATTACTTCAGCTCACAAATCTTGAAAACCATCATTTTTTTCATCACACACATTGATCTGCATTTAAAATGTTTTCTCTTTTTTGCTACTGGAAATAATATAATATTAATTCTGCTATTAAAAAATATATATAATATGTGATGCATCTCACCTTATTCACAAAGGTGGAAGGAAAATAATGCAGCTCCTTATAAAATAATGCAGGCCTTTGGTCTCCAGGCATAATCCTGGTTCTCAGACAATAAAGCGGTGACGGATGACCACAAAAACCGAAATAATCATTTACCCGGAATTCCCTCAAGATTTTCAATTTGTGAATAAAATAAAAAATAAAGTAATTTAATTTACATTGTAGAACGCTCCTTTTTTCTACTGCATATTAGGCCTTTTGCACGTGTATACTATAGACATGTAGAACAAAACAGCACTGTAAATAATGATCGTGATTTTAACAGTAAAAGACTGTAAAAATGCTACAGAGAAAACTGTTAATTGGTTAACAGAAAGTTTTCTTACTATATACGGTAAATAACTGTGATATAAATAATGGTATGTTTAATGTAATTTTACTGTAAAATACTGTTAAATTTACCGTTTTTGGAAGTGAAAAGAAGTCGTCGTATAATTTACAGTGAAAAAATGTAAATTGACATTCCCACAATTCCCTGTGTGACACTTCACATTTAATGTATTTTAACTGTTTCTTCATAATTGTCTTAGTTTTTTTTCTAATCAGTTATGTACATTAGGGTTTTATGTTACATTTAATGTTGTTAAATTAATACTTGTTGCATTTTTAAATTTCAACATGTTACCATGATGGTGTTTAATGTTTGTGTGAATGACACTGTGCATCTTCTATAATAGTATGAACTTTCTTATGGAAGAGCTGATTATGATGAGTTTTGATTAATCATGTGACTCTCATTACAGCTGTGATTGTTGGCAGTCAGTGTATTACAATTGAACAAAACAGATATTAATACTACAAAAGGTCAGTAAAATAACATTATATTAGTTAATGAAATACGGTTTATTGCTGTAAAATTAAATACGGTCAAAATCTCTAAAACCTAAAATGTTCCTACCATATTTTTAACAGGAAAACTCTGGTAACCACAGGCCACAGCTGCCAGGGTTTTCCTGTAGATTTAACGGATTTTTTTTTACAGTGAGTATCATCAACTTTTTTTACTTAGTGTTGCTGATAGAAAGCAAGCAACTCGATCGCCTCCTGGAGGAGAAAGGAAGAATGACGAGGCTGATGTGCTTTATGATGTGCTTTGTCTGCCGCGCTAATACCAGACAAAAGCCAGAGAGAAAGCAAAATATAGACAATAAATGTAATTTAATAGGATAAAGGAAACATCCTTGTTGAAGTGAATGATTTGAATAGTGAAGATGAAACAAAAGCTTACAGCACCTGGTATTCCCAGGCGGTCTCCCATCCAAGTACTAACCACGCCCGACCCTGCTTAGCTTCCGAGATCGGACGAGATCGGGCGTGTTCAGGGTGGTATGGCCGTAAGCGAGAGTCTTAACCGATAGAGAGATATTTAAAGAAGGACAGCAGTAGCAGCAGCACCCCTACACATGACGGACCGCACTGACACACGTCCCGAGCTGCAGGAACACCTGTCATGATGATGAGGAACTAAGGGAAATATAAAATAAAAAGATTACTGAATATAGGCCTAGGCTATTATTAGTCCATTCAATATATTTTCTTTGTATATTTAACTGTTTTTAATCATTTATTTATGCACGCGTTTGATTTTGAACTCGTCATTAAACTATACATTATAATTAAGTTTTTAGAGAACTCATAAGATTCAAAATACATTTTCATTTGAAATAAAAAAAAATCATTAATCACTTATCTGGGTAAAACATAATTTAACTTAAAAGTCATTTCTCATCTGATTAAAATACATAAAGGGAGTGTTGAAAAAGCCTGTATATAGCTGCTTATTTATTATTATTATTATTATTATTATTAGAAATCATGATACACTGCCATTTAAAAGTTTGGAATAAGTAAGATAAAAAAATATTTATTTTGCAAAGGCACATTAAATTGATAAGGACAGTACAGACATTTTGAAATAAATATTTAAAAAATGTATATTTATAATACAAGCTGTTCTTTTGAACTTTATGTTAATCAAATATTCCTGAAAAAAATCACAGTTTCCACAAAAATATAAAGCAGCACAACTGTGTTTAATTATAATAAGAAATGTTTCTTCAGCATCAAATCAGCATATTATAATGATTTCTGATGGATCATGTCACGTGACACTGGAGTAATTATGTTTGAAAATAGCGTTTTACTTTACTTCAATAAATAATGTTTTCAAATGTTTATTACTGTGTGTACTTTTGTGCAGCTTTGGGGAGATTAAGAGACTAATTTCAAAATCATTATAAAACCTTAATGTTTCCAAACTTGACGGTACTGTATACATTGTATTACTTGAACAGGTTTTTTTACATCCATAATAAACAATTGAAAAATACAAAAAAATCTGAAAAAATCTTCAGATCTTTTTTTTTTTTCATAGTTTTATCCGAAAATATTAAAAATGACATTTTGGGATTTCAAAGAGATTTCAGGAATCATAGAACAGAAAATATCCTAAACCTTTATTCTACAATCAGTGTTCGTATTTTGTTCAATTACACCACGACCTGATTATTTTCCTTACTTAGTCTTTAGGCCCTACATTTTTCTGAATTTGAGAACATGTCTGTACAGCAAGCATGATGGACAAAAACATTTCTCCACAGAATATAGGGTATGTCATAACATAAATAACATAAAGTTAATGGTACTGGAGTAAGATTTTTTATAAATCTCTGTCACTGATTACATTTAATACATTCTATAAATAATAAATCATATATAATATATAATAAATAAATAATAATATAAATCAATCAAATTAAATAAATCAATAAATTCCACTAAAAATCAGTGAAATCATTATCACCAAAAGAATAAATCTCTGCACAGTAGAAGTGGCACAGAATCTGAGCTGGCATTTAAGGTTGATTACACTTCTTAATGAAGCTCAGATGTGGTATGATTAATTTACAATGTGGTAATAATGGTATAAATAATTTATTAGATTAATAGCCTATACTTTTAGTATTTAAATAAATAAAATCATTGAAGATATATTAAATGAAACCAAAACCGCCAGTAGGTGGAAGCAGATCACTGTAGGTCATCTATTAAAAAGGGCCTTTTACGAAATCTTGATTTTGTTTTGAAATTATTATATCTAAAAAATAAATAGCATCTGAATTTAGGCTACAAGTTTAGGCGAGGTGTACTAGAATACGTTTTCATGCCTGATTGTTCACAAAATGCATTATGTTTTCACATATTGTGTATTATTACAGCTCCTCTATCCCCATTCTGGTTGAGCCATACACCTAAAAAAATGAAGCCCCTCCTTCCGAAATAGAAAATGTGCTGTGATTGGTCAGCTGGCCCAGTGTGCGTTGATTGGCAGCGCTTAGCACGTGTTCGGGATGCTCCTTCATAACCGCGATCTCTACTCAAATGTCACGTGTCTGTTGCCTGTCTACCAGTGTATCTGTAGCGAAGTAAACAAACAAATTAGTAATAAACTTAAAAGCGATAGCTGACCATTCTCCATAACGCGTCACTATTTACGTCTCATACCATAAGTAAATGCCGCGTTACCAAGGCAACGACTGAATTGTTTGTATAAACATTCCAAAGATTTGCCGCGGACTCTGACACACGGAAACCGTAACATTTCCCGCTCCGTTCGGCTCGACGGTGGAAACGGCCAATGTTAACGAACAAGAGGACTCTGCTGAACGGATTTCAAGCAACTACAGACTTTCCAAGCAGGGATTTCACACGACAGAGTGGTAAGTTTCTTGTTTTTTTTTAAGAGAAGAGGAGAGGAGTGAGTGACTTCTGCATCGCGATGCATCAAAGGTAGGCAAAACTATATTTACATTATTTCGCCATTAGATGGAGGAGGCAAAGACTGTCTTTATGAGACATCGGTCAGTAGTGAAGACTTTTTTGAGCACGGAGAAGAAAGACGCAAATGACTAGCGTGTCAGAGCTAAACCCCCTAACGTTAACTGTTAAAATGTCAAGACATTCAAGCAGATTTTTATTACGAATATAGGACTGACTTGAAGGAAGATGCTATATATCTACTGTAAATACCCTCTCACAATAATAATATAAATAATATAATAAATGAACAATATTAATGAGAAGCTATGTTTGCGTTGCTAAGAAGAGTGGTTGCTAGGGGCGCTAGCTTGTGTGCACTCCCTACAAAGGCAAAGTGCACTAACTAGGCTACGCAAGAAACGGAGCAAAAAGGCCTCTAAAGTTTTAATACCAGCCAGTCACACATGTTATGGGTAGATTATGTGGTAATGAATCTCCGAAACGGGACATAATTTAACCCAGATATTTTTTCACAAGACAGAACACATGTCATAAAGCCCATTACAAGTCTTAAAGGGCGGGTTTACTGCAATTTCACTTTTTTGATTTTAAATAGTGTGTAATGTTGCTGTTGGTGCATGAACAGTATCTGCAAAGTTGCAGCACTGAAAGTTCAGTGTAAGCAGAGATATCGTCTTTTAAAAATCAGGAAGTATAATTGCCTACAAAAACGACTCGATTGGGACTACAGCTGGGTTATGGTACGTCACTAACCCACACATTTGCATCAACCACTCCCTCCGGAATATGCAGGAAAGGGCATGATCATATTTCAGCAGCTCCTCGTCGAGTGTGTTGTTGTTCACGCAGATGTCAGGTCTTCTGTGTTCGAACTTCCCACGGACGCTGTACTTCGTCAACAATGGATACAATTTATGTTTGATTATGTTCCTGAAAGTGACGATCGTAATCTAGCTCTCTGTGCTGCGCATTTACGGAAGACAGCTTCCAGAATCTCCACGAGTTCAAAATTCAACAAGAAACTGTTACTAAACATGAAGCAGATCCAACTTTAAAACAAGAGGCAGACACAACCGACCACAACCTGTAAGTAGGCTAAGACTTAATCATTTTAAATGTATTTGCATGTATAATTCCAGACGTAGCCTTGTGTTTTATTTTTTTAAAATGCCAGCGCTGGCTTTATAGGCTTTATGGGCTAGCAGTTATGCTATTTTGTGTCGACAAACGCGTACAAAACATTATGGACCTGAATTTTGTATAAGTACTAATGTTGTAAACGTATTTTTCATGTTAAATATGTTTTATGACGTTATTTTCGATTTGATCAAGAACGTAAACCTGCCAACGCTGTTTGAGTATAACATTCAGTAGCCAGTCAGTTGCTATTGTTGCCAGTCAGATGCATATTATGTAAAACAAACGTGCATAAAGTTAAAAAATATAGCAAATTATCATTCAGAAACCGTTTATTAAGAGCCGTGTGTGGTGAGGTTCTGTTTGACTCTCTTCATCGCGGCTTTCTCGGTCTGATTCTGCCTCAAACTGATACTGATCACAACACACCGGCCCAAACGAACCAATCTGAGCCCACAACGTCATTCTGAGGGAGTGTTTTCATAGAATCAGGGAGGGAACCGCTCGTTCAGGGGACAGAGGAGAGCGCGGCTGACAATAAAGGTGAAATTTATGAAAAATAAGACTTTTAAAAAAAGAAAAACCACGGATACATGCTATATTGCACCCCATAAACACAATCATGCAAAGAAAAAAAGCAGTAAACCCCACCTTTAACTCAATTTTGACCAAATGTGTAGTTAATGCGCTTTGCCTTTGTAGAGCAGTTATCCTGGCTTTTAGTCTATGGTTTTATCGTGAATAAACTCGACCTATCAGAATGACTGTAACTTACCGTTTCATAAAGATAAATATACTGCAGATAATAGCTTTATTGGTAAAGTATGTTTCTTTGCATTTATAATTGCAGTATGTTTTTTTTTAAATATATTTTGGTCTTGAATATATATTTAAATATATAAATATATTTCTCTCGTTTTAATAGTTTTATTAATTGATTATTGGCTTTGGTACTATTTTCACTATTGAAACTCTTTGCTCAAAAACTCTTTGCTCAAAAGTCTAATATGATCACACTTGTTACACATTTAGGCTTGTCATTCTTCCAAAACCTGATCCCATGCTTTCATTACAGCACATTTTCAGTAACTTACACATAATCATCATTTAATAAACACAAGATGATTGTAATATGTAATGAGAACATTTGGTTTAATCACCAAAACACAACAGTATGACCTTCTTTCAGTTTAGTACTTTTAAAGGAATAGTTCACCCGACAAAACAAATAGTTGATGACGGGTGTAACGAATACACAAAACTGATGGTTCGGTTTTCCCACGGTTTTGACGTCTCGGTTCGGTTTAGAAAGCTAAAATTGCTTTTTTTTTTTTTTGAAACAGTGGTTTAAAGAAAAAATGGTGTCTTTGTCTTTAAATTAATTGAATTACAATTAAACATTTTGCAAGGATTAAAAAAAAATCTGCTAATGTAAACTATATACATTACTATAACATTAAAGGTACACAACAGAGCCTAGACTTGTAGCCTAAATTCAGATGCTATTTATTTTTTTAGATATAATAATCAACACACAACACATTGTATGAAAACATGTAAACTGAACGTAAGGCAGTATTTGCATTACCTTATGTTTGTTATTGAAATATAATTGACACAGTTGCTGTCATTTTCATGAAAGATATTTTAAACATACATTAAATAATCAAAATGAACAGGTTAAGTATATAATATAGTGCATTTATTTAGTGCAAGAGTTCATTTCTCTTGGAACCAACAAGTTGTGGACACTGAATGACTTCTGTTGAGGTAAATATAATGCGAGTGATAAGTTATTGGCTGTTTATTGACGTCTTTCCGCTGCTGAAACCCTGATTGAGCGATTACACGAGTTATGATGCCTTTCAGTAAGTTTACTGGATCTTTCAACATACCTATACCAATAGTCAGAATTTGAAAGATTACACCTTGCTTATTATTATTGGTGTTAATGGTGGTTAGGCTACAAAACTGAATTTGTTGTGTACACATGAGGTCCAATGAGCCGGGGTGGGCGGGGCCGGGGTAGCAGGGGGCGGGGCGTGTTCGGTACGTCATGAGAGTATCGAGATTCGAATCGTGGGTTCTGTATCGCGGTTTTTGGGTTTGGTTCGAATATCGTTACACCCCTAATGACTATCATTGACCTTCATAGTATTTTTTACTCCTATACTATGGAGGGCAATGGGGTCCATCAACTGTTTGGTTACAGATACTCTTCAAAAGATCTTCTTCTGCGTTCATCCGGAGAAAGAAACTCGTACAGGATTAGATCAAGTTGAAGGTGAGAAAATGATGACAGGATTTTCATGTTTGGGTGAACTATCCCTCAGCTAATTTAATAGAAAACAATGCAATATTCATGTTTCAAATCACCCGATTTGAAGAAACACATGCAGAAAACACATGTACATCACCTAAATTATGTTCATACTGTTTGTAATAGTATCTGTGTTATCAAAAGAATGAAGTTATGAAACTGCCATGAAGTTTTGTGCTAGAACAGTTTGCTGCCAATACAGTAAACGTATGGCAAGCCGTTTTAACTTTTAATCATTTCCAGGATATGAATTCTTGATATTACAACAATTACATTTTCACTAGTTAAAATAATAGTTATTGATATCAGAAATTAGATTTATTCTAGTAACAATGGCAATTTTTGATATGAGGAATTACATTTCAACTAGTAAAAATTGTCATTCTTGATATCAGCAATTCAATTTTAACTTGCAAAACTATAATTCTTGATATTAACAATTGAATTTCATCTAGTAAAAGCTATAATTCTTGATATTAACAATTTATATCCTGGGAATGGCAATAGGCAAGCCGTTTTGACTTTTAATAATTCGCAGGGTATGAATTCTTGATATCAATAACTACATTTTCACTAGTTATACTATTTGATATCAGGAAGTAGATTTCTCCTAGTAACAATGACAATTTTTGATATCAGGAATAACATTTCCACTAGTATCAATGCTAATTCTTGATATCAACATTTACATTTTCATTAGTTAAAATTATAATTCTTGATATCAACAACTGAATTTGAACTAAAAAAAATCATAATTGTTGATATCTGTAATTATATTTTCACTAGTGAAATGTCACCATAGGCTGCCATTCAAAACCAATTGTTGAGATCAACAAATGATTTCTTACTAGTTGAAATATAAATTTTACGTATCAGAAATACAATTATTACTAGTAAAAAATTTTATTTTTGATATCAAGAATTCAATTGTTACTAGTTGAAATGTCGGTAACACTTTAGAATACTGTATCTTACTTACTGCAGAATTAATAAGGAATTATTGACAAACTAATAGGTAATTCTTCATTAACTACTTATTCACTACTGTTAACTACTAAGGAATGATGTGTTAACTAATCAGTATGTAATATAATTTTATGATTGTGTTAAGTATCAGTTAGTTAATCAATAGCTAATGAATTCTGTCATACCTCCTGAAGAACTACTATTAATTATCAACTAATTAAGGTTCAAGAAAAATAACTAAGAAGTAACTACTGAAACAGTCATACAAAACTAACCTCAGATTATTTGTATATTTTATATACAGTACTGTGTGTGTCTGTTTTCCTCAGCATCGAATGCCACTGAGTAAATTCATGTATTTGAGGCAACGACTGAGGGAAACTGAAAATATAGGGAACTTATTAAGTAATTAATAATAGTATCAAATAATTCTGCAGGAATTACTTAGAAGCTGGAACAGTATTCTAAAGTGAAAATATAGGGAACCCATTAGTAATTAATAAAGAATTATCAAATAATTATCCAGGAATTAGGCTACTTATAATCTGAAACAGTCTTGTAAAGTTAAAATTTAAGGAACTTATTAGTAATTAATAAATAACTTTTAAATAGTTCTTCAGGAATTACTTAGAACCTGGAACAGTATTCTAAAGTGACAACACAGGGAACCCATTAGTAATTAATAAATAATTATCAAATAATTATCTAGGAATTAGGCTACTTATAACCTGAAACAGTCTTCTAAAGTAAAAATATAAGGAACTTATTAGTAATTAATAAATAATTATTAGATAGTCCTTCAGGAATTACTTAGAACCTGAAACAGTATTCTAAAGTGAAAATATAGGGAACCCATTAGTAATTAATAAAGAATTACCACATACTTCTGACTCAAATCAAACTTACTGTAAAAAAAAAAAAAATATATATATATATATATATATATATATATATATATATATATTATACATAATCATCTAAACCTTTGTAAAATACATGACAATTACATGCGAGAGGTGAAAAAGGCAACAGTGGCAAGGAACCAAAACTCCATCAGGTGACAGATTAAAAAAAAAAAAAAAACCTTGGGAGAACCCAGGCTCAGTGTATGTGGCTACCGCGATATTGCTGGAACTTGAATGGTGCAAAAGAAGTTTAAAATGTATAAGAACTAAGTATAATAATAAGGTGTAATATACATGATATGTTTTTGCTTATTTGCAGATCATAGCCTATAGGTAAATGTCCTGAACTTATCTTTCTTATTAGTGCTGAAGAATGACAAACTGACTTTGTGTATGACTGTTAATTAGTAGTTACTTCATAGTTATTTTTCTTGAACCTTAATTAATACATAATTAATAGTAGTTCTTCAGGAGGTATGACAGAATTCATTAGCTATTGATTAACTAACTGATACTTAACACAATCATAAAATTATATTACATACTGATTAGTTAACACATCTTCCTTAGTAGTTAACAGTAGTGACTTAAGTGTTAATAAAGAATTACCTATTAGTTCCTCATTAATTCCTTATTAGTTATGCAGTAAGTAAGATACAGCAATTGAAAGTTAATCCAAAATTGCAGTAAGTAAGATACAGTATTCTAAAGTGTTACCGAAATGTCTATTCTTGATATCAACAATTGAATTGCTACTAGTAACAATGTTCATTTTTGATATCAATAATTCAATTTTCACTAGTGACAATGTTCATTTCTGATATCATGAATGTGATTGTTAGTAAGAAAGCCATTTTAGATATCTGGAATAATATTGATATCAGAAATATATTTTCAGATATCAAAAATGATAAATTTTACTAGTAGCAATTGAATTGTTGATATCAAGAATAGACATTTCAACTAGTGATGATTTAATTATTGATATCAGGAATTCACATTTTTACTAGTAACAATTATTCATATCAAAAATGATATTTCTACTAGTAAAAAATCTAATTCTTGATATCAACAATTTATTTTGAATGGTAGCCTATGGTGAAATTCTTAGTGAAAATACAATTGTTGATATCAAGAATTCATATTCTGGAAACTGAATAAAAGCTAAAACGGCTTGCCGTAGTTCTCACTGTGCCATATGACTGAATCAATACTGCAGATGATCTTTATAAGGGTGAGTTACAGTAATGTCTTTACCATGGTAATCTGGTGTGCTGTAATGTAAAATGCTGTGTTTGGTGACATCTGTCTCTCTTCTTCTGATGCATCTCTGATCAATCTGATGTTACACATTCATTGACTGTTTCCTGTCCTTGATCTATCCTGCTCTTTTCACAAATTGCTAATCTCTCTGTCACACACACACACAGTGTAAAAAATCAACAACCTATTTTTGCCCAATGATCATGTTTTAAAACACTTACATAAACTGAACACATAGATTTCAAAACGAAATATCTAAATAATTTATTTTTATGCATATAATTTATGCATTTCTGTTTATAGTGTAAATATACCTTGATCACATAGGAATTAAGTCAATATTTTGGGGAACAAACACATTTTGCACCGTTGCATTTGTTTATTGTGTATAAAACATTGAATGCATACAGTACAAGTCAAGTCACCTCTATTTCTAAAGCGAGATTGTTTCAAAGCAGCTTCACAATATCACAATTTCAAAGTAGTGTCATTGTTCAGCTCGAGTCAGATCAGTGTTGACTTAAAGTGTAAAGTGCATCAGTTGTGCATACTGTATACAGTGCATTTGTGTGAGTGCTGGGACAAACTCCACTGCACACTGAACAAGCAAAAGTGTTTTACATTTTTCACATCCGTCTGTAGTTTGACGTGTAAATGGCTAATCAATAGATTGTTTGTGTGCTGAGTTGCATGTTTTGTGTAGTTTAGAGTAAAAGGACACCGTTTCAGAAATTGAAAAACAAAAACAAATCTGTAGTAATAAGAGTTTTGAAAATGTAACATCGTATTGTGGAAATTGTGGCAAAGCAATTAAAAAACTTTGCATATTGGTTGTTTCCGGGGCACTTCTGTTAGGCGATGCTTGATTGTTGTTTATGCTTTTTCTGTTTTTTTTTTTTTGTTTAGCATTCACAATTGCTGATTAATGCTGCTAATATATAGATAGACAGACAGACAGATATGTCATAGATAGATACAGTCATTGCAAGTGTGGGGGTGGTGATATAGATAGATAGATAGATAGATAGATAGATAGATAGATAGATAGATAGATAGATAGATAGATAGATAGATAGATAGATAGATAGATAGATAGATAGATAGAGTCCTTCCTAGTGAAGGGGTGGTGGTGGAGATAGACAGACAGACAGACAGACAGACAGACAGACAGACAGACAGACAGACAGACAGACAGACAGACAGACAGACAGACAGACAGACAGACAGACAGATAGATAGATAGATAGATAGAGTCCTTCCTAGTGAAGGGGTGGTGGTGGGCATAGATAGATAGATAGATAGATAGATAGATAGATAGATAGATAGATAGATAATAGATAGATAGATAGATAGATAGATAGATAGATAGATAGATAGATAGATAGATAGATATGATCGATAGAGGCGAAGGAGGTGGTGGTGGGCATATATAGATTTCTTGGAGCTCTCCAGCACTGTGTATTTAGATTTATAATCCTTACTTAAGGAGGTTCCAGGACATATTTTAAAACCCATTGGTTTTTAATTATATGCAATTAATACACAAATGAAACAGTATGTGATTTAGCAGCAGTTTGTTTGACTGTACGTAGAGTAAATGGCATAACAAGTGTTTATATTCTGTACCCATATAGTTCTAGGCTTTTTGATTTCGGGAGAGTTAAGCCCTGATACAAAAATTGGGAAAATAGGGCCATATCCCCTATATATCAGCAGCTTTCAGTCTCTTCTACAAAACCAGAAACTTCCTGATGAGGTAAAAGAAAAACAAACCAAAAAATAATACTTTCTATTATATTTAATACATTTTTACATACTGTCTGTATATTTATAATACTGTATTTAAACATTATAGCCTACTGTATAAACATCTATTTAATTAATTTTTTTAACCTTTTTTAAACGTTTCAGATCATGGATGCCATATTTTACCTGTTCAGCATTGTAATATAACCTTATCTACACATTTTATGTCAGAAAACACATATTCAATTAAACTCATGACATTCATTTTTACTACCTCAATTTTTAAAACATAACATTTCATGTGTAATTTAGAAGGCAACGGGTTTAGTGGCAATCATTAGCCACACCTTGAACAATATTCTTGATAGGAAGGTCAGGGCAACAAGTCATAGTTTTGTGAAGGTAAAAATTACTTTTACAGTATTATTTTGGTAACGCTTTAGATTACAGCCTGGAAAGTACTGCATAATTAAAGCGATTTTACAGTGTAACTTTCTGTAATTATAGTGTACCAATAAAGTACTGTTTTCATTACTGAATGATTCAGCATTTTGAACGAATTGGTTGACTCAAAGGTTCAATGACCCCTTCATTAACATCTGTCTCATTCTTGAATGAATCAATCGTTTAAATGAATCGTTTGAATTAATGAATCAATGACTCACTCATTAATACGGCCGCCTGCCGCGACCTATTGGCGGTTTAGTGTTATGTTTATAAGTAGCCTAGTATCTTTACAATGTTTCTTACTGCCACTGAGAAAAAAAATCTACCAACCCATGACCTCAACTGACAAACAACCGGAACCAAACTTTTTATTTTTTATTTTTTTATGCCTTATAGGTACAATATAACTACAGAAAGTTACACTGTAAATTCGTCTAAGTTACTCAGTACTTTCTGGGCTGTAATCTAAAGCGTTAGAGTTCATTTTTTGTTGAGTGTGCTGTGAATTGGATGCATTATTTCTTTGTAAATATACAAAACAGTGTAGTAGTTCTATTGTAATGAAGTGCACATGGTTTACTAAAACTTTTAATTTGTTTTCCTATCCAAGATGGCAGTGTTTCATTTAGCCTTTTCTTTGATTTCCAGAATAACATTCTTGAACAGGCAGAAGTTGTTATTGGTCCACACCTTGAGGGAGGGAATCACTGGACTTTCTTTGTAAGTTCCTCTAGTTCTAAGTTGAGGATTTTATTTATCTTTTATGTATATAAAAAAGAAAAAGAAAAAAGTATTGTTGTCATGAGTGGTAATGTGCAATGCATGAAATACCAGAGCATTGTGCAAAATGAGTAATAAATTAATACACGCAAATATTATCCTGCTGAGTTTGATACAACTTGTTACCAGCTATTTCTATTTTCTGTTTAGCACTGCAACATCGTGGATAGAACAATAACCTAAATTCCTTTGGTGAGCAGAAAGAGAATTGTCAGAAAATAGCTGAGAATTGGAGGTGTGTATGTAGAAAAGGTTTCTCTATTTCACCTTTTAACTAGAATTCCTCTTACCTATCCTGTACATGTGTTCTCCATCCTAACAGGATGTTTGCCACAGCAAAGGGAACCCCGGGAACATGGGACATTTGCACAAGGGAGCGTGCCATTCAGAGAGATATCATTTCTTGTGGCATCTTTACAGCTGTGGTAAAACATTAAAATCTTATAAAATGCACATTTATATTATCCAAATATTGAATTTAAATGTATTCATTTGTGTTCTACTGAACAAATACATGTATAAAGGTTTGGAACAACTTGAGGGGGAGTAAATAATGACCATTTTCATTTTTGGGTGAACTAACCCTTTCAGGAGAGCATGAACACTTTTGAAAACTTTGTGACCTTTTTGTAAGTTTGCAGAGGCTTTTCTTCGTGGGGACCCGGGGTATATTAACTGCCCTTCACTTCATGAGGAAAGAGAAAGACTAGCAATTCTGCTCTTTACTTCACTTGGTAAGTACAATAAAGGTTTATACCTACAGTATTATGTTGGTTTGGGTTATAAAACTGTACAACAAGAGTTTCTTTCTTTCTTTAGAAAGGTCAAGCATTTGTGGTGTCTGCCATAAGGCTGTTGCTAAGAGCAAGGCAAGTTGTTTTGCAAGTCTCAAATGATGTTTCAGAATAAATGTGACCTTTACAAATCAGTCTTTTCTAATAAACAGGCCAAATGTTCGACATGTTTGAGTGTACATGACAAATGTGTGCAAAAGAATCAGGAGACTGCACTTTGTTTGCTGTGCAAAGGTAATGCTTTTTTTATTACATATACAACATTTATTAATTATAACTAGGGTTGGGTATCGTTTGAATTTGAACGATTCTGATTTTATTTTTATTTTCTCCTTTTTTTGGTTCCGGCTCTGAACGATTTCTTTGAGTTCTGAGTTCTTTTACAAAAGTAGGCAGGGTCAAAAAAGTTTAGCTAACCTTGCTAACCAACAGTCTTTCTGAAGAAAAATTCTCCTTCTGTCAACAAGTTTTGCATTTTGCAGAAATCTCCGTTATTTTTAGAAAAGTGAAGCCACACTTTGGACCGTCGACGCAAGCTACTCATGTTTGACTCGCGCGAGAACTGCAAACACTTCCGGTAGACGCTTCTTCGTTGGTGTTGTTCAGCGGCTTCCCTTCTTCCGGTCGGCGGACTTGCGAATATCGAAACTAGGAATCGTAAGTTTTAACTTTCTGAACGATTCGGGAAAAACGAAAAGTTAGTCCCGGTTTGAATCAGATACTCCAATTCTTCATGACCCAACCCTTTATAACACATTTTTTAGATACTTCTGTGTAAAACAATTGGCCTGATGCATTTTTTAATGATATTTTTTAGTACAAACTGAAGCAACATCAGAACATGTAAAACAAACAAGCGGGTAAGGCTTATAGGGCCCTATTTTAACGATCTGAGACGCAAGTGTCAAAGCGCAAAGCGCGATTAACTCCGAGGGCGGTATCCCGGCGCTGTTGGCTATTTTCCCGGCGGGTATAAATGCCCTCTTGCGCCTGGTGCAAATCTAAAAGGGGTTGGTCTGGAGTAGCTTCATTACTCATAGGTGTGGTTTGGACGTAACGGAAATAAACCAATAAGAGCGTCATATCACATTCCCTTAAAGAGCATGATGAACGAGATGCGCTTGTTCCATGGCGCACCTCCCCACTTTTAAATCGCGCATTTACCAGGCGCGGCTTCAGCATTCGGTTCCCCATTCCGAGTAGAACGATGTTCTGCGTCAGGGCCGGAAAAGAAAGAGAAGGGACACTGGGGATGGGACAAACCCACCCAAATTAGCTTCGGGTTAAACATGCATATAATAATTTGGGAAAAATGTGTAAGCTCTATGCCTCACTTTTTCCCATCATCATGGACACAACAATGATTTCCCTCATGTTTATATATGTTTCCGTATAATAATGTATCATTTGCAAAAAGTAAAATGCATCTGTGTTGATGAGAGAACCATCTACAGTGTATCCTCTTGTTCACACTCTCTGTATTATGGCCAAGCATGCGCGCTTAAAATAGCATCTGACATATCGCGCAACGCGGCACCGACTTTAGACCAGGTTTTTTCTGGTCATTGGCGCAATTGTTTTCTGGAACCTGGCAAAATAGCACCAGGGATTGCTTTGCGTCACACGCCCCCTTTTTTGCGCCACCCCGCCCAGGAAGCGCAAGTTCATTTGTTAGTTTACGACGTGCGTCTGTGGAGGAAAAAAGCCCGCTTTGCGAAGTGCAAAATAGGAATGATAAATGCGTCAGTGTATAAAGTCATTTGCGCCGGGTGCAAGATAGAGCCCATTGAGTTTAATTTATGTATAGTTGTGTTGCAGATTTTTTTTTTTTTTACATACGTCGTTCCAAAAGTGTAGTTATTTGTATTTTGTCTACATTTGCAGAGACCACCAAAGACCTACCGGTAGATGAAGAACTGGTGGAAAGAGGTTAAGCCAATAATTATTCTTAGAAAGTAACAGAGAAATTGTTTCACTTGGATTTAAGGACATACATATATTAGTTTAAAACTTTATGGTAATCATTGTGTGATATCAACTCACTTACCTTAAGTCCAATGCAACAATAAATAATTGAATTAATTGATTACCTATACAAATGTCATGTCCCTAGTAAGTAGATACATAAAAAATTTGCCTAGTTTTTGTTTGAACTGGGGTTTCATTTGTGGCATGTAAAAAAACTGAAATCTGCTTTACACTGTCCATTCTGTCTGTGTTGACAGATAATTTGTCTTCACTGCACAGTTCATTTGAGTAGTAAAAGCAATTTTGTTAATTCACACAAAAAATAAATCTGTCATAATTTGTTTGTCCTTATGTCCATTCAAACATGAAAATTTAAAGTTATTTTACTAGAAAAATAACTACTAATCTTTCTTACAATTGCTTGTGTAACAATGATTACCCTTCTGTTTCAAGGGTTTCCAAACCCTCATTTCGTTTTAGCCTTGATGAAAAATGATATCTATAATAGTCCAAGGAAATTTTGTCCATTTATGTTAAGCTTATTTTAAAGAGATTTCTTTTGTACATCTTTACCATCTTTTACAGATGGCTTCCTTGTAGAAAGCGTACTGAAAGTGTCAGACTTTCACCAGGCAAAGAGGTAATGCAGCAGGATTAGTGTAGGAGAAATTAATGTGACATTGCACACCACAATTTATAGACTACTTTCTTTCAGTCACCCAGTTTTTACATGCACACTGATCTCAACCAAAATGAAATGGTCAAAAATCAGATATGTCGTGCACACATTCACGTGACATTTAGATAATTTATTAAAGGTGCCCTATAATGGTTTTTTAAATTATTTTATAACGTTTCCTGGGTTGTCCTTATTATGTTTTTTAGGTCAAACATAGTCATAATTTAGAAATAAAAGGCATTTTTCTTAGCCTGATTTTAGCCCCTGATCTGAACACCCTGTTTAAAGGGGCGTGTCTGCTGTGTGTAACCGGACTCTGCTGTGATTGGCTGACGCTTGCATATGAAATAGCTATCTATATATCTATAATATATATCTATATAATTTTATTACAGCTATTATAGGTTTTTTACTATTACAGCTATCGAGATTAACGAATCGTGAGACGTTTTTGTATCTATTCCCATCACATAAAATGTTGCTGTGATGAGCATTGAACAAGCAGAGGAGTCTGTCGATCGCGAGGATGAAGATCTTATCATTGCAACGCTTTTTCTTCCTTCTCTGCTTTCACTAATGCAGACACGATGATGTAAATACCGTCAGAGCTTCGTTGTGCAGTGTAACGTGCGTCATTGAATTCATAACGAGATTGGCAAGTGTCCAGATAAACTCGCGCGGTGTGAAAAGATATTGATTGCTTTCTGTATATAATTTATTCACAATTTTGTGATAGCCTACTTGAGACTGTCGCTCTGAAATGACCATATCCAGACGCGGTGGAGTTTGGAAAAGTGTGACTCGTATTGTCGCACACAAATAACTGTTGTCAGCCAAATTCCTGCTTTTTGTTTTCATTGCAATCACTGTTGAAAATCCCGACTCACAAAGATAGTGCTAAATGGCAAGAGAAACTTTGAGTTGTGAAATATTAATTTCCTTTCAATCCAATTTAAATTATATTCGGATCGAGGTGTTTACATGAAGGCTTTTTAGTCCGATTGAGCCGTTTAGGAACGCATTATTTGGATTTGGGTGCATGTAAACGTGGCTGTTGCAATGAGCCTTTTGTGAAGCCCAATTTTTGGCTGTGCCGATTAACACAGAGAAAGTCTCGCGAACCCGCTGGTTGAGAAACACTGCTCTTAATTACAGTTTTTCCCATTCATTTCTATGAGTGCCCATTTTTGACCCAAATACAAGATTAAGTTTTTTTTTAGTTTTTCCACCCACTTAACATTGTAGAAAAAATTTAAAAAATAAATAAAAAATAAATAAATAATAAAATAAAATAAAAATGGTGTGTATTCAGGAGGCAAACTAGCCAAAGAAAAAAGTAGCCAAGTCTTGTACCGTTCAGATCAAGGAAAGTATTTTTTTTAAATAAATCAAAACTATTTTGCCCACATTTGTCCAGAATACGGTTTTAGGGTTAACAAGAATTCTCCTTTAGTCTGATTCCTTCAATCCAGATTAAGATCTTTTAGTCTTTCAGTCCAAGTGCCTTAATCCTTAAACACAGCCATTGTCCTAATTGAGAATGAGGAGTCACGTGCCGATTTGGGCGGGGTCTGAGTCGGTCGGCCATGATGGTTGGAGACGCTATCGGCAGAGCCTGTCTAACTGAGAGTCTTGGCACTTCCTATTAGCCCTATTGTGTATCATCTTGGTTGCAGTTCCATTAGAATTCCACTGGAGGTGATCGCGGGCGAGAGCAGAATGAATGGGAGTCTATGGGGCTAAACGGCTAAATGTGTCTCTTTCACCTGCTTGTCGTTAAATTAACATAGATTTTATTGTTGATTCCGCAAGTTCAATATAGATTATAGGCCAAAAGTCGAATGAACGAGTACTTATGTCCTTTTGATTTCTTACAGGTTAGGCCGTTGTTGGCCGGAGCACGCTAGCATTCTGCTATTGTGTGACGTCATCACATTTTTAAACGGATTTTTAGAACAGATAAGTGAACTTAAAAAATGCAATTTTCAGCTGAGTGTATTATCTTAGTCCTCCCTTTTGAATGCAACTTTCAAATTACTTGACAAAAAATTACATCCTGAGAAAAGTGGCTTTCTGGGGTGAAACCCCATTGACTCCCATTCATTCTGCATCTCAACCGCGAGCGCCCCCGCATGGACAGAGACGTGTTACTGCAGCCAGTCCAGAACCCGGAAGTAACCAGTAACCAATTGGCTTTATGCACAGCTGCACTACTTCCTGAACTTCAGCCAGCTCCTTGTTTCCTGTCTGTCATTATTGGACAAATTGGTTAATCCAGGTGTGCCTGACCTCAGTAGTCACGGCAACAATAATCAGACACACCTGAATTTATCAAGTTCTGCCAATAATGGCAGACAGGAAACAAGGAGCTGGCTGAAGTTCAGGAAGTAGTGCAGCTGTGCATAAGGTCAATTCTCTTCAATTAGACATTCTCTGCTATCGGTTACCAGCGGCAACGCCTTTAGAACCGTATGTTAGAACCCCACAGAGACGCGACTTAACATTCCAGAGCTCTTTAATTTTTGCGCATTTATTATTTTTGCGCATTTACTATTTTGGCAGGACAGAGACGGATCTACGAATACGAGAAAAATGAAAGCTAAAAACACACGTAAACAATACGGTTTTGCCGTGGGAATCCAACCAACATGGCGGAAAGGGGAGGGGCTCTGTACAATGACGTCAACTTCTGGGGGTTTGCATTTTCTGTTGCGCTGCAACTATGACATTTTAAAAATACCTTTAACTCTTTCTAGTTTTCATAAACAGGCTTTAATATGCGGGTCCCTAATATATCATTATAGTTTTTCTCCACATAGCTATTTTATTTGGAATAACCAAAATATCAAATATAAAAATAAATCTCTTTTCTTTAATAATTGGTTCAATAAAAACATACTTTTAGTGAGTCAACTTTTGGATGAAAGGGGTGTTTTGCTCTCTTATGAACATTTTATGCAAAAATTCTCTTTTCCAGTCCCCCCAAGAGAATATGCCATTGTTTTTGGTGCAGTTTCTGATTGTGTGAAACCTTTGGTCAATTCTGGCCTTAAAGGACCTTTAACTTCACCTATTTTTGACAACGCTCATCTTTTTGTTGACCAATGTCTGTTTAGTAGATTGTCAAATAAGAAAATTCACTCAATTCTTATCAGAAATCAGATTTCTTTACCTGCCTGTGTGTTTTTGGAATAATACATCTGATGATATAGGGTGGGAGGCTTTCTGGCTCCTTCGGGAAAACATTTTCTTAACTAATTAAGTGCTTGAAGTCTCAATCAAAATTATTCACAATTGCTACCCAGTTAAAGGTTCAATACCTAAGATTGGCATGTCGTGAGAGGGCGCTTACATCCAAAACAACAACAACAACGGCTTTGCTTGATGACGCATGGAGGAACGCGGAATGATGGGAACTGTTGTTTTCAACTCCACGTGGATAAATCAGTCAGACCGGGAATCGAAAATTAGTTGTCATGGATGAGGTAAAAGTTCGATTTCTATAAATGTTGCGTTTAATGACATGCTCTGTTTTTCATTAAACTGAAATAGCCGGCAAGAAAAGTCAGGTTTAAAAGTAAATTAGTTATCACAGATGTTACTGTACGAAGTCACTGGATCGAAGCTATGGGGGAGAGGGTTTGAAGTCAAACGTCGCTAATGTATCCTGACTTCGCCCTATGCTGCAATATGCATTTAGTTTTGTATCCATTACAGATAAATCAGCTGCTCTGAATGACAATTACTGATGTTATTAGATTTTTCAGGTGATATTCTCAATTCATTCATAGTGAACAGATGTTCTGATGTAAAATTTTCAGACTGCAGATCTCAGCAACGATTTGTATTTAATTGTACAGTACAATCATAACATAGAACAGACATTATCTTAATTTCATGATGAGAAAGTGCGCTGTCCGGTGTGCGAGAAATACTGGTACTTTGTCCTAGCACGCCGTGGGCGTGGCTCTTCTCGTCCGGTGTGCGATACTGGACTTTGTCCTAGACGTGTGCGCTGGCTCTTCTCGTCCGGTGTGCGACCCCCTGCAGCCAACAGTTCACATTCCGAGAATAATTGAAGAATAATGCACCAGAACTGTGCACCATTCCATTACAAATGCGTGAAAGCAAGCTGACGTTTGTCTGCTCGAGAGATCAAACGCACAACTGACAACTTCCGCATTTATCCAGGACTACACGTAGTACGAGCTGAAACTGAGGTAACGTGGATATGACGCGATATTCCACTGGCTAACTCCCAGCTCACCCCGCTCACACGCCCCGTTTCCTTGGTTAAAATTCTCAATTTACTCTGCTATTTTAAACATAGCTTGAAAACATTTGGAATATTGTAAGTTATCATCTTAATGGAATATATAACACTGGCCTTGTGATTTTGGGATATTTTAATGCAAAAATCTTAGGTATTGAACCTTTAATGACAAATTTGCTCAATTTAATAATAGTATTTCCCCCTTGTGCTCCTTTTGTCATCAGTTTGATGAAACGATTATTCATTTGTTTTGGGAATGTATGTATTGCAAAATCTTTTGGATTGATTTTTCAAATTTTATTAAAAGGTATCTTTCTTTAGACTTCTGTGTAAACCAGAAAAAAAAAAAATTTTGGTGACTATGAAATTAGACCCCTTTCATTCTAAATTTGTCCTTAATTTTCTACTTTTTCTTGCCAAATTTTATATTCACAAGTGTAAATTTTTAAAGAAAACTCCTTTTTTTATTTTTAAGAAAAATATTGATATGTATTTAAATTCATTGAAGAACTCTAAAAACTCTACTGCATGTAAGACTCTGCAATATTGTCGATCATTTAAGCTTGTTTAATGTTATTTAAATTTATGGAATGTAACCCTCTGTTTTTGTTGTATTGTGTATTAATGTCTTGATTTGTATTTGTTGTTTCTGCATAAAAAAAAAGTTTTTGGAGAACTCATAAGATTCAAAATACATTTTCATTTGAAATCTTAAAAAAAGTATTTTGAGAGAGCACTTATCTGGGTAAAACGTAAATTAACTTAAACGTCATTTCTCATCTGATTAAAATACATAAAGGCAGTGTTGAAAAAGCCTGTATATAGCTGCTTATTTTATTATTATTATTATTATTATTAGAAATCATGATACACTGCCATTTAGAAGTTTGGAATAAGTAAGATAAAAAAAATCTTTTATTTTGCAAAGGCACATTAAATTGATAATGACAGTACAGACATTTATGAATTTAATAAATATTTAAAAAATGTATATTTATAATACATGCTGTTCTTTTGAACTTTATGTTAATCAAATATTCCTGAAAAAAATCACAGTTTCCACAAAAATATAAAGCAGCACAACTGTGTTTAATTATAATAAGAAATGTTTCTTCAGCATCAGATCAGCATATTATAATGATTTCTGATGGATCATGTCACGTGACACTGGAGTAATTATGTTGAAAATAGCGTTTTACTTTACTTCAATAAATAATGTTTTCAAATGTTTATTACTGTGTGTACTTTTGTGCAGCTTTGGGGAGATTAAGAGACTAATTTCAAAAACATTATAAAACCTTAATGTTTCCAAACTTGACGGTACTGTATACATTGTATTACTTGAACAGTTTTTTTACATCCATAATAAACAATTGAAAATACTAAAAATCTGAAAAAATCTTGAAATCTTTTTTTTCCTCTCTTAATTTTATCCAAAAATATTAAAAATGACATTTTGGGATTTCAAGAGATTTCAGGAATCATAGAACAGAAAATATCAGTGTTCGTATTTTGTTCAATTACACCACGACCTGATTATTTTACCTTACTTAGTCTTTAGGCCCTGACATTTTTCTGAATTTGAGAACATGTCTGTACAGCAAGCATGATGGACAAAAACATTTCTCCACAGAATATAGGGTATGTCATAACATAAATAACATAAAGCTAATGGTTCTGGGAGTAAGATTTTTTTTTTAAAATCTCTGTCACTGATTACATTTTATACATTCTATAAATAATAATCATATATAATAAATAATAATATTGGTATAAATAATTTATTAGATTAATAGCTTATACTTTTAATATTTGAATAAATAAAATTATGGAACATATTAAATGAAACTAAAACCGCCAGTAGGTGGAAGCAGATCACTATAGGTCATCTATTAAAAAGGACCTTTTACGAAATCTTGATTTTGTTTTGAAATTATTATATCTAAAAAATAAATAGCATCTGAATTTAGTCTACAAGTTTAGGCAAGGTGTACTAGAATACGTTTTCATGCCTGATTGTTCACAAAATGCATTATGTTTTCACATATTGTGTATTATTACAGCTCCTCTATCCCCATTCTGGTTGAGCAATACACCTAAATAATAATAATAATAATAATAATAAAATAAGGATGATTGCGTCGTTTTCCATGAAGCCCCTCCTTCCGAAATAGGAAATGTGCTGTGATTGGTCAGCTGGCCCAGTGTGCGTTGATTGGCAGCGCTTAGCACGTGTTCGGGATGCTCCTTCATAACCGCGATCTCTACTCAAATGTCACGTGTCTGTTGCCTGTCTACCAGTGTATCTGTAGCGAAGTAAACAAACAAATTAGTAATAAAATTAAAAGCAATAGCTGACCATTCTCCATAACACGTCACTATTTACGTCTCATAACAAGAGTAAATGTCGCGTTACCAAGGCGACTGAATTGTTTGGTATAAACATTCCAAGGATCTCCCGCAACTCTGACACACGGAAACCGTAACATTTCCCGCTCCGTTCGGCTCGACGGTGGAAACGGCTAATGTTCAACGAACAAGAGGACTCTGCTGAACGGATTTCAAGCAACTACAGACTTTCCAAGCAGGGATTTCACACGACAGAGTGGTAAGTTTCTTGTTTTTTTTTAAAGAGAAGAGGAGAGGAGTGAGTGACTTCTGCATCTCGATGCATCAAAGGTAGGCAAAACTATATTTACATTATTTCACCATTAGATTGAGGCAAATACTGTCTTTATGAGACATCGGTCAGTAGTGAAGACTTTTTTGAGCACGGAGAAGCAAGACGCAAATGACTAGCGTGTCAGAGCTAAACCCCCTAACGTTAACTGTTAAAATGTCAAGACATTCAAGCAGATTTTTATTACGAATATAGGACTGACTTGAAGGAAGATGCTATATCTACTGTAAATACACTCCCACAATAATGATATAAAATAATATAATAAATTAACAATATTAATGAGAAGCTATGTTTGCGTTGCTAAGAGTGGTTGCTAGGGGCGCTGTGTAGTCCACAAAGGCGAAGTGCACTAACTAGGGAGAAAAAGGCCTCTAAAGTTTTAATACCAGCCAGTCAAACATGTTATGGGTAGATTATGTGGTAATGAATCTCCGAGACGGGACATAATTTAACCCAGATATTTTTAAACAAGACAGAACACATGTCATAAAGCCCATTACTAAGTCTTAACTCAATTTTGACCAAATGTGTAGTTACTGCGCTATGCCTTTATAGAGCAATTATCCTGGCTTTTATTCTATGGTTTTATCGTGAATAAACCCGACCATAAATAAATCAGAATGACTGTAACTTACCGTTTCATAAAGATAAATATACTGCAGATAATAGCTTTATTGGTAAATTATGTTGTTTTTGCATTTATAATTGCAGTATGTTATTTTAAAATATATTTTAGTCTTGATCATTTCTCTCGTTTTAATAGTTTGTTTAATTGATTATTGGCTTTGGTACTATTTTCACAATTGAATCTCTTTGCTCAAATACTCTTTGCTCAAAAGTCTAATATGATCACACTTGTTACACATTTAGGCTTGTCATTCTTTCAAAACCTGATCCCATGCTTTCATTACAGCACATTTTCAGTAACTTACACATAATCATCATTTAATAAACACAAGATGATTGTAATATGTAATGAGAACATTTGGTTTAATCACCAAAACACAACAGTATGACCTTCTTTCAGTTTAGTACTTTTAAAGGAATAGTTCACCCAACGAAACAAATAGTTGATGACGGGTGTAACGATACACAAAACTGATGGTTCGGTTTTCCCACGGTTTTGACGTCTCGGTTCGGTTTAGAAAGCTAAAATTGCTTTTTTTTTTCTTTTGAAAAAAAATTGTCTTTGTCTTTAAATTAATTGAATTACAATTAAACATTTTGCAAGGATTAAAAACAAATCTGCTAATGTAAACTATATACATTACTATAACATTAAAGGTACACAACAGAGCCTAGACTTGTAGCCTAAATTCAGATGCTATTTATTTTTTAGATATAATAATCAACACACAACACATTGTATGAAAACATGTAAACTGAACGTAAGGCAGTATTTGCATTACCTTATGTTTGTTATTGAAATATAATTGACACAGTTGCTGTCATTTTCATGAAAGATATTTTAAACATACATTAAATAATCAAAATGAACAGGTTAAGTATATAATATAGTGCATTTATTTAGTGCAAGAGTTCATTTCTCTTGGAACCAACCAAATAAATTGCTACTGGTAACAATGTTCATTTTTGATGTCAATAATTCAATTTTCACTTTCTGATATCATGAATGTGATTGTTAGTAAGAAAGCCATTTAAGATATCTGAAATTATATTGATAACAGAAATACATTTTCAGATATCAAAAATATATATTTTTTTTACTAGTGACAATTTAATTATTGATATCAGGCATTGGCATTTTTATAAGTAACAATGTAATTATTGATCTCAAAAATGATATTTCTTCTAGTAAAAAAAAACAATTCTTGATATCAAAAATTGATTTGATTTTGAATAGCAGGTCTATTGTTAAATTTCTCTATTGAAAATTATGGTAAGCCGTTTTAGCTTAAATTGTGCAACCTTACTCGTCATTATTGCATTTTTACCAGTAAGAATTCAATTAGAGAGCTTTACAATTTAATTCCTACTAGTAGCTATTACAATTATAGAGCTCTCTAATTAAATTCTTACTAAAAACAATTACGATTAGAGAGCTCTCTAAATCAGTTTTTACTAGTAAGAATTACATTAAGAGAGCTCTTTAACCCATTTAATCCCACATTTTTCCCAGACACAAAAATATCCAAATCATGTGTCATTACTATCCCTTTGAAACAATCAATCATCATTTTTTACAATTTTCATGGAAAAGTGAGTTTTGTGATCGGTCACAATTGTGACGGTGGGATACTGTGTTATATCAACCATTGTACAGACTGAATATAGGTCTATTTGACAGTGCAGTGTGTGTGTGTGTGTGTGTGTGTGTGTGTGCTTGTGCGTGCGCGTGTGTGTGTGTGTGTGTGTATGTGCGTGTGTGTGTGTGTGTGTGTGTGTGTGTGTATGTGCGTGTGTGTGTGTGTGTGTGTGTGTGTGTGTTTGTGTGTGTGTCTGTGCGTGCGTGTGGGGTGTGTAGTGAGTGATTTGAGTGAGTGTGATGTGAGTGTGCGTGTGTAGTGTGTGAATTGAGTGTGTGTGATGTGAGTGTGAGGTGTGAGGTGTGTGGTGTGTGTGTAGTGTGTGTAATTTGAGTGTGTTGAGATGTGAGTGTGGGGTGTGTGGTGTGTGTGTGTGTGTGTGTGTGTGTAGTGTGTGAATTGTAGTGCGTGGTGATGTGAGTGTGGGGTGTGTGGTGTGTGTGTGTGTGTGTGTGTGTGTGTAGTGTGTGAATCTGAGTGTGTGTGATGTGAGTGTGTGGTGTGTGTGTGTGTGTGGGTGTGTGTGTGTGTGTAGTGTGTGAATCTGAGTGTGTGTGATGTGAGTGTGTGGTGTGTGTGTGTGTGTGTGTGTGTGTGTGTGTGTGTAGTGTGTGAATTGAGTGTGTGTGATGTGAGTGTGTGGTGTGTGTGTGTGTGTGTGTGTGTGTGTGTGTGTGTGTAGTGTGTGAATTTGAGTGTGTGTGATGTGAGTGTGTGGTGTGTGTGTGTGTGTGTGTGTGTGTGTGTGTGTGTAGTGTGTGAATTGAGTGTGTGTGATGTGAGTGTGGGGTGTGTGGTGTGTGTGTGTGTGTAGTGTGTGAATCTGAGTGTGTGTGATGTGAGTGTGGGGTGTGTGGTGTGTGTGTAGTGTGTGAATTGTAGTGAAGTGTGATGTGAGTGTGTGTGTGTAGTGTGTGAATTGAGTGTGTGATGTGTGTGTGTGTGTGTAGTGTGTGAATTGAGTGTGTGTGGATGTGAGTGTGTGGTGTGCGTGTGTGTGTGCGTGTGTGTGTGTGTGTGTAGTGTGTGAATTTGAGTGTGTGTGATGTGAGTGTGGGGTGTGGTGTGTGTGTGTGTGTGTAGTGTGTGAATCGAGTGAGTGTGATGTGAGTGTGTGTGTGTAGTGTGTGAATTGAGTGTGTGTGATGTGAGTGTGTGGTGTGCGTGTGTGCGTGCGTGCGGGTGTGTGTGTGTAGTGTGTGAATTGAGTGTGTGTGATGTGAGTGTGGGGTGTGGTGTGTGTGTGTGTGTGTAGTGTGTGAATTGTAGTGTGTGTGATGTGAGTGTGTGTGTGTAGTGTGTGAATTTGAGTGTGTGATGTGAGTGTGGGGTGTGTGTGTGTGTGTGTGTGTAGTGTGTGAATTAGAGTGTGTGCATGCTGAGGTGTGTGGTGTGCGTGTGTGTGTGTGCGTATGTGTGTGGGTGTAGTGTGTGAATTGAGTGTGTGTGATGTGAGTGTGGGGTGTGGTGTGTGTGTGTGTGTGTGTGTAGTGTGTGAATTTGAGTGTGTGTGATGTGAGTGTGGGGTGTGTGGTGTGTGTGTGTAGTGTGTGTGATGTGAGTGTGTGTGTGTAGTGTGTGAATTGAGTGTGTGATGTGAGTGTGGGGTGTGTGGTGTGTGTGTGTGTAGTGTGTGAATTTGAGTGTGTGTGATGTGAGTGTGTGGTGTGCGTGTGTGTGTGTGCGTATGTGTGTGTGTGTGTGTAGTGTGTGAATTGAGTGTGTGTGATGTGAGTGTGGGTGTGTAGTGTGCGTGTGTGTGTGTGTGTGTGTATGTAGTGTGTGAATTGTGTGGGTGTGATGTGAGTGTGGGGTGTGTAGTGTGTGTGTGTGTGTGTGTAGTGTGTGAATTGAGTGTGTGTGATGTGAGTGTGTGAATTGAGTGTATGATGTGAGTGTGTGTGTGTAGTGTGTGAATTGAGTGTGTGTGATGTGAGTGTGGGGTGTGTGGTGTGTTTGTGTGTGTGTGTGTGTGTGTGTGTAGTGTGTGAATCGAGTGTGGGTGATGTGAGTGTGGGTGTGTGTGTGTGTGTGTGTGTGTAGTGTGTGAATTGAGTGTGTGTGATGTGAGTGTGGTGTATGTGTGTAGTGTGTGAATTGAGTGTGTGATGTGAGTGTGGGTGTGTGTGTGTGTGTGTAGTGTGTGAATTGAGTGTGTGTGATGTGAGTGGGGTGTGTAGTGTGTGTGTGTGTGTGTGTAGTGTGTGAATTGAGTGTGTGTGATGTGAGTGTGTGCGTGTGTGTGTGTGTGAAT